>CM042159.1:20894828-20917328 GCA_023376005.1 Doryteuthis pealeii | reverse complement strand
GAACTGGCTGGAGAGCCATCATCTACCTGTCTGTGGAAGAATTTGAGTCCAAGCGAATTAAACACCAAAAATTGAAGCGGGCTATTAGAAAGGGTAATTTTCTGCCCAGCAACATTCAAAGTGGAGAAATTCCAGCATGTAGTTTATGTGGAAGAGTATGTCTTTCCATGGCTGGCCTGGTGAGTCATCTGAGAAAACAAGGATAAAGTGTCAAATGCTACTGGCACCTAACTATGATGATAAAAAAAAATCAGGAAATGGTCTTACTTGAACACGAGCTGATAGCCATTATATATATATATATATATATATATATATATATATATATATATATATATATATATAGACACATCAAACCCGTCGACCAACAACTGAAAATAAAACTAATTATTTACTACACCAAATTCAAAACATCAAACCTCCTCATTAAAAATAACGCAAACTCTCCTAAAAATCCCCTAAGCCAAACGAACGTAGTATATAGATTCATTTGCCCATTCCGAGAGTGTCTCTCGGAAAATAAACTATACACTAATAGCTACATTGGTCATACAACAACAACACTATCCCGCCGTCTCACATACCATCTCTCCGACACAAGCTCCATAAAACAACACTTAATTAAAAAACACCCAGAAAAATCCACCTCCGCTGATATTAGAAAAATCTTAAACGAAAATACTAAAATTATCTACAGAAATAATAATAAGAAACGCCTACAGATCCTAGAAGCCATATACATTAAAAATAATAAAAAAACTAACATTAATAAAATAGCCTTTAAAGTCGGAGACAACGTATTAAATATCTTCAATAACTAACACTCACCTAACCCCCTCTTAAAAATGATAGACTCTCTGAATTTGATAAAAGCATAGATAACAGAACTAAAAATTAACTAAAAACCAAATTACATAACCCCATGAATACGACTGAAGAAACAGTCGAAAGCGCTCGGGAAATCAGTATGAAAAATATCATGAATCAACTCGATCCAGATTCAAAAAGGATGGCCAGAAGACTGGAAAAAATATCCATACAAAAAATGAAAATAGAATACTCCGTGTTGTTCAATAACACATGTCTTAAGAATATATATATATATATATATATATATATATATATATATATATATATATATATATATTATTTCTTTGTGACCACCAGTGCTTCAATTCTGTTAAGTTGCGATTTGTACTCAAATCCAATACGATCTTTCCCCCCAAACTTAAAGATAGTGTGAGCCCTCACCAAAAAGATTATCTCATTTATAAATTTAAATGCGAATGCGATATTTGCAACATTGGGCGCACTACCCAAAAATTGGAGGTTAAAGTAAACCAGTATATTCTATCTGTTATCCACTACAATAACTTATAAACCAATGGTTTTTAGTTTCTATAATATTGAAAAATAATATTTACATTTTTTTGTGCAGTTCTTTCTTGGGAGCTTTTCTACACACTCCTATTGAATACAAATCATTTTTAAATTAGATATAAAGTCCTATTTACGCTGCGAGCCCTGCACACACCACAGGCACTGAACAATAAACTCAACACTGACTCTTTTAGACGAGGGGACAGATGTTGCCTGGAGCTGGAATTCATGCCAGTATTATATATCTTAGTGAACACAAGGCCCGAAGGACGGGTAAGCATATGCTAATGTCGAAGAATCTTCAATGATTGATGTATCTATGTAAGTATTTATGTAAGTATTTATGTATGTATCTATGTGAGTATTTGTCGAACCTGTTCGTCACGGGTAGGATGTGACACAAGGTTTCAAATATGGGACATTCAGCGAGGATCAAACTCGCTATTCAGCAGTAATAGATTTGCAGTAATAGACTAACCAGCTAAGAATTACACCATGATAGGACGCTCACATATGTATGTATGCATGTATGTATATATATATATATATGTATATATTTTTTTTTTAAAGAGAGGGTCCGCAAAATGGGTTATATTTTTAGAAAAATTTAAATGTTTTAAGAAGAAGATGTCAAAAGATCTGAAACACGTGTCGCAAATATAAGATAAAAATAATAATTTTTTTTCTAAAAACATAACCCATTTTGCGGAGTCTCTTTTTTTAAATTTTTTATAAAATATTGAATTTTTCCCGTTGGAACGAGATCAACACTTTATATATATATATATATATATATATATATATATATATATATATATATATATATATATATGTCAGCCTCTTCAGATCTATCTATCTTATTCTGTTCAGATCTATCTATCTATATATATATCTATCTATCTCATTCTATTTCAATCTATCTATCTATCTATCTATCTCATTTTGTTTATCTATCTCATTCTGTTTATATCTATCTATCTATACATTTATCTATGAATCTATCTATCTTATTCTATTTCAATCTATCTATCTATCTATTTCATTTTGTTTACCTATCTCATTCTGTTTCAATCTATCTATCTATCTATCTATCTCATTTTGTTTATCTATCACATTTTGTTTCTGCAAGAGGGACATGAAGACATTCCAACACATGGGAGGTTTGTGCAAAATACCGTGCTACCTGGTGACTCCTCGTCAAACAAGGAACGAGAAGGAGTGAGAAAGAGAGGAAAGAAGCCGCCGCAGAAAAGAGAGCCAAAAGGAAGGAGAGACAACAGCAACCCCAGCAAGCATCACTGTTTGTTTGCAGTCATTGCACCAGAGATTGTCATTCAAAAAATGGTATGTTCAGCCAATCACACAGCTGCAGATAAATAATTAAAAACAAATAAAAAGTGGACACTACGCCATCGTCTTCAGTAGACGATGCCAACCATCTCTTAATCTACCAATATCATTCCGTTTATATCTATCTATCTGTCAATATCATCCTATTTATATATATCTATATCATTCCATTTATATCTATGTATCTATTTATCTATCTGTATCATTCTATTTAACTCTATCTATCTATCTATCTATCTATCTATCTATCTATCTATCAAAACATGGCCTGCTTAATATCTGAAATCATAGTTTGCTTCCACTGATTGACGTCAATTTTTTAGTCCCGCTCAAGAAGATTTCAAACAATGTTTTTTTTTATCATGAACCAAGAATCCTTATTAACTATATTAGCGCAAAAAATCTTCCTATCCCTCGAGACGTGTAATTTGGAGGTTATTTCAAGAAATTATCCTTCAGTGATATATCTTGATATAAAAGTATTTAGATTGAAATTATTTTTTGCTTTGAATTATTATGATAACACTGGTTTACAAAAAATATTTTTTGTCTGAGGCAAGAATGTGAATAGGTGTTTTTTACTAATTTGGGTGTGCTGAATTCAAATTTATAAACAGTTTTGCTCTATCATCTCTAGCTTTCTGTATTTTAAATAGTCTCATTTTAGTATATACAGAGTATATACGTGCTTATTTCAACAGTTGCAGCAGCTTATTACAGATAAAACAGGATAGATAAAGAACATTGACGGAATGAATATACTTGGATGACACGATGTACATAATTCATAGTACCGCAGACAGTTAGAAATGTGTTTTCCTAGATGATCTGCTGACTGCCAGTGCTCTACTGGCCAGTGCACAACTGGCTGTTGATTGAGACGTGTTGGCTAAGCTTAACTGCCAAAATACGTCTTGATATATAGCTATATATGTATATAATGTAATGCTATCACTTACATTTATTGCATAATAACTAAAAAAGAAGACATAAGTCACACAATATTAGAAATTAACCCTGAATGCATATACACCTTTATGTACAGTATGTGTACAAAATGTACAGTATGCATATCTAAAAAACTAGAGGTGATGAGTAAAAACGATTTAAAAATCTAAATTCAGCACCCCCAAATTAGGTTAAAACAGCTATTTTTATGCTTGCCTCAATTTCTTTGTAAACCAGTGTAATCGGTGTTTAATGTTATTTATTTTCTCTCCTCATATACACAGACAATACATACACATATCTATATAAGTAGATATATCACTGAATACGCATTTACACATATACTTATAGAGTCATTTGTTAAACTTAACACAAGTCAAATGTGCAACACTATTTTTGGGTCCTTAGGCTAGACGGGCGATCGGAGAGGCCCTCTGCGATCAATCGGCTGGTATCGTCAAGACCAAGCATCTATGAGATTGCCCGAATCCTATTGCTCTTATTGAAAAAAAATGACTTGAAAATATGTTTAAGAAGATTGAGTTTGAAAAAAATTCATCAAGAATGAATTAGTCAAAACGTCTTTGACATAAAATAACCCAACAAGGGTTGACATGCCTTAAAATCCGAGTAACCAACCAACCAATCAAACAACCAATCGAATGTGGCTAGTTAATGTAGGACGATTGTGTTGTACCAATTTTCTAAGTGGATTCGAAACACTGATTGTACCGAGTATATATATATATATATATTCTATATATATTTCTTTTTATATATGCACTATTAGAAAATACACCAACATCTGCATAGGAAACGGTACTCTTAAGAAAATCCTAAATATCAAAATATTAGGCATTAATTCTTTTTTTATTTGGAATACAAACGATGTCTATAACACATTATACAATATACATGAAACCATTGGTTTCCTAGAAAAAAGTGCAATTGTAAACAATGCTTCCTATTGCCAACTCCTTCGACAAAATTCTCCTTATATATATATATATATATATATATATATATATATATATATATATATATATTCTTTCTTTTAGAAGTCTGTCGTAGACGACGATGAATCCATATCTTCATTTGTGGACTCTATGGTGGCTCATTAGTCCATTTCTGGACTTGCAGATGCGGTCACACATATAGCAGGGGAAATTCCCATCTACAGTTGGTTGTTTATGACAACGAAGACGTTGCCACTCAGCAGTCCTGTTTATCTCATTATTGAGCTGCTTCGCCAACTTCGTTGGGGCAGATCTTCCATGATTGAAGGTATGATGTTACATTTCTGACAACGCTGAAGAAATATATATATATATATATATATATATATATATATAATATAATATACTATATTCATAAGTAAATAGTGCATGTACGTCTAGGTTGGTTGGGATTTACGGCAAGTCATCCACAGACACGTGTTTCGTTTCACGCCTCTTCACTATGGCTAGACAGAACAAATACCTCTGACCAGGAGCGAACCCCGACTGACTTTTTGTCCGCCAATGTCTTAACCTCTCGGCCATTTGACAGCTGCCGTAAAGGTGTGGTGTTTAAACTATATTAAGTACATAGATTTGTTTATATATTTTACGATCACCCGAGAGATCCAGTCAGCGAATGGACAATCATTGCTTTTTATATGCTGGCAGTAAAAGTTAATTTAAGTCACCCATATATATATATATATATATATATATATATATATATATATGGGTTGACCAGTCCATCTCCTACGACTCTAACCATTATACCACACACACACACACACACACACACACACATATATATATATATATATATATGTATCTATCAGTTAAAATTCTCTTTCCAGTCTGTAGCTGACAGTGACCGAGTGATTAAGAAGTCCGATTGATGATAAATCGACCGGTTTCCATCCCAGATGAAGGTAGCCTGCGAATGTCTAGCTACACTGGAGAGACGTGATACGTCGAAATACGGTTTCTGTGGATGACTATATATATATATATTTAGTCCTAAGAAGTGACGCTTTTATACCATATATCACTTGATGCTTATATTCGTTTTATCCCAAGATGAATTAGTCTTCGTCACCAATTCAAGAGACATAAATCTTATACAGAGGGCAAAAATCATCAACTATTTTATCTAAAATTTCCAGTTTAAATTTTTAAAAAATCTCTGATTTATTTTTGTCTTACTAAATTGCTTCCTGTAAAGACGAAAATAAATTCACAGATTAGAACAAAGCAAAAAAAAGAAGCCATTCGTTATTGAAGAAAGAAATATTGATGTATGGTCAGAATTAATAAAAAATATTATCAAAAGTAGAGTTTCAAAAAGTTAAATAATTTTTTATCAATAAATATAAGATTTGAATGCTCTAAATTTACACGGGGAAAAGTTAATAAAATTTCCTTTTGTTCTTAAAATTTTTTTACCATTCCTTTGTTGGAAGATGGCTTTTATTTTGTTAATATATTTTTTATTATTTTTGTTCAAGTTTTATGTTTTGTTAAAACTTATTATTAAAAGGCGTAATTTAACAGGCAGAAAAAGACGGCATTAATTTTGCAACCTTCAACCTGTTTGGTTAAAAAATATTTTACACACACACACACACACACACACACACACACACACACACAATAAAGAAAAATAAAAACAAAGTAAAAAAAAATACTTTGTCCCCAAATAAACGTCTCGTATTTAGTTGAAATATTTGAAGTGTATTCATAAAGAATACAGTTCTTTTAAAACATTATCTCAAACAGGTATGACAGATTCGTTGCTGGGACATCACAGATGCAACAAGTCCTCCTCAAAGTGGGCCTGGGAGTAATGGTAAACAAAGAGATGACTCTAATCTCCGTCTTGGGCTCCAGAATTGGAGTCTCACCACCGGGGGCAGTTTAGTGTCTTATCCCAAACACCCTTCTTTTCCTTTTTAGGTCTTACCTCTTTTCTGGAGATTAAGTCCGCGAATCTTATCCTTCGGCGGTAAGAGTGAAACGAAAACCCACTGTCCTGTGGATATTAACAAATCTTATATTAAATTAGAAAGGCTAATGAAACTAAATAAGAATGCAGATAAAAAGATTTGAAACAGAGGTGGGTATAATAAAATAAATAGAACAAATGAAACTTACTCTTCCATCACTCCGGTCTTTCATTGCTAAATCTTCCTAATTTAACTATTTAGTTAAAAAGGAAGTAAAGAATAAAATCATAGTTATATTTTCTTGTTAATCGATTTCTTTTAAGATTTATCTCCGAGAGCTTTGCTCATATTTATTAAGGTAAAACCAAACAATTACAAATCAATAATACCAAGCACATATTTATTAAAATCAAATTTTTAATATCAATATGCAAATTAGCCTTCCCGTTTACACTGTAAACAGTTATCTTGTCGTATATAAATTCAATTGCATGTTATTGGTATGTAGATAAGGCCAACAGTCTTAATAATGTTTAACAATTTTATTAATAAGGTTTGAGGTTTAAATAAAAATAAAATCATGGAGAATGTGACGTAAATAATTAAGGGAACTGTGACTTGAATAGTAGTTCCGGTTACAGACAGACAATCACACTATCTCCATTATAATCAAATTTACTCAACCCCCAACGCGGATATGATACGACACAAGATCAAGGGACCATATGACCTTTAGGCACCCTTTTTGATCTAGATTAAGAAAGACATGTTTTTCATTTGCACCATCAATATCCAGTTGTTTCAACAGACGATTTTTAGATTTAAAAAAATTTATAAAACTAACCCCTAACCCTAACCCCTAACCCTAACCTCTAACAAACAACCGGATATTGACGGTGTAAATGAAAAACATGTCCTTTCTTAATCGAGATCAAAAAGGGGTGCCTAAAGGTAATATGGTCCGATCAAGTACAACAGGTTTCTATTCAGAGTTTCCCATCACTTAGACAACTTGCTGGAGTAAGAGTAAAGAACCCAGCCTGACCTACAATTTACAGGGTGACCCCACCACAAAAAAAAACCAAATAAATCTTATTTCTCAACGTCTATAAAAATTCAAGAAACATGTTGGACTTAAACTTCAGTCTTTGTACAATCATTCCTCAAAGTTTCATTTTTCTTGGTTCTCCGAAAATTGTCTTGCACTACAGTGTATGATGTTTTGGTGAAATAGGCCTCCACGCAAAATGTGCTCTCCTTGGTTGACCATGACATATTGAGAAAAATTATTTTACAATATTTTAAGCACCAAGTTGACTGTATATTCTGAAAGCAAAAAATAAATCAAAAATAAAATTAACAGTTTTATTACAAAATTCGTGGGTTCTTTTTATTTTTTGAATCCTATATCTTTCTATCTGTTCAATCTATCTATCTATCTATCTATCTTCATTTCTATCTATCTATCTATCTATCTATCTATCCGTCGATCTCACTTCATTTATATCTACCTATCTATCTCTCTACAGGGTAACGCCCCCCCCAACAAAAAACAGAACCCAAATAAATTTTATTTAATCTTATTGTTGTGATGTTAATCCAACAGTAAAAAAGAAGTCAAGTCGAGGTAGAGTAAAATAAGACAAGTGTATTTACAATAATGGTACAGGAACGGCTAGCTTGCCGTTAACGGTAACAGTACAACCTTTTCACTCGGTGTCTCACTATTTATAGTTAGAACCGGTGTATATTCTCCACTGTAGGAACGGCCGGTACAACACTTATCAACGTCTATAAAATTTCAAGAAACTTGTTGGACTTAAACTTCAGTCTTTGTACAATCATTCCACAAAATTTCAGTTATCTTGAGTGCTTTGCCTTAAAGGCATTCTCTGTCTAAAATATCCACCAAATGGTCGTTGGAGGCAAACTTGCACACGTCGTGCAAAATTGTCAATCACACGAACACATTTCTGTTTTGGGATTTCTCTGATTTTTGCTGTAATTATAGTCTTTAGTTCACCAATTTTTGAAGGGTTGTTCTGGTACACTGGAGCACGGCGACACCGAAGCTTTCTCCGAAAATCGTCTTGCACTACAGTGTATGATTCTTTGGCGAAATAAGCCTCCACTCAAAATGTTTTTTTCCTTGGTTGGCCATGACATATTGGAGAAAATTAATCTTACAATATTTTAAGCACCAAGTTGACTGTATATTCTGAAAGAAAAAAAAAAAAATAAAAATTAACAGTTTTATTACAAAATGTGTGGTGTCTGTTTTTTTTGGTCACCCTGTACCTCTAGTTGATGAGAAAAATAGTTGGACGTATACCTTTTCCAAGTGTATTAGTGCTATGTGAACTGCAAACAGACTCTTCCAGGATTTGAACTCAGTTAAATAGATATACAACTACATTTGTATTAAAGTTGATACTTTTAGTTACAAAGTTTTATATTTTACATAAACCTTGTATAGAATTCAATTAATACCACTGGGACATTTCAAAGTTCATTTTACACATGTGATCTCGGCGGTAAAGTAATAATTATCTATTCCGATTTCATTTTGCCCTTCAGCAGAATATCAGACATTCATTAAATAAAACTTTTCTCTCAAGAATTCTGACCTGACAAATTTGATAATCGATTAATGGTATACTCTTAAAAATATGTCGCTTACTAAATTATGACTTCGCTTCACGAACGGAGATGTGTGACGTAATGGAGTTGCGATATCGGTTATTGACATGTAGTTTAGTTCAGTTTGAATAAATTCTAATAATTAAACTTCCTTATAGTTGAGATTTTAAATACTTTTAAGAAAACAAGAAGTTAACATATTTTTGCTATCAAAGTTAATTCTGTTATGTTTACTCTGTCAAACACATCTTATCACCTGAGCTAATTTTAATATCCCCCAAATAAAATAACTTGTTTGAATCCTTTTAACTGATTAATATACTTGATGGTAATCTCTATCTGCTATCTCAATCGGCTGGTCACGTCAAGCCCTAGCACCTATATGATTGTCCCAATCCAATTGCCCTTATGGCAAGCCCCAATCCTTATCATATATGTGCTAGAAGACGGTGGCTGAAGGTCTTCATGTCCTGGGGATGACTTTAAACTCTATCTGATGGCGAGGTTCCTGTTCGGGAGGTCTGGGGAATGTGGAGAACCCCTTTATCACCATTGTTCCCAAATCCACTCTGACCCGAAGTGGTAGTACATGTTAGGATCTATGTGTTAAATTGAAAAATGTGTTCATAAAAAAACTGAGTATCCATTAAGAATGAATTTATTTCAAAACTTTGTCGGCATTAAATGACCCACTGGTGTTGATATGTCGTAAAACAAAACAAAACAAAACAAATCAAACCAACCGAAAGCCACGAAGAGGATAAGGACACAAGGTAAGTTTTTTTAAGCGAATAACATGTGTGTATTGTATGGCATTGATTGTATGCGTAAAGACATGTTTTGTGTATGCATAATACTTGTAGAGACAAGTACATCAATACACATCTTTGATTATGAGCTGATATTTTTTTGTTTCTTGGAGTTTGATGTCGAAAACATTCCACAAGATGAAACAAAAGGAAAAGAAGAAAGGAAAAAAAGGGAAAATGAAACGAATTGTTTTATGAATTTAGAACAGACGACAGAATTGTAAGCATTACATCTTACTGTGTCTGAACTGCTAGAAGGTTGTGTCTGGGTGTTTTATTATCCTAGGTATGACATAAACTCCATCGAGTGGTGAAGTTCCACTTCTGGAGATCTGGGGAATGTAGAGTATCACTATTACTCCCAGGTCCACCCTGAACCGGTGTGGTAATACCTGTTGGGGTCCCATCTGTGGGTTAAATAGAAAAATTGATTGAGTTAAAAAATGTGTTTAAAAAAATTGAGTTAAAAATGAATTTAAAAAATGTTGAATATACATCAAGAATGAATAAAACAAAACGTCTTTGGCATAAAATAACACAACAAGGATTGACATGTCGTAGAAAATGTATGTCCCTACACCATGAGCAGGATAAGGGTACAAGTTCAGTTTTTTAAATATATTTTTTTATCTCAAATTCTTTTCCTTTGTTTTATCCATAGAATTATCAAGTTCTAATCTCAGTTGATATTAGCAAAAAAAAAAAAAAAAAATACAAGAAATATTTTATTTATCAAGTCATTACTCATGCGGTATTTAATAAGTTTAGTTCAAACTGGCACAGGATTAATCTGTATATCTCTTATTCATAAATCTCACACTATATTTTCATAAATTTATAATAATTTTTTTAGAGTTTTCCACCTTAGTTATTTTTTCTATTTTTCAAATTAGTCAAATCATTTCCAATACAAATATTTGGACCATATGACCTTTAGGCACCCCTTTTTGATCTCGATTAAGAAAGGACATGTTTTTCATTTACACCGTCAATATCCGGTTGTTTGCTAGAGGTTAGGGTTAGGGGTTAGGTTAGGGGTTAGTTTTATAATTAAAAAAAAATCTAGAAATCGTATGCTAAAACAAACGGATATTGACGGTGTAAATGAAAAACATGTCTTTTCTTAATCGAGATCAAAAAGGGGTGCCTAAAGGTCATACGGTCCAAATATTGTATTAATACAAGCACAAATAGGCATCTTCGATAATGCGCCGATATTTTTTGTCTCTTGGTGATTGATGTCCACCCACCGAGTTTATATGTTGTAAAACAAACCAAACAACAAATCAACATGGGACATTGAATGTGAGTGCCAATTCAATGTCGTTTGAGAATGAGGCTTTTCGTTAGATTAGAAAGATACGTGATGTAGTTTACGCAACCTATCCACACAAACAAGATGTGACATTTAGTGAGGATAGACGAAGTTAGCACTAGATAATTCCATCGGATTTGAATTCAGTGTTTGATCTGATGAAGCAACATCTATGCAGAAGAATATCCCAATTGACTGATGAGGAGGATGGAAAAATATACCACTTGGTTGCGGTAAAATACGGTGGAAGAATATCTGATGAGTATATATGACACAGGGTCAATTTCTTAAGCGGAGTTTAACAGGTTTGAATCCAGAGTTTTCTTAAGCGGAGTTTAACAGGTTTGAATCCAGATTCCTTCTCCTCGACCGGTTACCTAACAAAGGTTAAAGAGTCCAGTCTACCATACTATTTACACATATGTATTTACTCAACCCCTCCACACGAGCAGGATGTGACACATTCAATTTTGAAGTGGGATTGAATAGGTTTGAATTCGTTTTCATCTCCAATAGCGTTTTCCATATCAAGGTTAAAAAGCCCAATATAACCTACTATTTACCCATAGCTGGAGGGAGATTGGTGGATTCTTACCCACCCAAGGGTATTACCGCTATTTTAAATGCAACCACTCAGAGTGTCGTGTCCATTTTCTATGACGATAACCAATACACAACGAACACCTCCTGAAAGACACATCATCAAATGTCACTAATAAGTTTAGCTAGAACATTTAGTCAGATCCTTTTTTTTCCATTTAATTCGTACATCTTTATTCCCCAAACATCACAAATCATGATTTAATTAAAAGATAATTTTATTAGGAATAATTCTCACGTTTTAGCTAAGAAAAACTTGAACTTAAAAAAAAATTAAGTCCATTCATTTTTAGTGGTAGTAAGAAGTGGTTGCAACGATCAGTTAGTTTCGAAATGGTGACAATTACAGAGGGTGGGTCATCTCACTCTTGATTCTCTAACTCACTCTTTGAGCACTTAGAAGTATTAAAACATATAGGGTGTGGTTACTGCTGATATATATAAATTCACACATAATATCAAAAGGGCCCGAAATAATACAACAACAGAGATCCCAATGGATTACAAGAAACACCTGAAGAAAATCGGAGGGTACAACGGCCGAAACGTTGTCTGTGTATATCTTACAATAAAGATGAGGATAACAGTCCAAAAAAATCAAAATAATACAGAACTTTTCTGCTTAAGAAAGTGGAAAATAGGAGAAGAGGGTAATAAGAAGGAAGTGGGAGTGAAGGGTGAAGGATAATTCTTACACAATGTATAAGAAGAGACAGAATACAATCGAGAGACCCTACGGGATATCAAACGTAGACAGTCTCCAGGCCAGCACTAATTGATAGTTATTGCTGAAATGTCACCGAATTCTTCAAAGCGAAAACGAATGACAACCATAGCATTCATCAAGGCTTGCAAACAGTTTCGATGACCAAACAGTAGATTTGAGCACAGTCATCTCTCTGATTAGATCTAGCAAGGATCCTTTCAATAGTAACTGTATCGGTACTACTGTATGACTGAATCCCTTGGACTTGTGACAGAGAATACGGGTCGATGGGGTAAATGGGGATGTGCCATATTCTCGAAAGAAAGCGGGTTAGGCTTTGTTTGGCGTGTCGGACTTCAACGTATTAGAGTCGATTAGGCATTAATAAGTGCCATTTATGAAAAGAACATCTAAGTGTTATTGTATATGAATGTACCCAATTTTCTATATATTAAGACAGTTGCAAATATATATATATATATATACACACTAAAATTATTGGGTAAACCCTTGCGGTAAGAAAAAAAAGCAAAAAGTTTGATAGTAAAAAAAATATAGTACCAAACTTCACCTGGGATCCGTATCAAAAATAGGGTTAGGGGTTAGGGTTAGGGTTGGGGTTTAGAGTTAGTTTAATGGGAAAATAAATAATTTGGGTTCTTTTTTTTTTGTTTTTTTTTGGTCACCCTAATTTTCCGACCGTTTTTCAAGTTCAGCCCTTATCTCGAGATTTCTTTTAATCATTTATTAACATTTTTTTAACTTTAGAAATCACTTTAATTCATTCATATTAGTGTCGTCTTGAATATAACATTTATTTCGACTGTTTATTCATTAGACAATTCTCGGCGATTAAAAAAAAAATTGATAAATATTTATCCCTTATTAGTTACCACCAATTTTCCCTGTGAAATTTACCCCCTATATTTAACACAATGAATAGTATCCGTATCCGTACTACTGTATGACTGAATCGCTTGGACTTGTGACAGAGAACACGGGTCGATGGGGGAAATGGGGACGTAGCATATTCTCGAAGGAAGCGGGTTAGGCTTTGTTTGGCGTGTCGGACTTTGAGCTAAGATCGAACCCGCATCCTTCTGAATATGAAAAGGCGACACTTGAGCGTAGCGCTGAAGATAGTTATCTCAAGTTCCCGTATGTTAAACCCAGATGCTCATATGAAGGTTATAAGCACGGATATAAATAAACCAGGAAAACGGAGTGTAGACATAGGAAAACAGTGCGTGTTACGTGTTAGAGACAGTAGCAGTCACATAGAGGCTTTGAAGAAGAAGAAGAAGAAGAAGAAGAAGAAGAAGAAATACATGCACACACACACACACACACACACACACACACACACACATATATATATATATATATATGTATATATATATGTGTGTGTGTGTATGTATACAGAGATAGGGACATATTAAATAGCTAGACAGATATGAACTAACATACACGCCTCCCATATATATATATATATATATATATATATATATATATATATATATATATATATATATATATATATATATATATACTAGCAAATACATGCACCTTCGGGTGCAAGTATTTAAGTTTTAATACAATAAAATATCATATTAAATTAGAAAGGCCAATGAAAATAAATAAGAAGGCAGATAAAAGATTTGGAACAGAGGGGGTATGATTGAAAAATAGAACAACTTTGAAACTGACTCTTCCATCATTTCCCATTACCCCCGTCTTTCGTTGGTAATTTTTTCTACTTTAACTATTTAGTTAAAATAGGAAGTAAAGAATAATATTACAGTTATTTCTTCTTGTTAATGGATTTCTTTTAAGATTTATCCCCGTGATTTTTGCTTATGTTCTTTAAGATAAAGCCAAACAATTAGAAATCAATAATACTAAGCATATATTTATTAAAATAAAATTTTAATATCAATATGCAAATGAGCTTCCCATTCTCACTGTAAACTGCTATTTTGTTGTATATATAAATACAATTGCATGTTATTAGTATGTAGATATGGTCAACAGTCTTAATGATGTAAAACAATTTTATTAATAATTGAGGTTTAAATAAAAATAAAATCATGCAGCATGTGACGTAAATAACAAAGGGAATTGTGACTTGTGTAGTAATATAGTTTCGGTTACAGACAGACAAACCCACAATCTCCATTATAATAAGATACTAGTCCATTTCCGACGAGTATAACCATTATGCCACGCCCCTCTCTCTTTGTCTCTCTCTCTATATATATATTATACCTACTTCGTAAATTAATTTTATTTTTCAATATATTGTAATTTGCCTGGAAGTAAAATAAGCAATGTATTATATGTATAGACAATATGTATATGTATGATACATATTTATATATGTGTAATATGTGTATGATATATATATATATGTATGTGATGTATTAATTCACATACCTAGGGAGTAATATCTCATCCACAGAAAACGATGTTAACACTCGAATAGGAAAGGCATGGTTGGCCACCAACAAACTATCAGTCATATGGAAATCCGATCTCCCCAAGCTAAAGAGGCGATTCTTCCAGGCTGTGGTAGTGTCGGTACTTCTGTATGGCTGTACCACTTGGACCCTAACGAAGCGTCTTTGAGAATAAGCTAGATGGGAGCTGTACGAGAATGCTACGGACGGTCCTGGATAGGTCGTGGAAGCAGCACCCCACAAAGAGCAACTATATGGGCCACCTGCCCCCATCTCACAAACCATACGAGTGAGAGACGGACTAGACATGCAGGTCACTGCTGGAGAAACAAGGACGAGATCGTAAGCGACGTACTACTGTGGAAGCCAGCACATGGGCGCGCTAATGTGGGCCGCCCAGCCAGGACCTACATTGACCAACTATGTAGGGATACTGGCTGCAGCGCAGAGGAGCTGCCGGAGTCAATGAATGATAGGGAAGGCTGGCGAGAGATCATCATGGATATCCGTGCAAACTGCACGACATGATGATGATGATGATATATATATATGCAACAGCTTAAGATAAATAGATTGTTAGATAGATAAGGAACAGATTGAGATAAATGGACAGATAGATAGGGAACAGTTTATAGATAGATAGATAGATAGATAGATAGATGAATGATCAACGTAAACAAAAAATTGTCCCAATAATGTTTCTACGTATTTTCAATTTGGCGCTGATTTCGAAAATATAGTCCATTTGAATTAATCTCGTAGCCTCAATACTGAAATCGTGTATATCTGGTAAAAATCAGAATTGTTTTTAGTGTTTAGTGTTGCCGATGGCATTGTCCCTTTTGCATGATGTAATGAAACGAAATGGAATGTTATTGTCTGAATTTCACAATGAAAACAAGGATTATTTTTTGGTTATGCAAATTTTCTCTTTCTTCTTTGATTCTAGGATTCGTTGTGTTTTGAAGAATTGAATATTTTTGAGTGATTTAATTATATTTGAGATGTGTCAATGAATTCGAATATATTTTTCAACATTTTTTTCCGGAATAGGACAATATTATGCACTTTATTTTAAGCTCCCGAGAGAAAAAAAATCACTTAAAAATACAGTTCAAGGTTCATTAAAATTCGGAAACATATTTAAAATTTTAGCTCTTTTTCTTTATTTCAATGTTGCTGGTGTATATGCATAATATATATATATACAAGGTGAGTCCAAAAAGTATTGAGATTTTTTGTACTTTTTGACACAACTTGTATTCTAAATAAATTAACATTCCATTCATTGGTTATTTCTATCTTGGAAAATACACCTTCAATCTCGAGAATTTTATGACACACCTTATATATATGTATGTACACACACACACACACACACACACACACACACACACACACACATGTATGTATTATATATATATATATATATAATATATATATATATATATATATATATAAAATAATCAATGAATGGAATATTAATTTATTTAGAATATATTTTAGTCTGTTTTGTTTTAATATATATTTAAAGTTTACATTTTAAATTGTTTTATTTTTTTAATCCTTTAATGAATTTGATGATTTTAATTACTTAGGGTATAAACTCACTGACATTGAATTTTTAACTCCCACTCCTCAGGCAATATGTTTCAAACATCTAATTTTACATCGCCCGGAGGATGTTTTTTTAATTGTGTACTTGTCTTATTAATGCGTGTATGCATTTTATAGATGGTTGTACACATCTTACTGGTTACTGTATGTGTCCTATAAGGCGGAGTAATCGTCTTATGCACCATTGCTCCACAATCCCCAGACCTCCAAAACTGGAACCTCACCATCAGATAGAGTTTAACGTCATTCCCAGGACATGTAGACCCTCAGCCACTGCCTTCTAGCACTCATATAATAAAAATAGTTGTCATAGGGGCAATAAGGTTGGGGCAATCATTTAGGTGCTAGGGCTTGATGTGACCAGCCGATTGAACGGAGGGGGCCTCTCCGACCGCCCGTCTAGCCCAAGATAGGGCCAAAGTGGAGTGTTGCAAGCCATGAACCGCTCATCCACCTGGGCTCTATCCTTAAGCATCACGGGTCATCACCCACAGCCAACAGGTGGCCCCATTGGGGGAGTCTTACCCCTATGCAGAGGTGCAGTCGGTGTATTCTAACGCCCCACCTGACAGGGCCCCTCAAAAAGGGCTGTCCTGAGTAGGACACTAAATTTCATCTGATGGTGAGGCTCCACTACCTTAAGTGTCTTATTGGTCGTATTATACATAACCGAACAAGACTAACTGGAAAAAAGTTATGTCAACTCTCTGAACGGGCATCAGTTCTTTATATATAGATGAAAGTATCCACACTAGCAGCCAATGAGAATCCAAGGAATGGACTTCACAATTCACAAGTGGAATAGCCCAACTTGCTATTTAAACAACCTACCTTGCCTGAATTCTCAGAACTGGTTCAGTTTGCAACACATAGTGGCTAACAGGGAAGAAACAGTATAAGTATGGAATGTAATTCCTACAGTTCTAAATGTTATTTCTAAATGATTAGATTAGATTAGATATCGATTTGAGGTCATTAATGATAATTTGTATTTAATTTGTTTGAGATACAAAAATTAAGTGACTAACTGAATGAAATAAATAGCATCAGATTTGTCAACTTATCATTAAATATAATTAAGAGAATTATATTGCTTAAGTTTAAATGGATAATTAGATAAAATGTGTGACCTGTTCAACCTTACTTTTATAAGAATAGCTCATCTGAATAATCTGTGTCTCTGTACTTTTCATTAGTTGCTACTGAAGTTGAGACAAAGTTGAATGTTTCTTCATCCTCTTATAAAACTACATACCATATTTGATGAAAAGAAATGTTTTTCCTTCGTTGTCTCTCTTGAGTACATTTTGATTATTACATTTCAGCAAGACTTTCGTCTTTGTTACATTTTGAATGTGTTGCAGGACTTTATAGACACGCTGTATTAAAAATAAAAGGAGTGTGCCTCGTAAATATTGAGTGCTGAATATTTGTACTTGGGTTGAAATGTTTAATAGATAACAGAGACTTTATCATTCTCGGAATAAAATGGCCTCATCAATGAAGGATTGCGCGCCAGTGTATCAAAGCGAGGTCATACTTTCATTTTATCTATTATTGTTTGCTGATAGCATTCAGAGAGATTTCAACAAAGATGTTGTGTGTGTGATGGTGTGTATGTGATGGTGTGTATGTGTGTGTGGGAGAGAGATGAAGTGTATGTGCATACGTGTGTGAGATGGTGTGATGGTGTGTATGTGTGTGTGTGAATGTGAGATGGTGTGCATGTGTGTATGTATGGAATGGAATGCATGTGCATGTGTGTGTGAGATGGGGTGTATGTGTGTGTGTGAGAGAAAGATGGTGTGTATGTGATGGTGTGTATGTGTGTGTGGAGAGAGATGGAGTGTATGTGCATGCGTGTGTGAGATGGTATGATGGTGTTTATGTGTGCGTGTGAGTGTGTGATGGCGTGCATGTGTGTATGTATGAGATGGAATATATGTGCATGTATGTGAGATGGTGTATATGTGTGTGCGTGAGAGAAAGATAGTGTGTATGTGTGTGTGAGTGTGCCTGTGAGATGGTGTGTATGTGATGGTGTGTGAGTGTGATGGTGTGTATGTGCATGTGTGTGTGAGATGGTGTGATGGTGTGTATGTGTGTGTGTGAGTGTGAGATGGTGTGCATGTGTGTATGTATGAAATGGAATGCATGTGCATGTGTGTGAGATGGTGTGTATGTGTGTGCGTGAGAGAAAGATGGTGTGCATGTGGGAATGTGTGTGCGATGGTGTTCATGTGTGTATGTATGAGATGGTGTCTATTTGCATGTGTGTGTGAGATGGCGAGTATGTGTGTGTGTGAGGGATGGTGTGTATGTGCGTATGTGAGAGTGAGATAGTGTGCATTAGTGTATGTGTAAGATGGTATGTAAGTGCATATGTGTGTGAGATGCTGAGTATGTGTGTGAGTGTGGGATGGTGTGTATGTATATGTGTATGTGAGATGATGTGCATGGGTCTGTGTGAGATGGTGTGTATGTGTGTGTGTGTGTGTGTGTGATGGTCTTATGTGTCTGCGTGAGATGGTGTGTATGAGTGTGTGTGTATGAGATGGTGTGTATGTGCATTTGTGTGTGACATGGTCTCATGTGTGCGTGTGTGTGTGTGAGAGATGGTGTTCTAATCAAGGAGAGCAGCTTCTGATGCAGCAATGGATTAAATGAGCGGCATTTCAGCGGTTGTATTTTGTTTACTAAACATAGACGCGTTTGATCTGGAGATAAAATATTAAGGTCACATAATATGTTCTGTGTAGAAGTTTATAATGGGATAACCAACAGCGTTGTTGGGTAGACAATAAAGGGCGCCATCAGTAAAAAGAGACACTTCTGCAACCCAAAGTGTTCGCTCAGTCGGTAGAGCGTTCGGCTAGAAACCACAAGGTTCCTAGTTCGATACCGGCCCTCGCCAATTCAGCGTATGAGTAGCACAGGGATCTGTGCGGTAAAGTAAGGAGCTGATAGTAGGTGTGGCGCTCCACCTCAGACACTAAAATAATCTCCTTGGTCTAGCGCTATTGAAAAGGGGATAGACTCCCTCACTGATTGGCTGATACCGATATTATGCCGCCCCGACGACTTTACTTACAACCCAGGGGAAGCAATTATAACAAAATCTCTTTAAACTAAACTTTATCTAAGAATGCCCTTTATATATATATATATATGGAGGCGGGTAGTGTAATGGTTAGAGTCGTAGTATAAGGACCCTTCAATTCGAATTTCTCCCCCTCTCTCTCTCTCTCTCTCTCTCTCTCTCTCTATATATATATATATATATATATATATATATATATATATATATAAGTCACCTCACGTGGTGTAATGGTTAACAAGCCAGATTTTGCAGACCATTGTTAGTGAGTTCGATTCTCATTGGGCACCCCACGCTTCTTGCCTTGTGCCACATCTAAGCTAAGTTTAGTGAATAACGATATAAAGTAAAGTCGTCGAGGCGGCCTAAAGTCGGTATCAGCCAGACAGCGAGGGAATCTATCCCCTTTTCACTAGCGCTAGGCCAAGGAGATTATTTTTGCATCTGAGGTGGGGCGCCGCACCTACCATCAGCTCCTCACTTTACAGCACATATCCCTGTGCCACTCATACTCTGAGTGGGCGTGGGCCGGTATCGAACCAGGAACCTTGCGATTCCTAGGCAAGTGCTCTACCGACTAAGCTAAACCGGCCCTTCAATATATATACACCTAATCTTTAGTAAATTGAAACACACACATAAATACAACACGCACACATACACACACACACACACACACACACACACACACACACCTTTCCCAACAAGCACTTACTAAGCTCCTCTTCTCATCTTACACATCCCTCTAACTCCCCTCCCACTTTATATCATGTTATTCTTATTTCATCAAATCACACACACGGGCACACACACACACGCACACACACACACATTCCTGCAGAGGTTGCAAAATAGGGTCTGAACAACACACAAACCTCATATATATATATATATATATATATATATATATATATATATATGCCTCTGCAGATAAATACTATGCAGGTAATAATATACACGTGTGTGTGTGTGTATGTGTATGTGTTTGTATGTGTATATATATATATATATATATATATATATATATTTCACCGTTTAGCGTAAAAGGGTTTACTCGCCTGTTATTTACAGACTTGGGTTCTCTGGTGGTTGTAAAAACATACACCCTGTAAATAATTGTTCGCCCGTACTGACAGTCCCCAACAGCCGTGAGGGTACAAAGCTAGACAGAAGAATGTCTAGCCGCACTGATGAGATGTAATACTCTCCTATAAAATGGATGGATCACTCTCTAGTGGTCTATACAGATGTATGTATTTATCAGTTAAAATCCTCGTCCGAGGTCCTGATGGCAGAGTGATTAATAAGTATGACTGATTATGAATTGATCGGTTTTCCATCCCGGTTGTTAATTCCTAGCCACACTGAAGAGACGTGTTACGTCGGAACACGGTGTCTGTTGTTGACTATATATATATATATATATATATATATATATATATATGAAATAAAAAGGTATGCATTCTGTCTATCAATAACAAATTCACGAGAGGGAAATTGTTCAAATTTTCCTCAAATCTACCTGGGTTTTCAAAATTTAATGCCATTTTGTTTAGGACAGGGATAATTACGAACACAGGAACATGTATCATACATCAAAATGAAGCTGGCCCTCTGTGGATTCCATACCTACTTCTCCAGATAGTCACCATTTCTCACAATAGCAATGTTCCACCTTCGAATGAGAGCATGTATCCCTGCTGACTGTTCTTTGAGCCACGTTTTCACTACAGATTCCACTTCCTCGGCACTGGAATAATGTTTGCCTCTCAAACTCTCTTCCATGGGGTCCGAAGAGATGATAATCTGAAGGCGCTAAATTTGGTGAGTATGGAGGATGCGGTAAAGTTGTCCACCCGAATGAGGCGATTTTCTTCCTTGGCCTGATGCTTGTGTGTAGTAGACCATTGTCATGCGGAAGGAGGACGTCGTCGGTTGGAAAGCTGGGTCTTACCCATCAGATTCTTGTTCTGGACTTCGTTAGGGTCTCAATTTATGCCTTAGTTTTATAAAACCTTTACATAAAATAATGAAAATGGCATTACTTTTTGACTCACCCTCGTATTTAGACGGCAGCACTGCATAAATCATTCTAAATTGTTTCTAAAAAAAAGAACACCATTTTATTTTTTCGCATGTATTCGATCAGCAAATTACAGGTCACGTTTTTTATTGATACTCTTAAAATTCGATTGCATAGCTGCATTTTAAAAATCCAGTAAAGAGTACCTAGCGTCGCTCGGGCGAGTGAGGTAAGTATGAATCCTTTGGTTCAATAACCTTGTGTGGATGACCGCTTGATGGGAAATAGTTAAAATATCCTATATTGGAAATATGACCAACTATTTAGAAAATCTAAAATATGCCGCCAGAGATATAAATGGTAGGTAATTTATTTCAAATAGATAAATTTACCAATGGAAATGATTGATTTTAAATGGTTTATTAATGATCAGGTTGATGTATTTATGTTCTAAATAAAATATGTTTCTAGCAAAAAGTATGTAAACTGTATCTTTCCCGTAGGGCGAAATCAATGTAATATGTATGCCAATAGAAGAAGAAGGAGAAAGCAAGAAGAAGAAGAAGAAGAAGAAGAAGAAGAAGAAGAAGAAGAAGAAGAAGAAGAAGAAGAAGACAGCAA
>CM042159.1:20882328-20889828 GCA_023376005.1 Doryteuthis pealeii | reverse complement strand
CTCCACTACCGAGGCTGATAGATGAAAGAAAGAAAGAAGGGAACATTTGTACATCAGGATATTATAGTGGTAAACGCTTGTACAACACGAATACCACTCTCTAAATTTTCATGATTGTTGTCCAGTGACAAGCCTAAGCAAGATAACTGGCAATCATGTCAATTGCAGGTGTTAAATCAGAGTTGTCCTTCTCCTAGATGGATAACCTAACAAGGAATAAGGGGTCCACCCCCCCCCAAAAAAAAGGTTCTAGATGGCCTTTGAGCTAATAGCTTCCTCCGCCCTTTGAACAGGTCTTGTTTTTCGTCCTGCAGGATGTCTAGCCACCCTCCTCATCAGATAACATCTGTGGGGTTACCGGTTTAGTCGCCGATGACCCGACTATGAAACAGGTTGTACTGGATTACATAGTACCAGTAGCGCATCAAGCGACCTGACATATACATATACATATATATATACATACACACACACACTCACACACACGCACACACACACACACACATATTATATATATAATATATATATAGTCATTCACAGACACCATGTTTCGACGTATCACGTCTCTTCAGTGTGGCTAGACATTTGCAGGTTACCTCCAGCCGGGATGGAAACCGGTCGATTTATCACCAGTCAAACTTCTTAATCACTCGGTCACCGTCACCTACAAACTGGGAGGAGGATTTTAACTGGTAAATACATACATCTGTATATATGTAAAGGCCAGCAGAGAGTTCTCCTTCCGTTTTAGAGGAGAATGTTGCCAGCGAAATCCCATCCAAAGTTCTCAACCAGTCAACTGACTGGTGTTTAGGGGATGATTCTATTTGCGATCATCAGTATCTCCTGTACATCCACAACGCATGCTCATGTTGATGCAAACTTATAGATTTAAACAAGGATTTTTACAAATCCCTAAGAGAGCTTAATGTATAAGAATTAATACATTAATTATATCCAGAGCAATATTTATACTTTCAAAGAAAGAAAAACTTAACACATTGTCATTTGACTATTAGAAATTTATTTCGACCAAAACTCAATATGAACCTAGACTCATCAGATAGCTTACTACATAATGACTGAGAAAACAAACTAGAATAGAGAAAATATTTTTTTCCTTTTCTGGTCGAAATAAATTTATAGTAGCCAAATCCTTTGTTAATTCTTGTCTCTCTTTGAATATATATATATATTATATATATATATATATATATATATATATATATATAATTTGCTTTGAAGCATTGTTAAGTAAAGTATATTATTATTATATTTTAAAGGCAATTTTATACACTGCTGATGAGACCTAATAACGTTGAAACAGCTATACAGTGTTCCACATGTCACACGCGGTATTCGCCGAGTTTGCTTGTCGTGATTATTTCAATTATAATTTTAAAAATTACATGTATATGTTGTGGATACAGCTATACGTTATACGCATTGTATTTGCCTTTAAAATATAAATAAAAATATAATATAATATATATATATATATATATATATATGCTCTCCACCTCTGGTGGATTGAGCTCTCTGGGAGAAGAGTTTGCTTACTGTTTACGGTGAAATTGCAAGGATCTCTTTAAACCGGATAGAGCTCTCTAGTAGCCTTTACATATGTATGTATTTATCATTGATAATTCCCTTCCTGCTAGTGGGTGTACCGATAGTTTCGTGTTTAGAGGATCTGGCTGATGAAAAGTCAGTTCATTTTTTATCCCTGCTCGTGCATCCATGTCATAAAGCCTGCAAGTGGTGTAGAGAATTTGCAACGACAACGAGGTTCAACTCTTCCTCAACAACATGACCTTGGCATAGATAACCTGCCACAGGACCTACAAAAATGTGTCGACCGAAATGGCAATTATGTAGAAAAATATACATATAAAACATATGCTTAAACTTTAAAATGATGTAAACATCATTGACAATAAATAATAAACGTTTCTGTGATTTCTAAATATTTTGGAGACCTTACCTCTGGGATTACCATCGAAGTTACTGCTCAGAAATGTTAGTTTTATTCAACATGAATTAAATTTAAATCCAAAAGTTCCTTCTGATATACCCTGTATTATTTGTTTGATTGAGTTTTGTTTAACGGCATATCAACCTCTGTGGGTCATTTAATGCCAGAAATGGTTATGTAGAATGTTTTCATATGTGTTTCAGCTTTTTTAGAGTAGTGATTTTATGGTGGTATTCGGTTATGTTTTGTTAAATCTTGTTGAAAAGGTTGCTTTTTTTTTTACAAAAATTAAAAATGCCTTCTGGGTTTGTATTTTGAACGAGGTCTTTTAATTTTTTGTCTTACAATATTTGGAACGGATTTGGTTGAGACTATTGCAGTTTAGGAGGATGTGTTTAATAGTGACCTGTACTTTGCATTTTGAGCATACTGGGGCGTCCACCCTTTTTAAAAGGTGAGAATGGGTGATGTGGGTGTATACGCAGTCAGAAGAGTATCACTTTTTTTCTGTTTTTTTTCCTTTCTTTCTGTGGCCTGCCGGGTACTCACCAATAACATCTTGTATCTCATGGAAGTTATTATGAATTTGATCATCCCATGATTTTTGTCATCTATACATATATAAAGGGCAGTTGTACGAATCTGTATGTCCGGGGGAAACTTTGAAAATAAAACAATTAACAACAAAGTAAATATATATACACATTAAATATCACCAGGGCTTGGTTTTTGAGCAAAAATAGCAATAATAATTTGATTTATATTCATGAAGATAATTAAAAAATAAAATTTAAATGATAACAGCATAGTTTTTTTTTCATTTAATATTTTAGATAGTAGACATTAACATTTATTTTCAGAGTAGCTGGATCAATGCAAGGTCTATTTTTCTTACATAGGGATTTAAATGGGGTATCCCACGAGGATTCAACTCACGATTCAGTTATAATGGATATGCGGGACTAACTTTAAAACGTCTCCCTCTACCCAGGCGACGCCGGGTAGCTACTGCTAGTGATGAATAAATGGATAAAATATTCATTTATATTTCGTAAGACACATTATTGAACATCCGAAGTAACTAAAACAATAATAAAATTTGTCGATAACATTAATAAAGAATTGTGTAGGGGGTTCAAATTGTGTAATTCATTTGGTAAAACAACTCAGTTAATACGAAAGTAAAAAAATACTCTTCTGTCGGTTATTTCCTATAAATCAAACATAAACAAAGGGAACCACTCTCGACTGATAAATTATTTATTTATTTTCCCATTAAACTAACCCTAAACCCTAAACCCTAACCCTAAACCCTAACCCTAACCCCGTCTTCTTTTTTCCTAGTAGATCAATAAATAAATAATTCATTTGGTAAAACCACTCAATTAATACGAAAGTAAAAAAAAAATACTCTTCTGTCGGTTATTTCCTATAAGTCAAACATAAACAAAGGGAAACCACTCTCGACTGATAAATTATTTATTTATTTTCCCATTAAACTAACCCTAAACCCTAACCCTAAACCCTACCCAGACAACGCCAGGTAGCTGCTGCTAGTTTGTAATATATGAATTTGTTGACACCTTTTCATATTTCTTTTAAAATAAAAACAGACTTGAGGTAAGGAATATTTGTTTTCTGTCAACAGCCTGCAATTTAAAAAATCATGAATTCAAATAACAAAGAAGCGTTTGTCTTTCTTTAGGGCATCTTTTCAGATAACTCAGAGTCAATTTCTTACGACTCTAACCATTACGCAATAAAATGGTTTATTCACACTCCCCGAGGCTCAAGTACATACCCAGAACAGACTTGTTGCGTGGGGAGTGTGGTTGATAATTCCACTGGAGATACAGGTGGCTTATCTAAATCTCCGCTGACAAAGTAAACAAAATTATGATTTACCACGCACCTCCATCATTTCATGAAACTCCACAAAATATGAGTTGAGAAACCAGCTGCATTTTTTAAAATAAACGCCGATGAGTAAATAAAAGTTTTTGTCAATAAAACTTGAGTCATACTCGTTGTCTCTACAAGATGGACTGGCCCACAGACATAAAATAGCCAAGTGAATTAATTAGCTAAATAACAAGATTCTTTAAAGGAATGAATGCAAACATGCTCCTTGAACAAGAGGACATCAAGAAAAAAATTATTGTAATTGATTGATTCATTGCTTTGAACGGCATCTCAAATCGTCTTGGGTTATTTTATGCCGTGAGGTTTGGGAATCGCATTCATATTAAAATCTTTTGTACAATTGTTGTTTAAAATATATTTTTGTGCACTCTCCTAATACAAATCATTTTAAACATTTATTTGACCTATAGGTGTGAGCCTAACAGGTATTACCACTCCGCATCAGAGTGGGCCAGGGAGTAATGGAAATGGAAGTGTACTCGACTCTTTCCATATCTACAGAACAGTTTAGATATATTTTCTGTTGTAGAGTAGCTAACACCCCTTCAGCACTCTACCAGATTGACTGGCCCATAGCCATAAAATAGCCTACGATTAAAGTGGATTAACTAGCTGAATAATATTCAGATAAATTTTGCTGCGTTGGCTATACTGAATTGACCCTCCTATATTTAGTGTAAGTTTTGTCTTGTTAATTGTTTGTACTTATTTGTTCTGTGTTTGTATGTATCCATTTGGCACCGGATGCTGGTACTTAATAAATGTATTAAGCACACCTTTCATCTGTGTATCTTTCCACCTCGCGATAAAACAATTCTCATCGAATCTCTCAAGATTAAAACCTTATTTGGGTATTCACCTGAAAACAGATAATCTATATATAAAAATTTCGTGTTCGTTAATCGTACAACCGTTATCATCTTGCAACGGCATCAGGTTAAAAATTAGACCGTCCAAATCAGACAAGATGAAATGCAAAAATTTAAATATAGTTTATCTGATGTTGCTTATCCGTCGAATTCTTATTTTTTTAGGAGTGTCATTACCTCAGATAAATAATGGACAATTCCGTCTTTATTATAAAGAAAGAAAAGGAAGAAAAAAAGACATGCTACACAGAAAAATATAATAAGAAAGAAAGAAAGATAGTAAGGAAAAGATATAGAGAGAAGAGGACGCGCGGAAGTGAGAGCGATAATCTGTTTTAATCGAACATAAAAAAAGATGAAAAGAAGGAAAGAAAAAGATACTGTGAGAGAGTTAAATCAAGATTATTATACTTTTTACATATTAAACTATTTCGCAATAGCTCTTAAGTAAGCATATCAAGCGGTATAAATTAAATTATCATACTAGATGTTTTTTCTGAGTTTAATCCCGATGGAATTGCCCAATGCTAACTCCATATAGCCTCAGTAAGTAACATAGTAAAAAAAAATTGTATATCGGTTTGCTGAAAATCTTAAGAGCACTATGGGTCCGATGAAGTCTAAAATTCTGTTAAGCTAACTTTCAGCCAACCACAGTTGGCTGAAACGGAAACAGAGTTCTGATGATTTTCTGGTACCAGCAATACCGCTTTTCACCAAATAGGATATGCTACTACCGTATTTTCTCGAAAATAAAAACCTACCAGAAAAATAAGATATCGCGTGATTTTTCAGGATGGTTTTACTATAAGCCCTTCACTTAAAATAAGCCCTACTTGAGAGCGGCAAACAGACAAAAGAAATAAGCATTTTTCACAATCACATCATATGGTGTAGACACCCAACATCTCCCGAAAATAAGCCCAAGTGTAATATTTTCAAATGAAAGTTAATATAAGCCCCGTCTTATTTTCAGGGAAACATGTTATCTATTAATCTTGTAGTTTAAGTAGAATTAGATCTTAACAAATGATACATACAATAAGTATTATATGAAGAGTGGTCACAGCGCCATAAAAGACTCAAGTGGTCTAGTTGTAGGAGGGTTAGCTAGTGGGTCCCACACAAGCAGCAACATTCACATAGACAGTGGGTTAAAAACTAAAAACCAAACGAAAAAAAATAACATACGAAAAAATAGTGAATTGCAGAGTCCAAAAAAGGGAATGTTTATTTCTCACTCGGTTCGTGGTTTTTTTTTCAGAGACGAGGAGAAAGTTCAAACTTTTTTTTTTATCATGAATCCCATCCATTACCAATATCTCGCGACTCACGGTTAGCCAAATAACACCCCAACAGAACCCGAAAAACAACGTCCGTCTCCTCGTGAGACCCCAGCAAAATAATAAAAGTGTTTTCTTTTCTTCCGTTTATGTTCTCGAGATAGGGGAAGGGACATATCCGTTTCCACTCTTCTGCAGAAAATTTGGGACTTCCGTTTTCTATCTAGTTCAGGGGTCATTAACCACTCACTGGCTGACATACATTGAGTACTTAAAATCTTAAAAAAATGTATTTTCTATTATTCTTATTTCATTCTTTTCTCTTTGTCTTTACACAGAAATTTGATTACCGTTTTCTTTTCGGTTTAAATTTTCTAATTACACTACATTATATAAATATATTGTTATTGTATATTTTTGTATTATCTATTTAAGGCAAAAATATAATCTATATGTAAGAAAATTGAAAATTATTCTTTCTTGCTTGAATAGTTTCTTTTGATTTGTTTTGATTTGTTTTCCAATATTCTGAATGGAGTTTAGAAATACGTTTTTGAAAAGGTGAGAATTCCGGCCAGTATTTTTATGTTTGTTTTCGCGCCTAAAAATAGGACATCTCAAATGTACCATGGCTGAATATTTGCATTTATTCATCAAAAATGACCTGAGGGAAAGAAAGCAACAAAATACGTTTCTTGCGTTCCAAGTCCATTGGTAGATTAATATACAACATGTTATAACAGTGGTAATTTCTGTCTGTATAGACTGTTCACTAATTAAATCCTAAGCTCTGCAATAGAGATACAATCTGCATTTCTCCTCCGATCCCGACTGATATACTCATATAGACAAAGCGAAGTTGTGTCTGGGCGGATCTCCATAACAATTACATATATAGTACTACGTCGGTTCCTCATATAGAGTGGGGTCAGCTCTCATCTTGTTCATCTCGATCGGGCGAATCCCACTACAGGACCTACGAGCACATACATATTCTTTTATATGGACAATCGCTGTCGTATAAAGCTCCCGCAGGATACAGAGTAAGCTCCACAGTTCACGCTTTCGACTTTTCTGCTTTCTCATGCATACATATTCATGGCACTTTAGTCTAAGGTAACAGGGAACACCTGAACAAGTTGCCAAACAATCTCCTTCGTCTAGCGCTAGTGAAAGGGAAAGCTCCCTCACTCTTCTGGTTGATACCAACTTTAGGCCACCCCGACGACTTTTACTTGCTTTATGCTATACATACTCTATGAGTCACATGTTATGTTGCAAACATATGTTTTCAGCTGGGACACCACTTCGAGGCGTGTAATGGCTAACGAGCGAGTTTCTGTAAAAAATACAGACAAAAAGAAAGAACTAGTGTTGGCATTTTTTAAAATACTTAGTCATTTTAATACATAATATATTAAATTGTAGATTCTTATCTCTCTCTATTTTT
>CM042159.1:20842568-20882228 GCA_023376005.1 Doryteuthis pealeii | reverse complement strand
GAGACGAAGAGGTAGAGTGAGACTACGATCTAGCAGGATAACAAGCAAATAGTCAGTAGCGGTATATAGGTGTAAGTCACGATACGATATACTAAAGCTAATAGTACATATAGGAAGAGAGTCAGCGACGACGAGAGAGGATCAAGAGCAGAGAGTAGAGCGGCTTTGGATTAGAAAAGATTACTAGAAAAGAGGCAGAGAGAGGAGATGATATGAGAGCGACGTGCGAGAGAGAGCAGGAGACAGGACGTCGACGAGAGGCGGAGGAAAACAGAATAAGCAAAAGAAAGGGGAAACGATGACGATGAGAGAGAGACGACTCGGAGAGATAGAGATGAGAGAGAGAGAGAGAGAGAGAGAGAGAAATAAATAACGAAAACGAAAAGAGGGTTATTAAACGAGAAATGCCAATATAGTCCGGATAATATAAATCGATTTGAGTTTCGATGAAATTATTTATCTCTATCCATTATATTTAGGTCAGTACCCGATTTTATTTTCTCTGAATTTTTACTCTTTTGAAATAACCGAACAAGTGACGACGGTCGGCATATTTAAAAAATTCTTTGCAAAATTAATATAATCCCTCAGCAGGGAGATCTTTGAAAGATCGAAAATTAAACAGATGTTGTTACTATATTACAAAACGCCAACAAAATAGCGAGGCAGTTAACAGGTAGAGCTATGTTATTTAAACTACCAGCCGCACAGCCCCGAATTATTTTGAAAAAAAAAAAAAAAGGACACACTACTGAATAAAAATTAAATTAAGAAAAAACAAACAATAAAAAAAAATAAATCATTTTTATTTTTTAAATTTTATTTTATTTTTATTTCTGCTTCCCACTGAGAAGGAAATCTCTCATTTGAGTCAATATCTAGTGTGGCAGTTAACACCTTTATCGCCATTAACCCAGTCCATCATTACCCATGTAGCCGGAGTCAGTTAGTTACTGTAGTTTAGGTGTCTTATCAGATGGCGTTAAATAGTAAGCAAAGCCACGTTAACTAAAAATCTGTTTTTTAAAAAATTGCAGTTTAAAGCGAGCAAACGATCTTAGCCCTGAAGAGCACTAAGCAAACTTTTATAGGTATATCCTTTACTCATTAAGTTCGTCATTATTTTTGCTCTACTTAGGTATTGGCACTTCTTTCTTGTTAGCTTTTAGTATATCTAGCGGTTTTTGTATGAATATATATTTTTCAGTATTATCATTATTAGTATTAAATATACAGTATAAACTTGTATTTCTTTTGGCCACAGTATTCCGTATAGTATCAACTGATTATTTTTTACCCTTGGTGCGGACTAATCTTTCGTCTATTCTTTCTTATTTAAAAATAAAAAAATTTTCCCAGCGTTGATTGTTTGGTAGTTATTATTTTTACAAATCAAACGTTATGTCGGGTTTTTTCTTAACCGCAGGGTGCATTTACCTACTAAACAATGTGGTATTATAACTATTATATAGTATATAATATATATTTGTAAATAGGTTCCTAAGGAAGATTCGTTCGAGGTGTTAGGGATGATTCTAAGCTAGTCTTTTCTTCCATTCCAGAATTGTTTAGAGTGTTCAGGTCCAAGTTCTGAGAGGATCGATGTTCAAAATAATTGAACGGAGCAATCATGATTGGAAAACCGAAAACCTTAGCACATTTTGATTATTATGAAGTTATAGATCTATTTCTGCCCACATAGTTATCTATTGTATTAGTGCATAGTGCCAGCCAAACATAGCAATTATTTTATACATTCCATATGTTGTTATGTGATAGCCATTTGTTGTGTGTGTGAATGCCGGCAATGTGTGTCAAATAGCCGACTTTCAACTTAATATATAAACTTGTCGGGTAATCTTGTTCCGGTTTCTCACGTTCACCGGATTATTCAAATTCTGAGGCAGGTAGTAATTCTACGTTGTCATACAAAAACTGGACTTAAGAAATGACAGCTGATTCTTCGAGGTTTTGTGCTGTACTCCTTTAACTTCATGTATTACTGTTATAGGTGATATTACCCTATAGAACTAATGGATATGCGCCGACGGGTTCTATAAGTAACAGGGGACAATTATTTGCTTGAGAGGAAAGCCAATGCGAAGATCAGTCTCACACGTAACTACTATTCGGTGCACGCATTCCCACTTTCTTTACTTAATTGTCTTCACTCTTTTGTTAATTACACTCTTCCCTACATTTGTTACCGTCGTTCTGTCTTAATTTGACCCTTGACATACAAGCAATTCAAACCCACAAACATATACCCAACGCCACCTTACGATGTACTCCACAAATATAAATTTACAAATGTACAATCAGGCTGTTGGGCCACCTCTCAACAGCCAGTTTCCATCTCTTTTCCTGAGAAGCGTCAAGTAGTGCAATCGTGAAATACAAGTCGCCACGAGGAATTGAACCTTGTAGTCACCCGTGATAATCCATCCTACGTGCCATAACCACATTTACGGAAACGAATATGCTCCTCAAGCTTGCCTACGCCTCTCATGAAAATACAAAGATACGTCCAGACGTAGAATTAACCAATACACATCTCTGTTGGAATATTTTTATATTATAAGACGTGGCTGGATACACTCACCAATTAGATTATTTAGATCTTCTTTGGTCCCGTGAGTAGACTTCCATATCAACCATCAACACGCCTCGAATACGTTGGTTAGTTAACTATTTAATCCACCGTTCATTGAAAGGCGTTTCGGTTTGCTCGTATTGGACTAACGGGACGAAAAAGGAATCAACCAACCATAAGGGTTCTCTTGAATACAAGGGAACCCATGGGTAGCATCACCTATCTGTAACCTGAAGTGCTCTCACCTACTCAGCCTATAGTGACTCGCCATACGGCCCACAAGAATTCGCTAATCCAGTCCTACCGCGCTGCTGTAGCTACAATCTCTATGGATACCCAAACACCCCCGATATTCAACCCAAATATGGAACTCTCTCATGGCAGCAAGTCCATCTGAACAGAAAAATAGATTTCTTTTTGTCCAATAACAATTCGTTTTAAAACAAGATGGCAATGTCCTTCTAACCTTTTTTTTCTAGTCTTCTGTTTATGTAGCGTTTAGTTAATAATTTCTCTTAGCTGGCAACTTTCCTTTTGTAAATCGCCCAACCAAGAGGCAGAAATCTTCGTTCCGTGAGAATATTTCTAGTTTTAGAATTGAGAACTATGAAAGATGTCCTCTTGTTTTAAAATACAATTCATATTTATTTTGACTTTCATAATAAACCATTTTTCAGCGCCAACGGCCATCACACACATTTTTTTTGTCTTAAAGTTTACTCAACTTTCTTTTGTTTGTAGTAGGCGAATTTCGGCCTTAAGAAAAATTAATAAACTAAAGAATTGAGTTTCCAGACAAAATTCTGGCATTGAATATTGGTCGGTCTTTAAAGACTTGTCTTCTTTTTCTTAGTCAAGACAAGTCTTTTAAATTTAAAATACTGACCAATATTCTTTGCCAGAAATTTCGTCTGGAACCCAATCCTTCAGTTATGAAGTTTTTTCTAAGACTTGGAATTTACCTACTGCAAATAAAATAAAGTTGAATAAACTTTAAAAGACGTTTTTTACTATTTACCTAACATTATTCAAATATGAATTTTTAGTATCCCATTCAATAATATATAGTTAATACTATAGTATTATATATATATATATATATTATATATATATATGCATAATACTTATTATATACGTATAATGTACATTATATATATATATCATATGTATGTACATACATGTATACTATACATATATATACATATAATATATATAATATATACATATACATGGCATGGCAATAGCATAATCTTTACAGATCATTGCCGTCCCTCACAATCCCACAACTCCACTACCGAGGCTGATAGATGAAAGAAAGAAAGAAGGGAACATTTGTACATCAGGATATTATAGTGGTAAACGCTGCTGTAACAACACGAAATACCACTCTCTTAAATTTTCATGATTTGTTGTCCAGTGACAGCCTAAGCAAGATAACTGGCATCATGTCAATTCAGGTGTTAAGTCAGAGTTGTCCTTCTCCTAGATGGATTAACCTAACAAGAATAAGGGGTCCCCCCCCCAAAAAAAAAAGGTTCTAGATGGCCTTTGAAGCTAATAGCTTCCTCCGCCCTTTTGAACAGGGTCTGTTTTTCGTCCTGCAGGATGTCTAGCCACCCTCCTCATCAGATAAAATCTGTGGGGTTTTACCGGTTTAGTCGCCGATGACCCGGCTTATATGAAACAGTTGTACTGATTACATCATACCAGTAGCGCATCAAGCGACCCTGACATATACATATACCATATATATACATACACACACACACTCACACACACGCACCACACACACCACAACCATATATATATATATATATATATATATATAGTCATTCACAGACACCATGTTTCGACGTTATCACGTCTCTTCAGTTGGCTAGACATTGCAGGTTACCTCAGCCGGGGATGGAAACCGGTCATTATATCACCAGTCAAACTTCTTAATCACTCGGTCACCGTCACCTACAAACTGGGAGGAGGATTTTAACTGTAAATACATACATCTGTATATATGTAAAAGCGGCAGAGAGTTCTCCTTCCGTTTTAGAGGAGAATGTTGCCACGAAATCCATCCAAAGTGCTCAACCAGTCAACTGACTGGGTGTTCTTAGGGGATGATTCTATTTGCGATCATCAGTATTCTCCTGTACATCCACAACGCATGCTCATGTTGATGCAAACTTAAGATTTATACAAGGATTTTTACAAATCCCTAAGAGAGCTTAATGTATAAGAATTAATACATTAATTTATAATTCAGAAGCCAATATTTATACTTTCAAAGAAAGAAAAACTTAACACATGTCATTGACTATTAGAAATTTTATTTCGACCAAAACTCAATATGAACCTAGACTCATCAGATAGCTTACTACATAAATGGACTGAGAAAAACAAACTAGAATAGAGAAAAATATTTTTTTCCTTTTCTGGCGAAATAAATTATAGTAAGCCAAATCCTTGTTTAATTCTTGTTCTTTGATATACTTATATATCCTATTATATATATATATATATATATTATATATATATATTATATTATATATATAATTGCTTTGAAGCATTGTTAAGTATAAGTATATTATTATTTATATTTTAAAGGCCATTTTATACACTGCTGATGAGACCTAATAACGTTTGAAACAGCTATACAGTGTTTCACATGTCACACGCGGTATTCGCCCGAGTTTGCTTGTCGTGATTATTTCAATTATAATTTTAAAAATTACATGTATATGTTGTGGATACAGCTATACGTTATATACACATTGTATTTGCCTTTAAAATATAATAAAATATAATATAATATATATATATATTATATTATATATATATATTATATATATATATATATATATATATATGCTCTCCACCTCTGGTGGATTTGAGCTCTCTGGGAGAAGAGTTTGCTTACTGTTTACGGTGAAATTGCAAGGATCTCTTTAAACCGGATAGAGCTCTCTAGTAGCCTTTACATATGTATGTATTTATCATTGATAATTCCTTCCTGCTAGTGGGTGTACCGATAGTTTCGTGTTTAGAGGATCTGGCTGATGAAAAAGTCAGTTCATTTTTTATCTCTGCTCGTGCATCCATGTCATAAAGCTCGCAAGTGGTGTAGAGAATTTGCAACGACAACGAGGTTCAACTCTTCCTCAACAACATGACCTTGGCATAGATAAACCCCACAGGACCTACAAAATGTGTCGACCGAAATGGCAATTATGTAGAAAAATATACATATAAACAATGCTTAAACTTTGAAATGATGTAAACATCATTGACAATAAATAATAAACGTTTCTGTGATTTCTAAATATTTTGGAGACCTTACCTCTGGCATTACCATCGAAGTTACTGCTCAGAATGTTAGTTTCATTCAACATGAATTCAATTTTAAATCCAAAAGTTACTTCTGATATACCCTGAAAAATCTTTTGAATTTGAGTTTTGTTTAACGGCATATCAAACTCTGTGGGTCATTTAATGCCAGAAATGGTTATGCAGAATGTTTTCATATGTGTTTCAGTTTTAGAGTAGTGATTTTATGGTGGTATTCGGTTATGTTTTGTTAAATCTTGCACACTGACTTTATGGACACCCTCTATAATTAATTGATAGATGTAGTCATCATCTATAATGAACTCAAGATACTTCATTAACCCGGCATCATAGAAAAGTAAGAATAAAACTGGCTTAATGTGTCAATATTAGACATAATAGTAAATCATAAAATTGCCGCGAATAAGTGCTGTCCTGGAAAATTTTTAAAATGTCCTGGAAATGTCCTGGAAACGTCCTGGAAAATGGTTTCCTAAAATAAGTGGGAACCCTGTATTGTTATTATTATAACTGATATAAAAAAAGTTATCCCCCCTCCACAACTTTTCTTTGGAAAATTTAAAATGCCTTCTGGGTTTGTATTCTGAAAGAGGTCTTTTAAGTTTTTGGCTAACAATATTTGGTGCGGATTTGTTTGAGACTATTGCAGTTTAGGAGGATGTGTTTTATAGTGACCTGTACTTTGCATTTTGAGCATACTGGGGCGTCCTCCCTTTTTAAAAGGTGAGAATATGTGATGTGGGTGTGCCCAATACACAGTCAGAGGAGTATCACTTTTTTTCTGTTTTTTTTTCTTTCTGTGGCCTGCCGGGTACTGACCAATAACATCTTGTATCTCATGGAAGTTATTATGAATTTGATCATCCCATGATTTTTGTCATCTATACATATATAAAGGGCAGTTGTACGAATCTGTATGTCCGGAGGAAACTTTGAAAATAAAACAATTAACAACAAAGTAAATATATATACACATTAAATATCACCAGGGCTTGGTTTTTGAGCAAAAATAATAGAGATTTGATTTATATTCATGAAGATAATTGAAAAATAAAATTTAAATGATAACAGCATGGATTTTTTAAATTTCATTTAATATTTTAGATAGTAGACATTAATATTTCTTTTCAGAGTAGCTGGATCAATGCAAGGTCTATTTTTCTTACATAGGGATTTAAATGGGGCATCTCACGAGGATTCAACTCACCATTCAATAATAATGGATCTGAGAGATTAACTTAAAAAAAACCCTCTACCCAGGCGACCCCGGGTAGCTACTGCTAGTGATGAATAAATAGATAAAATATTCATTTATATTTCGTAGGACACATTATTGAACATCCGAAGTAACTAAAACAATAATAAAATTTGTCGATAACATTAATAAATAATTGTGTAGGGGTTTCAAATTGTATAATTCATTTGGTAAAACCACTCAATTAATACGAAAGTAAAAAAATACTCTTCTGTCGGTTATTTCCTATAAGTCAAATATAAACAATGGGGAACCACTCTCGACTGATAAATTATTTATTTATTTTCTCATTAAACTAACCCTAAACCCTAACCCTAACCCTAACCCTAACCGTCTTCTTTTTTCCTAGTAGATCAATAAATAAGTAATTCATTTGGTAAAACCACTCAATTAATACGAAAGTAAAAAAAATACTCTTCTGTCGGTTATTTCCTATAAGTCTAACATAAAAAATGGGAACCACTCTCGACTGATAAATTATTTATTTATTTTCCCATTAAACTAACCCTAAACCCTAACCCTAACCCTAAACCCTAAACCCTACCCAGACAACGCCAGGTAGCTGCTGCTAGTATGTTATATAGAATTTGTTGACGCCTTTTCATATTTTTTTTAGAATAAAAACAAACTTGAGGTAAGGAATATTTGTTTTCAGTCAACAGTTTGCAATTTAAAAAATCATGAATTCAAATAACAAAGAAGCGTTTGTCTTTCTTTGGGGCATCTTTTCAGATAACTCAGAGTCAATTTCTTACGACTCTAACCATTACGTAATAAAATGGTTTATTCACACTCCCCGAGGCTCAAGTACATACCCATAACAGACTTGTTGCGTGGAGAGTGTGGTTGATAATTCCACTGGGGATACAGGTGGCTTATCTAAATCTCCGCTGACAAAGTAAACAAAATTATGATTTACCACGCACCTCCATCATTTCATGAAACTCCACAAAATATGAGTTGAGAAACCAGCTGCATCTTTTTTAAATAAACGCCGATGAGTAAATAAAAGTTTTTGTCAATAAAACTTGAGTCATACTCGTTGTAGAGTAGTTAACACCCCTTCATCACTTTACCAGATGGACTGGCTCATAGCCTTAGCACCCCTTCATCACTCTACCGGATGGACTGGCTCACATACATAAAATAGCCAGCGATTAAAGTAGATTAATTAGCTAAATAACAAGATTCTTTAAAGGAATGAATGCAAACATGCTCCTTGAACAAGAGGATATCTAGAAAAAATTATTGGAATTGATTGATCGATTGCTTTTAACGGCATGTCAAATCGACTTGGGTTATTTTATGCCGTGAGGTTTGGGAATCGCATTCATATTAAAATCTTTTGTACAATTGTTGTTTAAAAGATATTTTTGTGCACTGTCCTAATAAAAATCATTTTAAACATTTATTTGACCTATAGGTGTGAGCCTAACAGGTACTACCACTCCGCATAAGAATGGACCAGGGAGTAATGGAAATAAAAGTGTACTCGACTCTTTCCATATCTCCAGAACAGTTTAGATATATTTTCTGTCGTAGAGTAGCTAACACCTCTTCAGCACTTCTACCAGATTGATTGGCTCATAGCCATAAAATAGCCTACGATTAAAGGTGATTAACTAGCTGAATAATATTCAGATAAATTTTGCTGCGTTGGCTATATTGAATTGACCCTCATATATTTAGTATAAGTTTTGTCTTCTTAACTGTTTGTACTTATTTGTTTTGTGTTTGTATGTATCCGTTTGGCACCAGATGCTGGTGCTTAATAAATGTATCAAGCACACCTTCCATCTGTGTATCTTTCCACCTCGCGATAAAACAATCCTCATCGAATCTTCAAGATTAAAACCTTATTTGGGTATTCACCTGAAAACAGATAATCTATATATCAAAACTTCGTGTTCGTTAATCGTACGACCGTTATCATCTTGCAACGGCCTCAGGTTAAAAATTAGACCGTCCAAATCAGACAAGATAAAATGCAAAAATTTAAATATTGTTTATCTGATGTTGCTTATCCGCCGAATTCTTTTTTTTTTTAGAGTGTCATTACCTCAGATAAATAATGTACCATTCCGTTTTTATTATAAAGAAATAAAAGGAAGAAAAAAGACATGCTACACAGAAAAATATAATAAGAAAGAAAGAAAGATAGTAAGGAAAAGATATAGAGAGAGAAAGAGGACGCACGGAAGTGAGAGCGATAATCTGTTTTAATCGAACATAAAAAAAAAATGAAAAGAAGGAAAGAAAAAGATACTGTGAGAGAGTTAAATCAAGATTATTATACTTTTTACATATTGAACTATTTCGCAATAGCTCTTAAGTAAGCATATCAAGCGGTATAAATTAAATTATCATACTAGATGTTTTTTCTGAGTTTAATCCCGATGGAATTGCCCAATGCTAACTCCATATAGCCTCAGTAAGTAACATAGTAAAAAAAAATTGTATATCGGTTTGCTGAAAATCTTAAGAGCACTATGGGTCCGATGAAGTCTAACATTCTGTTAAGCTCACTTTCAGCCAACCACAGTTGACTGAAACGGAAAAAGAGCTCTGATGATTTTCTGGTACCAGCAATACCGCTTTTCACCAAATAGGATATGCTACTACCGTATTTTCTCGAAAATAAGACCTACCAGAAAAATAAGATATAGCGTGATTTTTTAGGATGGTTTTACTATAAGCCCTTCACTTAAAATAAGCCCTACTTGAGAGCGGCAAACAGACAAAAGAAATAAACATTTTTCGCAATCACATCATATGGTGTAGAAACTCAACATCTCCCGAAAATAAGCCCTAGTGTAATATTTCCGAATGAAAGTTAATATAAGCCCCGTCTTATTTGAAAGAAACATGTTATCTATTAATCTTGTAGTTTAAGTAGAATTAGATCTTAACAAATGATACATACAATAAGTATTATATGAAGAGTGGTCACAGCGCCATAAAAGGCGCAAGTGGTCTAGTTGTAGGAAGGTTAGCTAGTGGGTCTCACACAAGCAGCAACATTCACATAGACAGTGGGTTAAAAACTAAAAAACAAACGAAAAAAAATAACATACGAAAAAATAGTGGATTGCAGAGTCCAAAAAAGTACCAATATCTCGCGACTCACGGTTAGCCAAATAACACCCCAACAGAACCCGAAAAACAACGTCCGTCTCCTCGTGAGACCCCAGCAAAATAATAAAAGTGTTTTCTTTTCTTCCGTTTATGTTCTCGAGGTAGGGGAAGGGACATATCCGTTTCCACTCTTCTGCAGAACATTTGGGACTTCCGTTTTCTATCTAGTTCAGGGGTCATTAACCGGTCACAGGCTGACATACATTGAGTAATTAGAATCTTTAAAAATGTATTTTCTTTTATTCTTATTTCATTCTTTTCTCTTTGTCTTTACGCAGAGATTTGATTACCGTTTTCTTTTCGATTTAAATTTTCTAATTACACTACATTATATAAATATATTGTTATTGTATATTTTTGTATTATCTATTTAAGGCAAAAATATAATCTATATGTAAGAAAATTGAAAATTATTCTTTCTTGCTTGAATAGTTTCTTTTTGATTTGTTTTGATTTGTTTTCCAATATTCTGAATGGAGTTTAGAAATACGTTTTGAAAAGGTGAGAATTCCCGCCAGTATTTTTATGTTTGTTTCGCGCCTAAAAATATCGACATCTCAAATGTACCATGGCTGAATATTTGCATTATTCATCAAAAATGACCTGAGGGAAAGAAAGCAACAAAATACGTTTCTTGCGAAATTGTTTCCCAACGTAGCAAGAAATTAATGTTATTTTGTATTAAAAATAACTCTTGCAATAAATATAATCTGACTGTCCTCAGTAATATAGAAAGAAGCATTTGTCTGCGATCATACAAATTACCAGGAATTCTATTGTGGTGAAGAATTGCCTGCGGAATAATTTTGATGTTTCAGACTTTTGTTCTTGGCGCCCCTGGTAGCATAATTAGTGGTAACGATATTAAAGCTCCGAAATCACGCTTGACTTTTGGGTTATCATCTGATGATGACTTTAGTCTAAGGTAAGCAGGGAACACCTGAACAACTTTCCATAACAATCTCCTTCGTCTAGCGCTAGTGAAAAGGGGAAAGACTCCCTCACTCTGTGGCTGATACCAACTTTAGGCAACCACCGACGACTTTACTTGCTTTATGCTATACATACTCTATGAGTCATGTATGTTGCAAACGTATGTTTTCAGCTGGGACACCTCTTCGACGTGTAATGGCTAACGAGCGAGTTTTGTAAAAAAATACAGACAAATAAGAAAGAACTAGTGTGCATTTTAAAATTACTTAGCCATTTTAATACATAATATATTAAATGTAGATCTTGTTTAAGAACATAGAAACATTTAAAACTGCACAATGAGTCTTTTTTAGAAGGGAGGAATAAGACAATGGCCTTAAATTGAATTCTTTTTTTTGGCATTTTCTCACTGGCTGTTATTTAATGTTCCCCCTATTTTGGTTTCTTTATTCCAGCTTCAAGTTTGCACATTCTTATCTTGACTGGTTTTGTTCTGACCAAATATTGAAACAAAGTTTTCTTACTAATATATATATATTACAAGGGTGAGTCAAAAAGTAATGCCATTTTGTTTAGGACAGGTATAATTACCAACACAGGAACATGTATCATACATCAAAATGAAGCTGGCCCTCTGTGGATCACATCTCTACTTTTCCACGTAATCAATATTTCTCTCAATAGCAATGTTCCATTTTCGAATGAGAGCATGTATCTCTGCCCCGTAAAATTCTGTTGAATGACTGTTCTTTGAGCCACTTGTTCACTACAGATTTTACTTCGCCGTCACTGGAATAATATTTGCCTCTCAAACCTTCTTTCATGGGGCTAAAGAGATGATAGTCTGAAGGCGCTAAATCTGGTGAGCATGGAGGATATGATATAGTTGCCCACCCGAATGAGGCGATTTTATCCCTTATTCTGATGCTTGTGTGTGGATCAGCATTGTCATGCAGAAGCGGATCAGTGTCGATTGGGTCTTATGTTGCATACTGAGGTTTTCACTGTACCAAATCAGCATATATTGTTATATACCTTTCTTTACTTCTTTACTCTGGTCGTATCTTCTTCTGGCCGGCTTTGGTTCTATTCTGATCGTCTATCATCTTGATCTGGAATCTTCTAAGGTCTGGTCTGGTCTTCTATGGGATTCCGGGTCTGGTTCCTGTTAGGGATCACTCCTTATCAGAAGCCCTGTGTTATTGTTAGTTTTTAGGTAATAAACACAAGACTTCGATTTACGTTGATGTTACTTTATTTCCAAATCCCCAAACCAGACGTCTGCGCAGATCCTTACATCTTGCTAGCTCGGCTTCTAACTTCTAACTGACTGAGTTACTTCTATCGTTAAACCGGAACAGGGTCTTCTATGGCTTCCGGTTCTCACGATTTATCCCCGGAAGTTGAGAGTGAGGCCAAGCGCCGTCACTCACCCTCAAGGCCATCAGCTGCACTAATCGCCATTATGATTTCTACACTATTGCCATCATCATTAGGTATCTAATAATTATGTAACACTTACTCATCGGATTCTTGCTCTGAGCCTCGTTAGGGTCTCAATGTAGGCCTTAGTTTTATCTAAAAAAAGAAACTTCATATGAAATAAAGAAAATGGCATTACTAACAGCGGGTCTTGCTGGCGCTTGCTACCAGACAAGATTCAAAACATCGTATTTTCTTTTTTATCCGATCGGATGGCTTTTGTTGGTCGATCTATTTTTTTCTTAAATTTAAAAAACAGAAGAATTTTTAAGTTGCTAAAACTAGTGGTGTGCCAGACAATTTTGAGACTCCCTGTCCCTTGGGTCTAAGAACACATTCTTAGCTCAAGCCACAAACGCACATATAAAAAACAAACTTCTTTCTTGGTAGTTTGGTGTCCTGCCAATTTAATCATATTTACCTCTACTGCCCTTGCAGAAATGAAAAGCGGTGATCACAATTCCCAGGGTGCTCACTGTTTAATCTGGTTGGTGTGTATGTGTGCGTGTGTGTGTGTGGGAAATGTGCTTTTCCCATTTAAATCACGTGACCAGGATGCAAAAGACTTTCAATTCGCTCTTTAGGGGCCGCACAAGAAAATGAAAATTATGCTTTTGTACATAATTTCATCGCAATTCTTTGTAAATGTCTTACGTAATGTCTAAATGTTCGTGACTTGCCTTTTGTCATGGAGATTTTTGTAAATAAATATAAAGATAAGAGCTAAAGGCGTTCTCGTAGTTCTTAATTACCTAGGCGACTCCGACCATCCCATTTTCTTTATTTTTTTTCTTTAGAATACGTTTGTGATATCGTCTGACTGAATTTATATGACAACCTGTTTCCAATATACGGGGGTTAGTCAAAAGGTAACGCCAATTTCTTCATTTCATGTGAAGTTTTTTTTAATGAAATTAAGACCCTAAAGAGGCTCAGAGCAAGAATCCGACGAGTGAGACCCAATCCTTCTGCATGATAATGCTCGACCGCACACAAGCATCTGGACAAGGGAGAAAATCACCTCATTAGGGTGGACAATTTTACCACATCCTCCATACTCAGCAGATTTAGCACCGTTAGACTATCATCTATTCCGCCCCATGAAAGAGTATTTGAGAGACAAACATTATTCCAGTGACGAGGAAATGAAATCTGTAGTAAAGAAGTGGCTGAAAGAACAGTCAACTGAATTTGTCTCGGCTTGTAATTTACGATTCTGTGGTAAGAGTTACGTCCCTTAGACCAATTGTGTTATTTTCGTAAATAGGGTACTATTTGCCTTTCAACCGCTCATTTCCGGTTATCGTGATTCAGCGGTACATTCAAGGCTTTATCCACACTGGTTCTGCATTGTCGGACGCGTTCAATTCCCTTTCTGTGTTCTTCTTTAAAGGGAACAGTTTTTTTACACTTTCTGGTGAAATAAATAAAGAGACTACCTTACCCACGGTGTTTGTTATTCTATGTCAGAGGGAGTTAGACTACGTGAGACGAAAAGTCGTTCATACACTTTGGAAAAGATATAAGCGGCGAAGTAGGAGTCGCGATAGAATTTTACGGGGCAGGGATACATGTTCTCATTCGAAGGTGGAACATTGCTATTGCGAGAAACGGTGACTATGCAGAGAAGTAGGGATGTGATCCACAGAGGACCAGCTTCATTTTGATGTATGATACATATTCCTGTGTTGGTAATTATACCAGGCCTAAACAAAATGGCATTACTTTTTAACTCGCTTATGTGGATTAGTAGGGATGTGATCCACAGAGGAGCAGCTTCATTTTGATGTATGATACATGTTTCTGTGTTGGTAATTATACCTGTCCTAAGCAAAATGGCATTGCTTTTTGACTCATCCGCGTATGTCCGCGTTTCTTGTGATTCTGTGTGTTTGTGTATGTGTACGATAAAGTGTCGGTAATATTGTCTACCCATGTATTGGTTGGTTGGATTTTACGGCATGTCAACCCATTGGGTTATTTTATGTCATAAAAATGGACATTTTATTCTATTAATTCTTGATGGGTATTCTACAGCCCTAGGGATGTGATCAATTAGTAGAGTGTCCGGCTGGGAACCTTAAGGTTCCTGGTTCGATACCGAGACTCACTAACTCAACGTATGAATAGCACAAATAATTAAAAAAAATAAAATCATAGAGAATGCGACGTAAATATTAATGGGAAGTGTGGCTTGAGTCGTGATATAGTTTGTGTTAAAGACAGACAAACAAACAATCTCCATTATATAATTATTATCATAGAACGATTTGATGAATAAATAAGTTGCGAGGATAAAAAATCAACAGAATAATGAAAACTTTTAATGTTTGATGCTTCTGAAATATCATGTTTGCTTTTTTCTTTTCTTTTTTTTTCTTTTGTTTAGAACTCTATTGAAGATAAGGAGAAATAGGAGAAGACAAATATTTGTTCGATAAAATGAAGTCTTCAATTCAGTTTGTTTTTTGTTTTTGTATGGCATAGAAAAACTAACCCAAATAAGACATCCTGATTTACCAATATAGATGCTGACTTAGCCGAGTATAGTTGTGGCACAAGGCCATAATTATAGGGCACTCAGTAAGAATCGAATTCACTAACGATGGTCTACAATCGAAAAGTATTTTGTGCTTACTTAGCCGAGTATAGTTGTGGCACAAGGCCATATTTATAGGGTACCAGGTAAGAATCGAATTCACTGATTTACCAATATATATATATATATATATATATATATATATTGGGGAGAATATGTGCTTAATTGAAGTTGTACCTAATTTTGGAAGTTAATTAATTAATAATTAATTTATTAGACGGGAATACTTAATTATTAATTAATTAACTTTCAAAATTACGTACGACTGCACATATTCTCCCAAAAATTGTCGGCTAAAAAAGCCATATCAAAAACACATCGTCTGTGTATTTACTTCTCACATATATATATATATATATATATATATATATATATATATATATATATATATATATATATATATATATTACAACTCGTCCGCATGAACAGAATGTGACACAAGGTCAATTTATTAAGCGGAGTTTAACAGGTTTATATTCAGAATTTTCCTTTTCCTAGACTGGTTACTTAACCGAGGTTAAAGAGCCCAGTCTGCCCTACTATTTACCCATAGCTGGAGGGAGAGTAGTTGGATGCATACCTTTCCCAAGGGTATTAGCACTATGGGAAATGCAAGCAGCCTCGTTCAGGATTTGAAATCGGGCCGACGTGTCCATTTCCTACGACTCTAACCATTACACCACTCACCTCCAACCAATATAGATGCTTACTTAGCTGAGTATAGTTGTGGCACAAGGCCATAATTATAGGGTTCCAAATAAGAATCGAATTCACTAACAATGGTCTGCAATCGAAAAGTGTTTTGTGCTCGCCCATGGGTATGACGTTAAACTAAACTCTAATTGTGTAATTCCAATTTTAGAGCATTGCGTGAATGTGGAGTATCCCTTCAGTGCCATTACTCCCAGGTCCACACTGACCCAGAGTTTTAGTACTAGTTAGGGTCCATCTATGGGCAAATAGATTTTTAAAAAATGAGTTTACAAATATTGTGTTTAAAATACCCGAATAAAACAAAATGTCTTTGGCATAAGCGAGCACAAACCTAACCCGATTTCTTTTTATAAAACTCATTTTTTAAAACACATTTTCAATACTAATTTTTATCTATTTAACCCATAGAGGGGACTCTAAAAGGCATTACCACTTCAACAGTGTTAGTTGCTTAGATTTTACGGCATGTCAACCCTTGTTGGGTTATCTCATGCCGAAGACGTTTTTTTTAAATTCATTTTGATGGGTATTCAATTTTTAAAAACTCATTTTTTATATTTAATCTATAAATGGGATCCTAACAGCTGCTACCACTCCGGGTCAGAGTGAACCTGAGGGTAATGAGGAGGAAGAGGTACTCCACATTCCCCAGAGCTCAAGAATTGGAACTTTACCATCAATAGTTTAACGTCATACCTAGGACAGCCACAGCCTTCCGGCACATATATGGTAAAAAGGGTTGGGAGCTTGCCATAGGGGCAATAGGGCTGGGGGGGGGGACTATTCCAACAAATTTATTCTTGCAATCGAAAGAGTGTTTTTGTGCTCGTCCAGTATTTATGGGTCGGACTTTATACTGCAACTAAAATCCAACCAACCATCAACCAACCAACCAACCAACCAGCCAACCACACATACATGTATACGCACATACATACACAAATTAATGTAATGGAAACTGGATCCTGATTTTGTGTCCTATTACAATAGGGAAATAGTTGTACCTGATAAGGACCATCTATGGGTTTAATAGAAAAAAAGGAGTTTTAAAATGTGTTAAAAATTGAGTTTTAAAGAATTTTGAATACCCATCAAGAACAAAATGTCTTCGGCATAAAATAACGCAAAAAAGGTTGACATGCCATAAAATCCGACCATTATTTAGAATTGGGATACATTGTAGTAGCCAGCCTTTCTTATATACATAGAAAGCAAAATTTATCACTGCTTTAAAATTACAAGCTTACACACACACACACACACACACACACACACACACACACACACACACACACATATATATATATATATATATATATATATATATATATAAACATAAACACAACAATATTTGCGACAACTTATACAATAAATGATTTAAGTAGAGGAATCAAACTTTATTAAAACGCGATCGACTACCAGGGAAAAAGATTAAAAGAGGAGGAAATTTTAGGGCCCTTTCGACCGGTACTTTTTCAAAAAGTAGCAACCGGTGAATCGAACCTGGAGTCAATTAGAGTAAGAATGGAATGAATTTACTTACTTCATTTTGTTTTTTTTCCCCGTTTTTTGAGGCTCGAATATCATCTTCTATTATCCCCCATCTTTTAGTAAAATGTATACTTATTGGTTTTCAATCGATTGACTTTATATATATATATATATATATATATATATATATATATAAGCTTGTAATTAGAATCCGGATGATAAATTTTTGCCTTCTTTGTATAGAAGAAAAGTTGGCTATTGTTTTTTCCCCCGTTTTTTGAGGCTCGAATATCATCTATTATCCCCCATCTTTAGTAAAATGTATACTTATTGGTTTTCAATCGATTGACTTTATATATATATATATTATATATATATATATATATATATATATAATATAAGCTTGTAATTAGATCCGGATGATAAATTTTGCCTTCTCTGTATAGAAGAAAAGTTGGCTATTGTTTTTTCCCCGTTTTTTGAGGCTCGAATATCATCTTCTATTATCCCCATCTTTTAGTAAAATGTATACTTATTGGTTTTCAATCGATTGACATATATATTATATATATATATATATATATATATATATATATATATATATTATATATATATAAGCTTGTAATTAGAATCCGGATGATAAATTTGCCTTCTCTGTATAGAAGAAAAGTTGGCTATTGTTTTTTCCCCCGTTTTTGAGGCTCGAATATCATCTTCTATTATCCCCCATCTTTTAGTAAAATGTATACTTATTAGTTTTCAATCGATTGACTTATATAATATATATATATATATATATATATATATATATATATATATAAGCTTGTAATTAGAACCGGATGATAAATTTTGCCTTCCCTGTATAGAAGAAAAGTTGGCTATCGCAATTTTCCTCATTCTAAAGAAGAAATATTGAACGGGTGTCGTTTTATCCTCTTTTATTTTATTTTCTCTGGTAGTATTTATTGAAGAATTGTTTTATAATCGATTAGTGTCTGTTCTGTCCGTTCGGTGCACTGCTATGTAACTATTGAATGATCAAAATTGAGATTGTTTCCATAGATGACTTATCAACATGCTAATTTATTTGCGCATTGGCTTGCAGCTGATTTCATTTGACTGTTATCTGAATATTTTCCATTGAAAAAAAAAACCCAAAAGAGTCGAGAAAACTAATCAAGGGTCACCTTGGTGGCATCGCAGAGGATTTCTTGGAAACCGACAAAATAAATTTATTCCTTATTTCATCAGCCCCGAAAAACGTTCTGATTGTTTTGCATTTTATCTGCTAAATCATCAGACGAGATATTTCAGGGGAATTAACATTTTAAGTTTAAATAAAAGAAAATTGGATATTAATTCAAATTGTGACTAATAATGAATAAAGTTTCCATAAATTATCTGAATTACACGACTGACGATAAATTGAAAGACACACTTCATGGAAAAGGTACAATACTTCACCTCAGATCAAATGTAGAAGACAGTGTCATTTCATTCGTCAACGTCACCGTTCTACTACAAGTTTGAAAATAGAAAAAAAAACATTTCACATTTGAGAACAATTTCATAATTAATGAAAAACATGTCCTTTCTTAATCAAGATTTAAAAGGGGTGCCTAAAGGTAATATGGTCTAACATTTTGAATTTGAGAACAATTTCATGATTTAGTCTTTAAAGTTCTTTATTTAACAAACAGAACTTGCAATTTCTATAAATTTAGAATTTATGAATAAATAAATTCCTTTGAAAATAGAAAAAATATTTAGGACCATATTACCTTTAGGCACCCCTAAATGTCTTTTATTTACACCGTCAATATCCGGTTGTTTGTTAGGGGTTGGGGTTAGGGTTAGGGGTTAAGGTTAGGGTCAAGGTTAGGGGTTAGTTTTATAATTTAAAAGAATCTAAAAATCGTCTGTTAAAACAATCGGATATTGACGGTGTAAATGAAAAACATGTCCTTTCTTAATCAAGATTTAAAAGGGGTGCCTAAAGGTAATATGGTCTAACATTTTGAATTTGAGAACAATTTAAAGTCTTTAAAGTTCTTTATTTAAAAAAGAACTTGCAATTTCTACAAATTTAAAATTCATGAATAAATAAATTCCTTATCAATGAATGAATTTGAAAAAACAAAAAAAAAAAAAAAAAAAACCAAAACAAAAAACCAAAAAAAAACAAACAATAAAATGTTCATTTATATTTCTACATACTGTTTATAAAAGATAATCACGCACAAAAATAATGATATTAATATAATATGTATACAGGTGACCAGAAAAAACAGAACCCAAATTATTTATTTATTTTCCATTAAAATAACCCTAAACCCCAACCCTAACCCAAACCCTAACCCTAACACCCCCTAGTTAAAATTAACAGTTTTATTACAAAATTTGTGGGTTCTGTTTTTTCTGGGTCACCCTAAATTTCCGACCGTTTTTCAAGTTCAAGTTCGAAAGACCATTTTTGACGGTTTTTAGTAAAAAAAGAAAAAAAAAAAAAAAGGAAGTGGTGACTTAATTTTAAAAAATCTGCCTAATTATTTATCATTAGAATTATGATAAATTAAATAACAAATTTTCTTATTCAAGTTACATACATTAGAATCATTTTTATTTTATGTTTGTTTAGTGTTTAATAAACACGAAAGAAACAAAACTTAACTTAACATTTCAAACACTGTTTATATACGAAATGTTAAGTTAAACTTCTTCGTATAATTTATTTCTTTTCGTATTTTTATTTCTAAAATTGTGTTATTGTTATTACAACTATATGTTTACTTATTTACGAAATAAGTAGTTATATAATTTAACTACCTATTTTTGTAAAAGGCTTTTTTTCTAAACTCTTTTGTATATACGAAAAAATTAAATACTGATTAAAAACAAAGTTGAGTTATTATTAAATGTTTTCGCTTATTATTGTTATTTACTTCGCTGTAAAAATAATTCAATCGATAAAACCACATCTTTCTTACCAAATAAATATTTGTAATATTTCTAACTAAATTAATATTTTAAAGACAGGAATAAAAAGATTGCGATATGAATAAGATTTGATTTTTCGTTAAAACATACTTTTACTGTCCGGAGCAAAATAATTTTTTCTAGCTCGCTTAAAAAATAATTTAATGGATAAAGACTCATACAAATTATATATTGAAAAAGATTATTTTCTCTTATTTCCAACCATATGGATATTTTTTAAGATTGGAATATAAATAGGCGATAAACTCCGAGCTGAACAGCTTAAGACTGCGAAATTTATTCACTGAATGGTAATCGCTGTAACAAAAAGTCTGCTGGTAATCGCTGTAACAAAACGTCAGGCAAGGGACAATATTTTAACTTCAACAGGAGTTGGTATACGGACAGTTTCGCAAATTGGGTGATTTTGGCTTAATCAATGAATTATATTCCTTAATCAGTAAAAATCAATAACCAAATTTGGCGTGTTTCTTAGTTAGAAGGATATTAATATGTATGCAAGATTTCGAATCAGAGTGACCTCCCGTTTTGAACTTATACGTCGACACGTACATACCAAAAACTTACTTTATATATATATATATATATATATATATATATATATAATATATATATATGTGTGTGTGTGTGTGTGTGTGTGTGTGTGTGACGCGTGTTACATTTCCCATCCTGGTAATTATGCAAAGGTCACTAAAAAATCCGACGAAAGAAAGGGTAGGGAGAGGATAAAGTAAAACTTCTGAGCTAGAATATTTTCTTCTATGAGTGTGTTTGCGTGTGTGTGTGTGTGAGTGTGTGTGTGTGGGTGTATGCGCGTATGTGTGAGTGCGTATGTCCGCATGTATGTATGTGTGACCGTGTGTATGTGTGTGTGCGCACCCGTGTTTGTGTGTGTGTTTTGGCAACGCCTGGTCTCACGTTGTCATACAAGAGTATCCGATTTCCCGCCAACGGATCTGCGAATGAAGATCCCCTTATCCAAAGATTGGTGCAGTGAGGACAGAATTGATTGTTTCATTAGAATTGAACACTTCACATTAAATAACATCTTTCATGACCCAACCACTCATGGTTGTAATAAGGGTCCTGCTACCAGTATCGGTTTTCTTTGGAGCGTAACCTTTTTCTTTTTGTTGAATATGATTATATCACTGGTGATAATCCTTTCCAGAAATATTTCAGTAATGTGTCTTATTCTTAATTTTGTTTGTTTTGTTTTTCTCTGAATTGTCCAATTGGACACATTGCGTAGTGGATAAAGGTGTTGGTTTAAGACAGTTCTAAATGACAGTTATCTCTAGGCTGCAGGTTCAATCCTCATCAGGGCGACAATAGCATCGAATAATAATTAACTCCGCTTAACACTTGTATCCAGCTATGGTTTGCGGAATGATAACAGTATACCACCGTGGATTGAATAAAGGGTCGGGTTCAAAGTTCTGTGATGGCTCCCGATTACGACAAGAAGGTTCCCGAGGAGTTTGAAAAGAAGGTTCCGAAATTCGAGAAGGCTCAAAACAAAATGACATAAAAATATCAAAATGGCACAACCAGAGAAAGTTGGGTATAGGTATGATAAGTACTGAAACCAAAAAGTAGGTTTCTAACTTGCACCAATTTTTGAGCATTTAGTTTTAAAAATCGTCTAATATAACGCCCCTTCAAAATCATTGTTTCTGATACATTTACATATGAAATAGCTTAAAATTCTTATAATTTCAATCCAGAAACAGTTGTCAATTTATTTTATTCAAATCATCATAATCATCATGTCACGCGCGCAGCACGGATATCCATGACAATCTTTCGCCAACCTTCCCTATTACTAATGGCCCCTGGGAGGTCCTCTGTGCAGCATCCCGAGTCCTCGCCTAGTTGGTCAATGTAGGTCCTTAGCGGGCGTCCTACGTTAGCATGTCTATGTGTTGGCTTCCACAGGAGAACGTTGCTTATTAGCTCATCCCCGCTTCTCCAGCAGTGTCCTGCATGTCTAGTCCGTCTCACTCGGATGGTTTGTGAGATGGGGGGCAGGTGACCATGTAGTTGCTTCTTTGTGGGCTGCTGCTTCCATGATTTGTTCAGGACTACTCGCAGCATTCTTGTGCAGGTACCATCTGGCTTATTCTTGAGGCGCTTTGTCAGGGTCCAAGAGGTGCAGCCATACAGCAGCACTGATATAACCACAGCCTGGAAGAATTGTTGCTTTAGTTTGTCAGTGAGATCGGATCTCCATATATCGAAAGTAGCATTTAAACCAAAATTAAAAACCCCACCCCAACCTAACAACTCAGACAAGCTGCATTTTACCTCATTAATTGAGATACGTCAGTAATAGCATTGTAAGATATTATTGTAGCGTTATTCATTCTGTTATCAATGGAACAAAAGCAAAGTATGATCTCTGTCAGAAACAAATGAATAGAAAAATTGTAATTTGAACACACCTCTAAAATATCTACTAGTCATTAATAGTGTGTCTTTTAAGTTTCTATTTTATATAATTATTGTAAGGCATAAAGTGATAAAAAAGATGACAAAAATACATGAATACCGTGAGAATAATAGCAACTTTTATCCATCATATTAAACTTTTCTACATAAGAACCCTTTGAAGCAAAGGAAGGCCTCATTTCATAGCATAAAACTTTTGTAATGATATGCCTATGATCTGCTTCAATTCCATAGACCGATTGGGAAACTGTAATTGTTGATTTTACTGCTCTTTGGACACTTTGTGAGTCTGAAGGCAAATCAAGCAACTCTAATTTTGTCCCACTCTTTAATGACTCCGGAAGTTCATAATCTGAAAATTCTTCTGTGAATCCAGGCTCACAAACTTCATCTTGAAACAGGTCGATCAATTGAAACCAATGTGTGCCAACGAAATTTATCTTTTTATATTTTAGCCTCTTTTTGGTTGGCTCCTCTCTCCTGAAAAAATAAAAATTCAATTTATTGAATTAAATTAAGAATTTAACTTTACTTGTCTTAATTTTTAATTTTTATTATGAAATTAGGATATTACTTTAAAATGAAACTATAAATCGATGAAATCATTTCAATCAATTTTATGTGAATTACTTACCTACTGGCTACAGTTTTATAGCTTTGTCCTTCATTCCAGTTCATCTGATTTAAGCATTGAATACAACATATTTTTTGAATATTTTTGAGTGCATTCTTCTGAATTTCAGATGGTAGTTCTTTCATCCTTTGCAGTATATTGAAAACATACAGTTACTGGTTATGAAATTCATTGTCTTTTAATTTCAAATCAACTAACTGCATAGATTGCGACAATAAATTGCATTAGGCTGTGTAGTTTTGATATGTTTTCAGGGTAAATTCCTCGAGTCCACAAACACATTAGTTTGGTGGCTAACGTCAACCACCCTGCCCAATTGTTCATGCAGCATATCTAGGGCTGACTTTCCCTCGCGTAATCCCTACTGCATATTCTAGAAGAAGTATCTGATCCCTATTCAGATCATCTGTCTGTTTGATTCTAGAATATTGGCTCTCTAGAGGACTAACTATCGGTACAAATTTGACCTCTCTTTAGTGGATCAATAGATGATGTTGGACTTTTTATGCTGCCATCAGTGTGCTTTAAAAACAACTCTGAACGGAAGATCATCTTGATATAGAGAGCAACCAATGGTGTGTAATTTTCGTTTCTTTGTGTCTCTAGAACTAAAACAGCTTTTAGGGTATCAACACATTCATGCTCCTCCAAAACACTAACAGTCTCCTCTGCTAATTGTTTATTTCCATCTACTCCACAATCTCTTTGTATAAGAAAGTATCTTAATAATGTCTTCCATCAACAAATAATTTTTTTCTGTTTTATCAATGTGCTTTTGATGGGCATTTTGTTTTGTTCTTTCTTTTGTACGGTCTATTTTAGATTTATCCAAAATTATGTTTTTATATTTTTTATATTTTTAATTTTTATTTATATTGGTATAAAAATCGACCTACCCTACTGCTCATCCACCAAGGTTCCGTATTTAAACATCACGGGTCGCCACCGACGACCAACAGGTGGGCACACTGGGGGTATCTTACCTCTCTGCAGAGGTGCAGTCGGTGTTATGCATATATTTTAAGTTATTAAAGCTAGAGTTGTGGTTATAGAATCTTTTCTTGAAAGTGTCCTGTGTTGAGCCTATGTATATCTTTTTATTATTACTTTGTTTATTAATATGTTCAGTAACTTTGTATACTAAAGAAACACTTCGTCATTCTCCATTAAGGCGGCATATTTCTAATTTAATATTACAATTATAAGGAAGAATATCGTTAACATTTTTGTACTATTTATGACATTGGATTTGTTTATATATCAATCAACATTTGGCATGCAACTATAAGATAATTTTACAGTGTTGTTAATTAAATATCTTATGTGTATTCTAAAGCCGATAGGACTGGTCTTCAAAGCAAAAACATGTTGAATTTCTTGCATTAAGAACAGATCAGATCTCTGTCCAAATTTGGACATTTTACCGATTCCATTGATCTGTTTTGTCACTTCTGCTGTCAGCAGATTATTTCCGTTTTTTTAGTTACGGTTAGAAGAACTTCATTCGTTCTTCCAGATTGAAGAGAAACTTTTGGCCTTAGATTTCCCGACCGAAACTGAGTAACAATTACAGGAAATAGGAAATTACTGGGGAAATGGAATGTGATTCCAAATCATCCTGGAAGGTCTATCTTCTTCAGTACGTCCATAATTTAAATCACAAACACACCTCTATATATATATATATATATATATATATATATATATATATATATATATATATATGATTCTGAATCAATATCTGTTGGCTAGTGGTCACAATAGCAGTTAACCCTATCAAATCATCTGGGTCATATCAAATTAGATTTTTTTTAAATGAGTGAAAAACACTAATTAGGAGAGACCCTATTCTAGTAGTGACCTTCCCAAGCGGGACTCAACAGGTTTAAATTCAGAGTTTTCCTTTTCCTAGATTGGATGCCAAACCAGGGTTAAATAGCCCAGTCTGTCCTACTATTTACCCATAGCTGGAGGGAGAGTAGTTAGATTCATGACTTTCCCAAAGAGGTTATATCCATTTAATGTCTTAACATTGAATATGTAATTTTCAGATTCTTCGGAAAAGAGCAAGGAAAGATGAATTACCGCAACCAATAACAGCAGCTGCAATATATGAACGAACAGAAAAACAACAAAAACAAGTAAGCAGAAATGGGAAGAAAAAACATGATATGGATACTTCAAACGACAAATTAGGGAGATTGCATATGAAAAGAGCTGGGCAGAGTCAAGAGAAAAACCGAGTCACTAATAATTAATGCACAAACAATACCATGAGAACAAATCAAAAATTGATAAGACACAACCGAACAGCAAATGTAGGGCGTGTGGTGACAGAGCAGAGACATTAAACCATATATTAAGCGAATGCTGCAAACTATCACAACGAGACTACAAGGCTACGAACGACTGGGTTGAAAAAGATGATCCATTGGGAATTGTGCAAAAACTCTAAATTTCGACCATACAACAAAATGGCATATGCATAAACCAGAATCTGTTCTTGAGAATGAAACACATAAAATTGTCTAGGACTTTGAGATAAAAACGGATCGCCTTATCCCAGCCAAAAGACCAAACCTAATAATGCATAACAAGAAAAAGAGAACTTGTCAACTGGTAGATTTTGCAGTTCCAGCAGATCACAGGGTGAATATGAAAGAAAAGAAAAGATAGACAAATGCCTGGACCTTGCTAGAGAATTGAAAAAGCTGTCGGATATGAGGGTGAAAGTTATACCAATTATAGTTGGTACACTTGGAACAGTCCGCTCGTGGTTCACTGGAGGCTGAGTGACGGCAAGTCTCCTCAGGTTTCCAGGACTCTTCTGAGTATTTTATCTTAACAGTTCTATTATTTAGATGGTATCGATTCTTCTTCGGATTTTCAATTTCTCTAGACCCTTTCCCAAACCCTTGGGGACCCTTTCAAGAGCCCCAATTACAAGTGGTACGACCTTTATCTTCATGTTCCACAGTTTTATTATTATTGTTCACTTCTTTTGAGTTAGCTGATGGCCTTTCACTGGAGTCTGAGTGGCAACAAGTCTCCTCAGGTCTCCAGGACTCTTCTGAATATTCTGGCAGATTGCAGCAGTGCAGTATTCTGGATGGTTTCGATTCTCCCTCTGATTTCCAGATTTTCCAAAGTTTTTTCCAATCCTTTTGGGACCGTTCCAAGTGCATTATTATTTGCTTCTTTTGAGTTTTCACATCAGCATTAGCCGATGGCCTTTCACTCGAGTCTGAGTGACAGCAAGTCTCCTCAGGTCTCCAGGACTCTTCTGAGTATTCTGGCAGATTGCAGCAGTGCAGTGTTCTGAATGGTTTCAATCCTTCCTCTGATATCCAAACCTTCCAAACCCTTTTCTAATCCTTTTAGGACTGTGCCAAGTGCACCAACCACAATTGGTATCACTTTCACTTTCATATTCCATAACTTTTTCAGTTCTCTGGCAAGGTCCAGATATTTGTCCATTTTTTCATTTTCCTTTAGCTTCACCCTGTGATCTGCCGGCACTGCAAAATCCACCAGTTGACAAGTTCTTTCTTTTTTGTCTATCCACACTAGGTCTGGTCTTCTTGCTGGGATAAGGTAATCCGTTTTAATTTCAAAATTCCAGAGAATTTTGTGCGTTTCGTTCTCAAGAACAGATTCTGGTTTATGCATATACCATTTTGTTGTGTGGTCAAAATTAAATTTCTTGCATAATTCCCAGTGGATCACCTTCCCAACCCAATTATTGGCCTGGTGAATTGAATTAATATTCTTGTTCTTCAGAATGGCATTATTATTCTTGATTTAGAGAATGCCATTCTTATTGTTAGTCTACCATTATTATTCCTGGAATACAGAATGCCATTATTATTGGTCTGCAGAATGCTATTCCTTTTCTTGGTCTGTATAAAGTCTTTATTATTCTTGGTGTTCAGACTGCTATTATTTATTCAATCTCTCTCTTTATGTCTACCGTTGATTCTTCAGCTGAGAATATTCATTCTATTTTTCATAATATATCGATCAGAATATTTTTCTATTATCTCCCTTTATTTATTAAACATATTTCCTTCTTAAACTCACTGATACTTTATCGTTTGCACCTAAAGATTTCCCAGTTTTTCTAACGATTATTAATATAACTGTAAAGTTAAAGTCAGGATTATATTGGTCTTTTCATAAACATCCAATTGGCAAATATTAAGTACATCATCTTTATAAAATATATATTTTACATAAGTAAAAATAAATTAATAAGGAAACCTTCTCTTCAATATTTATATTGTAATTTCGTTTGAAAAAATTGAATGAATTGAGTGAGAGCGAATTACAGTTATTTGGTTGTAAGTTGAACAGGAAATGTAATACTATTTCTCTGAATGTTTAAGATGAGGCTTGATGATTAGTATTATCTGCGTTATTCGAACTATTGTCCCCATCTTCATTGTTACTTGTACAACGTTTCGGCCGATATGCCCTCCGGCCTTCTTCAGGTATTTCTTGTCGGACTCGGGAACCTTCTCGGACTCGGGAACCTTCTTTTCGAACTCGGGAACTTTCTTGTCGTATTCGGGAGCCATCACTGAACTTTGAACCTAACACTTTATTTATTCTATGGGGGTATCCTGTTCTCATTCCGCAAACCATAGCTGGGGTAGGAGTTGTGTTAATTAATTATTTTTCTAACTGCTTTCACTCAGGATTGAACTCAGGTTCCAGAGATAACTGTCACTCAGAACTGTCTTAACCTAACTGCCTCATCCACTCGGCCATGTGTCCAATTGGACAATTCAGTGTGAATTTTGGGAACTTATAAACCTAATGTCTTGATTTGGCTAGAATATCTACCTATTTTACTTATGTATGATTTTTTACCTAGACTCATATTGTTTTTTTTTCCCGAGTTCGAAAAGAAGGTTCCCGAGTCAGAGAAGGTTCCCGAGTCCGACAAGAAATACCTGAAGAAGGCCGGAGGGTATATCGGCCAAAACGTTGTACAAATAACAATGAAGATGGGGACAATAGTCCGAATAACGCAGATAATACTAAGGAAAATTAATCTTCATAGAGTATTTCATCAAATTATTACTATTTATATATATAGATCGGGCACTTGTTCACTATTGAAATATATTTGTAATTACGTACTAAAATGTGCAGTTTTTGTTCTCTTAAGATTACATACAAATGTAAGAATGAGTGATATGAATGATTGATTTAAAAGTTAATGACAGATAGCTTTTTTAAAAATACATTTATCACAAACATGAACGTCATAAAAACTATGATTCAATTGTAATTTGACCTGGAAATTTATTTATATTGCTATGATCTGCTGTTTTTGCAGTTACAATGAAATGAAATAGTTACTTTTTTTGATAGATGTCACCAAACAATAGCAGGGACAAAATCTCAGAACGGATTTACTTCCTATTTGAAGTGATTATTTTCATTTGAAATTTATTTTATTTGTCTGATGAAAGAGTGAGATTCGCTCCGAAACACATATATCTCCATCTTTTTAATCATTCATGGCCTTTAATAGTAAGTAAATTTAATTTTTTCAATAATTTCTATCATTTATGTTAATTTCTTTCATAAAGTCACTGTAACTTTATCGTTTACAGCCAAAGGTTTTCCAGTTTTTCTAACGACTATTAACATTTTATTCAACTGATAAAATTAAAGGTATTGCCAGGTTCATTAATGACGGCTATTTTACCTGAGGATCTCTTTTTCCTGTTTGCTTGTGTAAGTGTAAAAACTTATATGTGAAACTGACCCCCCCATATATACTGAGTCAAAAAGTAATGCCATTTTCTTTATTTCATGTGAAGTTTTTTTTATAAAACTAAGGCCAACATTGAGACCCTAACGAGACTCAGAGCAAGAATCCGACGAGTAAGACTCAACTTGCCAATCGAAAATGTCCTCCTTCTGCATGACAATGCTCGACCACACACAAACATCAGGACAAGGGATAAAATCGCCTTATTCGGGTGGACAACTTTACCGCATCCTCTATAATCATCAGATTTAGCACCATCAGACTATTATCTATTCGGTCCATTGAAAGAGGGTTTGAGATGCAAACATTATTCCAGTGACGAGGAAGTGAAATCTGTAGAGAAGAAGTGGCTGAAAGAACAGTCAACAGAATTTTACGGGGTAGGGACACATGCTATCATTAGAAGACGGAACATTGCTATTGAGAGAAACGGTGACTATGTGGAGAAGTAGGGATGTAATTCACAGAGGACCAGCTTCATTTTGATGTATGATATATGTTTCTGTGTTAGTAATTATACCTGTCCTAAACAAAATGGCATTACGTTTTGACACACGCTCGTATATATATATATATATATATATATATATATATATATATATATATATGAGGAAGAATGAATAAAGAAAAGAAAGTACAGAATGGATAATAAAAGATGAATTTAATCAATATCACTTACACATATTGATTAAATTCATCTTTTATTATCCATTCTATTTCTTTCTTTTCTTTATTCATTCTTCCTCATATTGTCGGATTCATTTCCAATTCCATTTTTACACACACACACACACACACACACACACACACACACATATATATATATATATATATATATATATATATATATATATATATATATAAATAAATGAAGGAAAACTTTGCTTCATGTAATAATTCATTTCAACTGCAATAATACAGAATCATCGGACATCAGCAAAAAGATGTTTGTAACAACCATGTTTTTCTGATATATGATGATGATTCCTTTCTGCAGTTGAAATCAAGCGGATATTATAAACATAACGGAATTATTTGTTTTGTTTCAATAAATTTGCACAAGGTTGTATATAGAACTAGTAATTGATTATATATATATATAAAATTTTCTTTTAGTTATATATATATATAAAATATATATTTTAGTTATATATATATATCTAATTTATATTAGATATAATTTATAATTATGACAAAATTTATTTGATTTATAATTTATTTATGATTTATAATTTATTTCTAAACTATATTTCAAATATATATATAAATATATATATTTGAAATATCATATATATTTTAGTTATATATATATATATAAAATATATATTTTAGTTATATATATATATAAAATATAATATTATATTTGTTTCAATAAATTTGCACAAGGTTGTATATCGAACTAGACAGAGACTTCCATTACAATTCTGTTAGAGACCGGAAAGGTGAAGAAGGCCTTTCTTTGTTACTTCTGTATTTTCAAAACAACCGTCGCATAAAACCGGCTTATAATGCCGACATAAAACAAAAATTGAGTGAATGCATCCGGATTTATGGTGTAAAACTAGAATGACTAATGAAACAGCTGAAACGTTGAATAAAGCAACGCTTTCTGAACCAGGAAACCATTTTGTTCAAGTCATCCTCTGAAACGCCATATTTATTTGACAGCTAGTCAAAAGTCAGCAGATATTTTGATTATAAATGATCACAAAATGCTAATGAAAAACCTCTCACCTCCCGCTTCCCTACACTGACCTCTTCTTATCTAGGGACAATAGTTTTCATCTGCCGACTCACACGCTAACCGCTTAATTAAAACATTCGAATGATATTGTTGTAAAACGTTCGTTTAGATTCGAATCAGCACGCATATACACACTTAGGGAGTGTAATGGCGGCGAGTCTTCAATTAGCAGCCGATAATTTACGATATGAATATCTGAATATCTATTGATTAACAGCGAACAATTATAATCTTCTAGGGAGACATAATCCCGATAAAGATTAATCAATGAACATTGGTGGATTATTGATATTTATGACGCTTAGTTTTACTGCGATAAAAATGGCGGTAAAAATGACGGGAATAGAGACGAGAAGTTTTGTGGCACGAGACTTTGAATTTTGACCTGTGTTTAATCTATGTGTTTACCCAACCTTTCGGCCGCGAGCAAGATGTGACATAAGGTCAATTCTTTAGACTGGTTGACTTATAATGGCTGAAGAAACTCAGTCTCCCATACTATTTATAAATAGCTGGAGAGGGACACAGATTTACAAATACTAAAAGAAAAGTGAGTTTTAATGCGATTTTATTTGTAATAAATGTCATTTGGAAATTTATTTCACTGACTTGCGGTGTCCGTTGTGTAGGAAATTCGGAATACACTCAAATTTACTCCTTCCCCCTGACTCTTTCACTCCATCTCTCTGTTTTAATATTTCTCTCTGTCATATATATATATATATATATAATATATATATATATATATATATACTAAAAAGTTGGCAGAGGGGCCAACTGTCGGTATCAGTCGAGCAGCGAGGGAGTATATACCATTTTTGCTATACATTTAATGTTGAAAAATATTTTTTAAACTAAGTTTAATTGAAATTATACATTGCAATTCTAAGACAAACAACTGTCTCAATAATAGATTCAATAATTAATTTCAATGGTTAATTAAATGTATAGTAATTTGTTTTTTTTGTTGTTTCATTTTTTTTTAAGCCATACGTAATTAAAACAACCTTAATCGCCTAAAACCGTAACCGAATTCGCAAAATGTTAATTCATAGACTGTAGTTAAACTGTCATTGGGTACCACCAAAAAACTTTCCGTTTTAATTTTCGACCTAAATCAGAAGTCAGCCCAATTTGTTCATGTTTTCATTAAATTTTAACATACACAAATGTTTTAAAAAATTACGTTAATACCTTTCCCAAGTGTAAAGGTGTAGTTCTATGGCATAGTGAGAAACATGCTGGACTTGGACATCATAGTGAGTTCGAATTCATCATGCTATTACATTCAATTAAAAAACAAAACAAAAAAGACCTCCCATCATGGTGTAATAGTGTGCAAGCTAGTCTCATAGATCCATATATTTCATTCATAATATCTATTAATAATGGAGATTCGCTTTCGGTTTTTGTTTGTAACAAAAACTACGTCACTGCTTACGTCACATTACCCAAAATCGTCATAACATAGAATAAATACACTCAAAATTTGAACATGCAACATTAGACAGCCCTCATTGTTTTGTAAAACAAGTTTTAATAAATACATGTCTGGTATTATATATTTATATATAGTTTGTTTTATTTTTTAAATATATATTTAAAGTTATCAGAACAAAGTTTCCATTTCAAATTGTTTTATTTTTTACTCCTTTAATGAATTTGATAATTTTACTTACTTATGGTACAAAAACGCTGAATTTTTAACTCCCACCCCTCAGGCAATATGTTTCAAAAATCTATTTTTACATCACCCGGAGGGTGTTTTTTATTTTCTAGTTGCTATAATTACAATAAGTAGTTTAATAAATAAAAAAAAACAATGGACTGTCGAATGTTAAATAATATGAGTTGTAGGGCTGTATCCGCTGATAACTAAAATTATGCCACAAATCATTATAATTCATATCTATCTATCTATCTATCCATCTATATTACGATCAAGTCCGGTTTCTGCAAGATCACCGAAGTTTAGTAACTATAACCCTGTTCAATACTTAATTGGGTGATCACTTAAGCAGCAACAGGTACTGTAAGCAACCCGAATCCTTTCTTTATCGAAAGGACTTTAAAAAACCCGAAAAGGGTTGATATGCCATAGAAACAAAACAACCTTCTATCTCAGTTTCTTTCGATCTATCTATCTCAGTCTGTTTCTATCTTTCTATCTATCTGAGTCTACACCTATCTATCTATCTATCTTTCTAAGTCTACACCTATCTATCTATCTATCTATCTATCTATCTGAGTATCTATCTATCTATCTATCTATCTATCTATCTATCTGAGTTTACACCTATCTATCTATCTATCTATCTATCTATCTATCTATCTATCCTTGATGGCTTACGTCATTAAATGTAGGTCAAAGACAACTGACTAGATAAAATATTTTTTTCATAATAAAATCGCACCAATACCAGATGCAATGACATAGCGAACACTGCAGAATTTAAATATTTAAATATGCAACAATAACACAACACCGTTCCACGAACAAAGCATGAAAAAAATTGGTAATTTGTTAATTCGCTTTACCATTTTTTAAAAATTCTATGGCTGATCCCGGGGAGATTTGCATACGATTCAACTTAATCTCGCCAATTCTCTTGGTTCCGAGACCACGTCTCTTAAATCATGGCTTTGAAGCGGCCATGTTTCTTTTTACTGAGTTTTATTATTTAAGAATTCAGCGGGGAAACAAGTCTATTCTAATGAGCATTGTTAGCAGTGGTCCATAATGATACTGATGTTACTATTCAGGAAGGTTTGAAGTAGGTATTTACCCCCGTTTGCAAAGGTCTCAAGTCTGGGACATCCAGTGAGGATCGAACTCGCTATTCAGTTATCTCTCTGTATTTACCTAAACCGTTTGTCAAGGTCATAAGTATGGGGCATCCAGTGAAGATCAAACTGGCTATTCAGTAGTAATGAATCTGTGAGACTAGCTTTTAAATTTTAGACTGATCTTTTAGTTAGATTAGTTTGAAACAATCACAATATCCCGTAATCAAATAAATTGTTTTTATTATTATTAATCTGGACCTTAGGCAACCCTTTTTGATCTCGATTAAGAAAGGACATGTTTTTAATTTACACCGTCAATATCCGGTTGTTTTAATAGACGATTTTTAGATTTTAAAATTTATAAAGCTAACCCCTATCACTAACCCTAACCCTAACAAACAACCGGATATTGACTGTGTAAATGAAAAACGTCCTTTCTTAATAGAGATCAAAAAGGGGTGCCTAAAGGTAATATGGTCCATTAATCTCTACATATATAAAGGGCAGTTGGTGCGTATTTCCGTATGAAACTAAGAAAATAAAATGATTAACGATAAAGTATATATATATATATATATATATATATATATATATATATACTAGCAAAATTACCCGGTCCATAAGTGGACTAAATGTTTTTTTAGGAACACCAGTGAGAAAGAGAAAAACAGGAATAAGAGAGAATAAAAGGAAAATATTTCATTAAATTAAAAAAATCGCCGAGAATTCGTTTATTACAATGTTTGTTTTTTTAGGAAATGCTTTTTTTGTTTACATTTAAAATATTATTTTTTAAAATGTAATCCTAAACTTGTTTTGAAACATAATTTCATTTTAGAGAGACGAACCCCCCCCACACACAGAGAGAGAGAGAGAGAAGAGAGAGAGAGAGAGAGAGAGAGAGAGAGAGAGAGAGACGAACAGACTGGGTGAAGAGAGAGTACCTAGCCTGTTGAGTTAAAGTGAAATATATTAGTCTAATTTCTTTCCTTTTTTAACCCAATTTTTCCTTACTTTTATTTTACTTACTGTGAAGAGTTCTAGGAATTGGTTAATTTTTGTTTAATTATTAAATTATATCACTTAATTAGTAAAAAATAAAAACCAAATGCTGTGTGTTTCTTAGTTAGAAACATATTAATGTGTCTGCGAGATTTCAAATCAGAATGACATCTCTTTTCGGAGTTATAAGTCAACACGTACATACCAGAAACATTCTTTATATATATATATATATATATATATATATATATATATATATATATATATATATATAATATCGCCGATTACTGTTTTTTTGTACACAAATTAAGAAGATTTGATTTATATTCAAAGATATTTAAAAATCAAAATATACATAGAAATAACACAGAAATTCTACTTAAAAATTTTAAACCTCAAAAGTTCCCTTCTCTACCCAGGCGACGCTGGGCAGCCGTTTCTAGTTGATAGTAAATCATACTTACATTGGAGTTTACGTTAATATTTCTAAACTGCATATTTTCTAAACTAAATTTTAGATTGTTAACTAAAACAAAGAAGTAAGTTTATTAAATATAACAATTTGAAAAAAAAAAAAAACAAAAAAAAAAAAAAAAAACAGAAACAGTACATGTTAAAAATGTTTAAAATTTCAAAAAAATATTAAGTTTAAAAAAATAAATAAATAAAGATTTTTACAAATGTTGAATGTTTAAAAATCCAAAAAAGATGCTATCTTAAAAAAAAATCTTTTTTTTTCGAATATACAATCAATTTTGAAATGGAATGCTATTAACATTGAAGACTTTTTCGTTTCTGTTTTTGATTTGAAAAAACATCTCAAAGGAATCTTTTGAAATATATTAAATAACCATGACGATGGTTAGAAAAAAACAAATAATAGCATAGGTTTAGCTCAGTCGGTAGAGTGTTCGCGTGGGTACCACAAGGTTCCTAGTTCGATATCGGCCCTCACCAACTCAGCATTTGAGTAGCACAGGGATCTATGCAGTAAAGGGAGGAGCTGATGGTAGATGTGGCGCTCCCCCTCAGAAGCCAAAATAATCTAGAGAAAAGGGGATATACTTCCTCGCTGTCTGGCTGATATCAATTTTAGGCCACCCGGGCGACTTTAATTACTTTAAATAAATGTTCCATCACCTGAATATATGTTTTTTAAAATTTTATTTTTTATTTATTTATATACGAGGGTTAGTCAAAAGGTAATGCCATTTTGTTTAAGACAGGTATAATTACCAACACAGGAACACTTCCTCCATACTCACCAGATTTAGCACCTTCAGGCTATCATCTCTTCGGTTCCATGAAAGAGGGTTTAAGAGGCAAACGTTATTCCAGTGAAGAGGAAGTGAAATCTGTAGTGGAGAAGTGGCTTAAAGAACAGTCAACAGAATTTTACGGTGCAGGGATACGTGGCTTTTATTCAAAAGTGGAACATTGCTATTGAGAGAATCGGTGATTATATGGAGAAGTAGAAATGTGATCCACAGAGGACCAGCTTCATTTTGATGTGTGATACATGTTCCTGTATTAGTAATTATACCTGTCCTAAACAAAATGGCATTAATTTTTGACACACCCTAGTATATTTGTAGGAAACATGTTCCTGTGTTGGTAATCATACCTGTCCTAAACAAAATGGAATTACTTTTTTACTAACCTATGTGGAGAAGTAGGAATGTGATCCACAGAGGACCAGCTTCATTTTGATGTGTGATGCATGTTCCTATATTAATAATTATACCTGTCCTAAACAAAATGGCATTAATTTTTGACAATCCCTAGTATATTTGTAGGAAACATGTTCCTGTGTTGGTAATTATACCTGTCCTAAACAAAATGGCATTACTTTTTGACATACCTACGTAAATATATCATTCATCATCGTGCCGTACTAGCAGCACGGATGTCCATGACACTCTCTCGCCAATCGTCTCTATCATTCATTGATCCGGCCAGGTCCTCTACGTAGCCTCCAGTATCCGCACAGAGTCGTTCAATATAGGTCTTTACTGGGCGGCTCGCACTGGCGTTCTCATGTGCTGGCTTCCACAGGAGAACGTCACTTATGAGTTCTTCCTTTCTTCTCTAGCAGTGTCCTGGATGCCTTGTTTGTCTGACTCGGATGGTTTGGGTTATACGGGGCAAGTGACCGTACAGCTTCTTTCTTGTTGGGTGCTGCTTCCACGATTTGTTTAGGATTGCACGCAGCATTCTTGTGCAGCTACCATCTAACTTATTCAACAGTCGATTTGTTAGGGTCCAGGTGGTGAAGCCATATAGTAGCACTGATGCGACTACATCTTGGAAGGACTGTCGCTTTAACTTGTCAGTGAGATCGGACTTCCATACGACTGATAATCTGTTTATAGCAGACCACGCCTTTCCTTTAACATCGCTTTCTGTGGATGAGATATTACTACCAAGATACGTGAATTATTTTACTGGCTTCAGGGGCTTACCGTCAAGTGTTGAGATGTCTCCTTCCTTTTTAAAACACGTGTACTCAGTTTTATCAGAGTTTACATAGAGACCGGTGTTCCGTGCTGCCTTTTCCAGGCTATGTAACAGGGATTCGTACTGTGCAGGCATATTTGCAAGAAGTTGTAGATCATCTGCGTAGTCCACATCTGTAATAGTCTGTGTATCGCCCGCTTCTTGTTTTTTCTAATGTTAGGCTTTTTTCATCCATGGGATCTAATGATGTTCGAAGTCTAGGCCTATTAAGAATATGTATGGTGCTAACGTATGCCCTTGTAGGACTCCAGCGACTATCTCAAAACGTACCATTGCTTTAGTGTATATGTAGGGCATCATTATAGCGGTAACAGTTTCTTTGGGGAGACCGTTTGCTAGTAATATGTACTCCATTTTCCCTCTGTGTATGGAGTTAGATGTCTTGGAGAAATCTACGGAAAGCAGTGTTGCCTCAAGATTCTTTGCTCGAACCCCTTCTATGATTCGACAGATAGTCAGGATCTGAGAAGTTGTGGATCGATTTCTGCAGAATCCGTTTTGGTTTTTCCGGGGGATTTTCTCTATTTCGGTCCGGATGTGATTGAGAAGAAGGCCATTATATATTTTGGCAGGTATAGCAGTAAGGATTCCGAGGTCATCTTTTTTGTGGAACGGGAGGATACAGCCTTTTGTCCATTTTTCTATCGTATTTTGTTTGTATACTGCGTTGCACAGCCTATGTCATCAAATTTCATCATTTTCCATATTTCCTCGAGTCTAGCTGCTTTTCTTTTTTAAAAATTTTCTTTAAACTTCGTTGAGTTCTACCATCGTAAAGTCCCCTAGCTTAATGTCTAGTTGGTTATCTACGATTGTTTGGATATTATTTTCTATGATTTTAGGGGTTCCTAAAAGTTTCTGGAGTGGTCTTTCCACTTTTAAAGTCTATCTTTTTGGCTGGTTGCCTTTAAGTTTGATCTAGAGGTACTTTTCCAACCACTTATTCCAGTTACCGTTTGTCATGCTACTGAATGTCTGATCTTATTAATTTGCGTTTGTATGTATTCTGTTTGTTATTTTTTTGTACGTTTTAGTTAGTTTCATCAGGGATTTTTTAAGGTTTTGTATAGTGGTGTTAGTTGGGTTTGTTTTATTGCATTGAGATGCTTTTTTTAATAGCGCTTCTCTTTTCTCGAACTGCTTCCCTCTTCCAGGGGACAGTGTGTTTGACTCTTTGTTTGGTCGGTATGCACTCGGCTGCTGCTTCTACGTGGGCACTGACAAAGTTTTCGCATTTCTCATTTGGAGTGTGCTTGTAGATGTCTCTGTTGACTTTTTTGTCTTATAAGGTGTGTGTCTCATGCCCACTCATATATATATAGTCGCCGAGAACCATGTGATCAACCTCTTGGCCAATCACTGGCAGTACTTGCTGCTGAAATAATACTTAAACTGAGCATACTGAGCATACTGGCCATACTTGCTTTGAACCTTCGTGGACGACGGACATAGGATTGTATCACTGGACCTTTACCAATACGCTGGATAGGACTTATTCACAGGATAGGACTTATACACTTACCAAAGGATTCCATAACTCAGGACTTACTTACTTAAGCCCGTTTCAACTGGCCAAGAATGGCATTTAAACCATTAACATGGCGGATGTCAAAGTTATTTCTTACTGTTACCAAATAGCGATTGCATATATAGATGTTGGCAAGTGAGGACCAGTCGTATTGTAAAGATTTAGTATATTTGGGCAGCATCTTTTCATTCAAACAAATTTGGTTAAAAATAATAGAATCCTTATTGTTTTCAAGTTTTTTAAAATGGTTTCTTTCAAGTTTTCAAACAATTGTTTCGATGTTATCATCTTGAAAGGCGTTTATCAGTTGTCTGAAGGAGTTATTATTGGTAAACCAAGTACTTTCGGTTTTTATCTGATCCACTATCAAGGTTTTATATTTTATTATTATATTATTTATATTATTAATATCACACACTTGTTTTACAAGGGCCTTTCACACTGTCCGCTAGTCAGACTATTTATTGTCTCCCCACCAAGTCAGACACAAGGCCATATAATGTGGAATGCTAGTGGCGGGTTTTAATAATTGTTTGAAATTGCACCGGAATTCCATTTTTGGGGCGCCTCAGGAACCGGGCAATAAAACCTGCCCTACCCTTTTTAAGCTAGGGTACAGGCACAGCGTGGTGGGATGTGCAACTCTGGAATCAAACGAGAAGATTTTACAG
>CM042159.1:20835068-20840068 GCA_023376005.1 Doryteuthis pealeii | reverse complement strand
CAGGCATATATATGTATATACATACATGTCTATACATGTATATACATATACATATATATATATATATATATATATATATATATATATATATATATATACATATACAGACACATACACACACACACGCATATATATTTATTTATTTATTTATACAGAATTGATAACTGAATGAGGAAAAAGCAATATTTGCTTAATTTTTCTATGATCAGTTATTGCAGGTGAACATATTTTCACTTTTGCTTCTCTTCTCTACTTAATTCGGTTATCTTATTATTCACGAGCAAAATCATGGTAATTTGTGTGATCGTTTGCGCATGCGTACTTATTAGTTGGTTAGTTGGTTGAATTTTACGGCATGTCAACCCCTGTTGGGTTATTTTAAGCCGAAGACATCTTGTTTTATTCATTCTTCATGGGTACTCATTTAAAAAAAAACTTAATTCTTTATCATCACATTTTTTATAAACACATGTTAAAACTCTTTCTTTCTATTTAATACATAAATGGGACCCTAACAGTTCGACCACTCCGGGTCAGAGTGGACCTATGAGTTATGGTGATGAAGGGGTGTTCCACATTCCACAGATCTCCAAAATTGGAACCTTACCATCAGATAGTTTCACATCATATCTAGAATACCAAGCCTCTCAACCACCGCTTTCTAGCACATATATGATAAAAAAGCGCGTGGTGTAATGGTTAAAGTCATGGGAAATGAACTCGTCGCCCCGAGTTCGAATCCTGGATGTGGTAAATGCATTTCACTTAGAGCTAATACCCTTGGGAAAGGTATGAATCCTACTCTCCCTCCAGCTATGGATAAATAGTAGGGCAGACTGGGCTCTTTAACCTTGGTTGGCAACTGGTCTAGGAGAAGGAAAAACTCTAAATTCAAACCTGTTGAACTCCGCTTTAGAAATTGACCTTGTGTCACATCCTGCTCGTGTGGAGGTGTTGGTAAATATATATATGATAAAAAAAGGCTGTTTGCCATAAGGAAAATAGGGGTAGGACAATCATATAGAAGATAGGGCTTGATGAGATCAGCCTCTACGCCCACCCGCCCGTCTAGCCTAAGTAAAGACCAAAGTGGAATGTTGAATGTCATGGACTGCTCAGCCACCAGGGTTCTATCTTTAAGCATCACCAGTCGCCACCCATGGCCCCATTGGGGGGGTATCTTACTCCTCTGCAGGGTGCAGTCTGTGTAGTCTAAAGCTCTCGCCAACAGGGCTCTGTACTTGTTGTAGATATATATCTTTTCTTAAAAAGACTTGCCGGCGAGGAGTAGACAAATTATATTTGCAGCAAGAGTTTTTTTATACAAAATATCATTAATTAATTTCTTGCAACGTGGGAGAAATAGTTTCGCGAAACCGCATTTAGTGGCTTGCTTTCCCTCGAGTCTTTTTTGGGCAAGAATATTTTTTTCTAATCTTTTGATAGAATTTTGTTCTTTCATACAGAAAAGTTGATTGATGAATAATGCAGATATTTAGTCATTGTACATGATATATATATATATATATATATATATATATATATATATATATATATATATTTTTTTTTTTTTTGGGAGAATATGTGCTTAATTGAAGTCATACCTAATTTTGAAAGTTAATTAATTAATAATTAATTAATTAGGCGGGAATACCTATTCAAATGTAAGGCTAAACAAATTGAGAAATATCAATCTCTGTATGTACATTTCGGTCTATTAGGCCTCATCAGCAGAGCTATAGATAGGAAGACCGCCTTGGTGGGAATTCTCTGCTGATGAGGCCTAATAGGCCGAAATGTACATTTTTGATTTTGATTTTTCTCGATTTGCTTAGCCTTACATTTGAATAGGTATTCCCGCCTTTAATTATTAATTAATTAACTTTCAAAATTAGGTACGACTTCAATTAAGAATATATTCTCCCAAAAATTGTCGGCTACAAAGCCATATCAAAACACATCGTTTGTGTATTTACTTCTCATATATATATATATAAGTAAGTAAAGTAAAGTCGACAGGGCGGCCTAAAGTCGGTATCAGCCTATCAGCGAGGGAGTATATCCCGTTTTCACTAGCGCTAAACGAAGGAGATTGTTTTAGCATCTGAGGTGGAGCGCCAAACCTACCATCAGCTCCTTACTTTACCGCACAGATCCCTGTGCTACTCATACGCTGAGTTGGGGAGGACCGGTATCGAACTAGGAACCTTGTGGCTTCTAGCCGAACGCTCTACCGACTGAGCTAACCGGCCCCTGTATGTGTGTGTGTGTGGTGTGTGTGTGTGTGTGTGTGTGTGTAGTGAGGCCAGCTTACTAATGAGTTATCAATTAGGTTTGGGAGTTGTTCGTTTCAAATTGGGTGGCCAATGTGTTTATTTTATAGGTAATTAGTCTCATAGGTGTTGGGGACTCCGGCATTTTATCAACAGGATGGGCAGTTTAGTTTTATGTTTAGTCCAAATAAATGAATAAAAATTATATTTATTCATTTGCTTTCCTGTTTTTTCGATAATCAATTCTATGTTGATGTCCTCAATTCTTTCAATGAGTTTGTGTTGTTCTACGGATTTATAATTTGTTGTGATCCATAGTGTTAAAGATCTGGCCGCCATCCTTGGCCAGTTGGAAAGAACTCAAAGTAAATAAGTAAGTAAGTCCCGAGTTATAGAATCCGTTGGTAAGTGAAAAAGTCCCGAGTTATAGAATCCTTTGGTAAGTGAATAAGTCCCGTGATATGGAATCCTTTGGTAAGTGAATAAGTCCCGTGATATGGAATCCTTTGGTAAGTGAATAAGTCCTGTGATATGGAATCCTTTGGCAAGTGAATAAGTCTCGTGATATAGAATCCTTTGGTAAGTGAATAAGTCCCGTGATATGGAATCCTTTGGTAAGTGAATAAGTCCTGTGATATATATAGAATCCTTTAGGTCCGTCGTCCAAGAAGATCCAAGTAGTAGTGAGCTAATATTGGAATCAGCCAGTATAAATAACAACACCAGCAGCAGAGCACTGCCAGTGATTGGACAACAGGCTGCCTTCCCAGGTCACGTGCTTATCGGCGAGTCTATAAGTAGAAGTGACCATCTGGTACACACCTTATAACAGAAAAACTCCAACACATAGATATGATTCTGTATCTATAGCTGTTTAGACTAAAACGAAATGTTAATTCTGATTTGTTTTCGGCAGTGTGCACTCTAATAATTGAATTACCGTATTTTTCGGAATATAAGGCGCACTTAAAATCCTTATATTTGCTAAAAAATCGGCAGTGCGCCCTATAATACGGTGCGCCTTATGTATGAATCCTGGTTGCGCTTAGGCCTTGTGACCTCGAACCAATTTCTGTTCACACTGCTGTAACGGAATCACTTGTGCGATCTCTTAAAAATTGGGTCGAGAAAAAAACAAAAAAACAGTGGCTAGTTACGCCACTATCTGCCAATGGATCGTCAATGCCTGGGCCAAGGTATCGGTCTAAACTATCGTCAAAGCTTTCACGAAGGCCTAAATTACCACTGAACAGCCAAACAACAGCAATGAGACTGACTCAGAGGATGGCGAAAGGGATTCAGGTTTGGTTGATGCCGCCATCGCCCAAATGTTAAACTCCGACACCGAAGATAAAGAATTTGACGGATTTGTAGAAGAGGAATGATTGAAAAAGTGATCGTATTTTTCTGTCCTTTGTTACAAGTGAACAATATTGATCGTTATTTTTAGTGACTTGAATAAATCTGACCTATCCAACTGCCTTGTTCTACTTTATGCGCCTTGTACTCCAGGGCTTCTTATATATGAAAATAGATCCGTTCACTGATACTACACCTTATAATCCGGTGCTCCTTATATATGAAAATAGATCCGTTCACTGATACTGCGCCTTATATATGAAAATAGATCCGTTCACTAATACTACGTCTTATAATCCGGTGCGCCATATTGTCCGAAAAATACGGTACTTTTTACTTCTGCAATTTGATTCGTGGTAAATTTCAAAAATCCCTTAAGTTCTGAAGCTAGTAAATGAGATGATTGATTTTAGGTGTTTGCAGCATAGGCAGTTCTTAATGTCTTTCTCTAACTTTCTTTCATATACATAGTTTTAAGCGCGAAAATACTGGTGGGAATTCTCACCATTTCCTAACGTATTTTTCTAAACACCATTCAGAATATTGGAGAACTACAACAACAATTCAATAGGAACTATTCAAGTGGGCAATTTTATTACATATAGAATATATTTTTGCTGTTACAAAAAAATAGACAATAACAATATAGCGGGAGTAACACTGCTGTGTCTGGATCGAACTCGCGTCTGTCAGAAGCCATTCTTTACTACAGATTTCACTCGTCACAGGAAGAATGTTTACCTCTCAAACCCTCTTTCGTGGGACCGAAGAGATGATATTCTGAAGGCAAACATTATTCCAGTGACGAGGAAGGGAAATATCTTGTGAAGAAGTGGCTCAAAGAACAGTCAACATAATTTTACGGAGCAGGAATACATGTTCTCATTCCAAGGTGGAACATTGCTATTAAGAGAAACGATGACTATGTGGAGGAGTAGGGATGTGATGTACAGAGGACCAGCTTCATTTTTATGTATAATACATGTTCCTGTGTTGGTATTTATACCTGTCCTAAACAAAATGACATTACTTTTTCACTGACCTATGTGGAGAAGTAGGGATGTGGTCCACAGAGGACCAGCTTCATTTGATGTATGATACATGTTCCTGTGTTGTTAATTATACCTGTCCTAAACAAAATGGCATTACTTTTTGACTCACCTACGTGGAGAAGTAGGGATGTGATCCACAGAGGACCAGCTTCATTTTAATGTATGATACATGTTCCTGTGTTGGTAATTTATACCTGTCCTAAACAAAAATTACATTACTTTTTTGACTCACCTATGTGGAGAAGTAGGGATGTGATGCACAGAGGACCAGCTCATTTGATGCATGCGTACATGTTCCTGTGATATCTCTCTCTTT
>CM042159.1:20748157-20834968 GCA_023376005.1 Doryteuthis pealeii | reverse complement strand
ATGATTTTGTGTTTCTATGGATTTATAATTTGTTGCTGATCATAGTGTTAAGTAATCTGGCCGCCATCCTTGGCCAGTTGGAAAGAACTCAAAGTAATATAAGTAAGCCGAGGTTTATAGAATCCTTTGGTAAGTGAAAAGGTCCCGTGATGTGGAATCCTTTTAGGTAAGTGAATAAGTCTGTGATATAATATAGAATTCCTTAGTCCGTCGTTTCCAAGAAGATCCAAGAAGTAGTGAGCCTAATTATTGAATCAGCCAGTATAAATAACAACAACAGCAGCAGAGCACTGCCAGTGATTGTACAAAACAGGCTGCCTTCCCAGGGTCACGTGCTTATCGGCGAGTCTATAAGTAGAAGTGACCATCTGGTACCACCCTTATATAACAGGAAAAAATTCACATGGTGTAATGGTTAGCAAGCTCCGCCTTCCAAACCATTGTTAGTGAGTTCGATTTCTCATTTGGGAGCCCCATACTTTCTGGCCTTGTGCCATATCTAGCTAAGCTTAGTAAATTAACTTATAACAGAAAAATTCCAACACATAGATATTATTCTGTATCTATAGTTGTTTAGACTAAAACGAAATGTTAATTCTGATTTGTTTTTGGCAGAGTGTGCACTCTAATAAATGAATTACCGTATTTTTCGGACCATAAGGCGCACTTAAAATACTTATATTTGCTAAAAAATCGGCAGTACGCCCATATAATCCAGTTGCGCCTTATGTATAAAATCTGGTTGTGCTTAGGCCTTGTGACCTCGAACCAATTTCTATGTTCATACTGCTGTAACGGTATCACTCGTATGGTCTCTTAAAATGGGTCGAGAAAAAAAAAACATCAAGGGATGGCACGCCGGCTAATTACGTCACTATCTGCCAATGGATCGTCGATGCCTGGCCAAGGTATCGGTTCTAAAACTATCGTCAAAGCATTCACGAGGGCCTAAATTACCACTGAACAGCCAAACAAACAGCAATGAGGACTGACTCAGAGGATGACGAAAGGATTCAGGTTGGTTGATGCCGCCATCGCCCAAACTGTTAACTCCGACACCGAAGAAAGATGAGAATTTGACGATTTGTAGAAGAGGAATGAATGAAAAAGTGAACGTATTTGTTCTGTTCTTTGTGTGTTACAAGTGAACAATATGATGTTATTTTTAGTGACTTGAATAAATCTGACCTATCCAACTGCTTTGTTCTGCTTTATGCGCCTTTATACTCCGGTGCGCCTATATATGAAAATAGATCCGTTCACTGAACTACGCGGTGCGCCTTATATATGAAAATAGATCCGTTCACTGATACTGCGCCTTATAATCCGGTACGCCTTATATATGAAAATATATCTGTTCACTGATACTGCGCCTTATATATGAAAATAGATCCGTTCACTAATACTACATCTTATAATCCGGTGCGCCATATTGTCTGAAAAATACGGTACTTTTTACTTCTGCAATTTGATTCGTGGTAGATTTCAAAAGTCCCTAAAGTTCTGAAGCTAGTAAATGTGATGGTTGATTTTAGGTGTTTGCAACATAGGCAGTTCTTAATGTCTTTCTCTAACTTTCTTTCATATACATAGTTTTAGGCGCGAAAATACTGGTGGGAATTCTCACCATTTCCTAACGTATCTTTTTAAACACCATTCAGAATATTGGAGAACTACAACAACAGTTCAATAGGAACTATTCAAGTGGGCAATTTTATTACATATAGATTATATTTTTGCTGTTACATTGAATATTACAAAAAATAGACAATAACAATATAGCGGGAGTAACACTGCTGTGTCTGGATCGAGCTGGCGTCCGTCAGAAGCCATTATTTACTACAGATTTCACTCGTCACTGGAAGAATGTTTACCTCTCACACCCTCTTTCATGGGACCGAAGAGATGATATTCTGAAGGCAAACATTTTTCCAGTGACGAGGAAGTGAAATATCTTGTGAAGAAGTGGCTCAAAGAACAGTCAACAGAATTTTAGGGGACAGGGATACATGTTCTCTTTCGAAGATGGAACATTGCTATTGAGAGAAACGGTGACTATGTGGAGAAGTAGGGATGTGATCCACAGAGAACCAGATTCATTTTGATGTATGATACATGTTCCTGTGTTGGTAATTATACCTGTCCTAAACAAAATTACATTACTTTCTGACTCACCTATGTGGAGAAGTAGTGATGTGGTCCACAGAATATCAGCTTCATTTATATGTATGATACATGTTCCTGTGTTGTTAATTATACCTGTCCTAAACAAAATGGCATTACTTTTTGAATCACCTATGTGGAGAAGTAGGGATGTGATCTACAGAGGACCAGCTTCATTTTGATGTATGATACATGTTCCTGTGTTGGTAATTATACCTGTCCTAAACAAAATGGCATTACCTCTTTAATCATCTATGTGGAGAAGTAGGAATGTGATCCACAGAGGACCAGCTTCATTTTAATGTATAATACATGTTCCTGTATTGTTAATTATACTTGTCCTAAACAAAATTACATTACTTTTTGTCTCACCTATGTGGAGAATTAGGGATGTGGTCCACAGAGGACCAGCCTCATTTTAATGTATGATACATGTTCCTGTGTTGTTAATTATACCTGTCCTAAACAAAATGGCATTACTTTTTCACTCACCTAGGTGGAGAAGTTGGAATGTGATTCACAGAGGACCAGCTTCATTTTAATGTATAATATGGCATTACTTTTTGGCTAACAGTCGTACTTAAACAAAAACACACGGATAAAAAGAAACACACTTACTGAAATAATGGTTAGTTGGTTGCTTTGTTGGTTGGAGGAGGCGCATGACACTTCGTGATATAGACTTGGATAGTTTTTTTTTCGTGATTAAATACTGGTCACGGCGAGTACACGCCGCGCCAGATTTTTGAGAATACACTCTTAGCTGATCACGAATTGAAGGCGGGAACTTTTATGTCGAATGAATACAATTCAATTCCATTTCTTTTTCTCTTTCACGCTTACAGAGAGCAATAAACTGGCAGTTTCTAAGGCTCTACAGGAAATGAAAAGCACACCATGCTCATGACAATGGCCGCCAGCCATAGCGACCCTTAAATAGCCAGTTGGTTGAACATATCGAAACCTTCGAGTTCAACGACAGTAAGAAGCTGTGTGCACACACAAAGATGCATACCAGGTTCACTTTGTTTGTTATGATCCTGGAGAGCGTAAACAACGGGGGTCATATCATACCACCTCTTTTATTCCGGCAGTTAGAATATCCGGACTGTGTTCGTTGCTAAAGGGTAAGAACCCTTCAATAAGAGGATGTCCTGGGTATTACACTAAACTGCTTCTGGTGGTGAGGTTCCTGTTCTAGAGAACCGGATAGTGCAGAGTTGTTGACAGGACAACAATCTTTTTAAGAGTAGCAGCAGTTTAGAAATTTGTTACTATCAAGCTAGAAACCTGAAAGACATCTTCAAGAATACAAACCCTGAAAACATTTTAAATTTTATTAAAAAAAGCAACATTTTCAACAAAATATAACAGAACATAACCAATTATCTCCATAGAACTACTACCTTAAAGTCTGAAATCCAAAATAACCTTTTTGGCATTAAATGACCCACAGAGGTTGATATACCGTTAAACAAAACTCAAACTCAAACTCAAACAAAAAACACTTGACAGATGAGAAAACCTTTTATTTTATAGTAATAATTTCATATATATTATTCTATATATATATTTTTAAAAAATCCAAAAATCTTATTTCCTTCACCGAAGAGCATAAGGCCCGGGTTTGTTATTGTTCACTCAGCGTCCCCCTACCTCATATGGTAGAGACGTATCAGTATCATTGACAGGTTACTTTCGCAAGGATTGTCCCGTGCTATATCGTGGCCGAGGCAGTATGGTTTCTGACTATCCTGCTGAAGTCCCGGTTTCGATTTCTGTCGGAGGGAAATCGTTTGTATACATCGCTGATGAGACTTAATAAAGTTGAAACAGCCTGTACGATGTTCTACACACCGAATAATTCTTTTACCAAAATTCACTTGTCATCATTGTCATCATCATGTAATTATCGAATTTTATACGCATTGTAATTGCCTTCAAGCAAAAGTATAATATATATATATATATATATATATATATATATATATATATGAAGAGAAAAATGGAAGTGAATCCGACGGAATGTAATATAGTGAAACATTTGAAAAAACACAGGTTAAAATAAAATGAGTGATATTTATTCAGCCAACGCTGCAGTGTTTCAATCTGTTTAGTAGATCTTCTTCAGGGCTTTTGTTGATATAAGGAAAAGTAAAATTTATCACAGAATAATAAGGAGACTGTGATAGTTTTTGTTGATCAGTTTGTTTAAAAATGTTTTGAATGGAAAATTAGCGCTCTTAGAATAGTTCAAAATGTATGAAACGCTGGGATAAACGGTTTTGAAAGATGACTTCGAACATTCTCCCAGGTTGTGTGTGATATATATATATATAGTAATAATCTTATTGCAAACCTTAGGACATTTCCGCTAGCAAGATTACCTGGCGATGCTTGGGAAAATTAAAGGACATTTAATTCTAAAATATATTTAAGAAACCAAGGTTAACATAGCCAACAGTATTCTGACAAAATGTAAAAAAAGAAGGTTTTTAATACAAGGGGTAGTCAAAAAGTAATGGCATTTTGTTCAGGACAGGTACAATCATCAACACAGGAACATGCATCATACATCAAAACGAAGCTGGTCCTCTGTGACTCACATCCCACCCACAGTCACCACTTCTCTCAACAGCAATGCTCCACCTTCGAATGAGAGCATGGGTCGTTACCATTAAGTTGTAGCTCGAGTATCAGAGTTAACAGAGAAATAATAGGAAGAAGATAGAATACCCTGACTGTATACCTTGGAGAAAGGGTAATAACTCTTCAATAAGGGGTATCCTGTGTATGACGCTAAACTACCTCTTGTAATAAGGTTCCTGTTCTAGAGAACCGGATAGTGTGGAGTACCCCTTCTTGACTATAAACTCTGATACTCTTAACAGTTAAAATATAGAAAGAAACGCAACGAGTATTAAGGATAGTGAAAAAGGTTTACTAAGCAGATATACAATGTGAACAGAGTAGTTATTTTCTGACATCTCACCATGCAGGATGAACAAAGTTTAACGTGGAGAGCCACGCAAAAATTGAAGCTCGTGCGGTGGCTAGTGTTAAAATTACGTGTATCCCGTCGGCATTCCTCTTTTGAGGCGCCTCAAGCACTGGGCAATACACCCAGCCCTGCCCCTTTTAGACGAGGGAGCAGGTGTTGCCTAGGGGATGTAGCCTCTGAGATCATGGGATTATATATCTTACCTGTCAAGAGGCCGAGGGCCGAGTAAGTATGCAACAGAAACAAAAGTAAGTAGCAAAAGTACAAGGTGAACAGAATAATTAGAAATTTCTAGGTTGAATTAACAAGTCCCGTGAGATCTCGTTATTTCTATCTCCAGAGTTTTCATCAGATATTATAGGAAAAAACAAACGATTCCATTCTCATTATTTAGGTACTATATAGTTATTTACTAAGCTAAGCTTAGATGTGGCACAAGGCCAGAAGTATGGGGCGCCCAATGAGAATCGAACTCACTAATAATGGTCTGCAAATATAGCTTGCTAACCATTACACAATGTGAGGTGCCCAATATAGTTATTTATTAAGCTTAGATGTGACACAAGGCCAGAAGTATGAGGCGCCCAATGAGAATCGAACTCACTACCAATGATCTGCAAATCTTGCTCGCTAACCATTACACCATGGGAGGTGACCCCTCTTAGTCTATATAGTTATTTACTAAGCTTAGCTTAGATGTGGCACAAGGCCAGAAGTATGGGGCGCCCAATGAGAATCAAACTCACTAATAATGGTCTGCAAATCCAGCTTGCTAACCATTACACCACGCGAGCTGCCCATTTAGGTACTATATGACAGTGTGTCATCTATGGGTTAAACTGCACCTGGTGGTGACGCTCCAGTTCCGGAGAACCGGATAGTGTGGAGTACCCCTTCTTTACCATCAAGTTATAACTCGACTATCAGTTAACAGAGAAATAATAGGAAGAAGAACAACGAGTATTAAGGACAGAGGAAAAGGTTTACTAAGATCCAAGTTGAACAGAGACATCGTTAATGAATAAAATGTTAATTAAAATTTAATAATGACTATTTCATAATCGTTGAGAATGTAACTTCAATAACTAAGAAAATCGTGACGTCAGTGGTGACGTAGTTTCGGTTACAGACAGAAAGTTACATAATTTCCATATTAATAAGATTTATAGAGTTGGAATTTTTGGGATATAAGGCGTGTGCCAGATGTTCACCTCTACTTATAGACTCGCCGATAAGCACGTGACCACTATTGTCCAACCACTGGCAGTGCTCTGCTGCTGATATTATTATTTATACTGACCTTTTCTGGTCATACTAGCATTACTACTTGGATCTTCTTGGACGACAGATCAAAAGGATTCTATGCCACAGGATTAATTGACTTACCAAAGGATTCTATAACTCGGGACTTATACACTTACCAAAGGATTCTATAACTCGGGACTTATACACTTACCAAAGGATTCTCTAACTCGGGATTTACTTACTTAAGTTCGTTGCAAGGATGGCGGCCAGATACTTAACATATAGACTTGTTATTATTTGTATCAAGATATCCTGACTAATTCTTCTCAAAGAATATTCCTGAATATATTTTCAAGACGAAAAGTGATTAGTCAAAGAATTCTTTTACTGCGCGTATGGACGTCAATTCCTTTGCTGTCGAAAAGATTCCTTTCTTGCGACAAACTCGATTCAGCAATTTCTGACTCCATAATTGGCAAAAGGCCAATATAAAGGAGCACTTGAGTAGGCATTAATTAATCGTTAACCCCCTTTGGGACATTGTGCAACATTGATTTCTTTCTATATTGTTGTTTTTTCTTTCTTTCTGTTATCATTTTTCTTTCTTTCTTTCTTTCTTTCTTTTATCTTTCTTTCTTTCTTTCTTTCTTTCATTCTTTCTTTCTTTCTTCTTTCTTTCTGTTATCTTTATTCTTTCTTTCTTTCTTACTTTCTTTCTTTCTTTTATCTTTTTTCTTTCTTTCTTTCTTTCTTTCTGTTATCTTTATTCTTTCTTTCTTTCTTACTTTCTTTCTTTCTTTATCTTATTCTTTCTTTCTTTCTTTCTTTCTTTCTGTTATCTTTATTTTCTTTCTTTCTTACTTACTTTCTTTCTTTCTTCTTTCTTTCTGTTATCTTTATTCTTTCTTTCTTTCTTTCTTTCTTTCTTTCTTTTATCTTTTTCTTCTTTCTTTTTTTTCTTTCTTTCTTTCTGTTATCTTTTTCTTTCTTTCTTTCTTTCTTTCTTTCTTTCTTTCTTTCTTTTCTTACTTTCTTTCTTTCTTCTTTCTTTCTTTTATCTTTATTCTTTCTTTCTTTCTTACTTTCTTTCTTTCTGTTATCTTTTTTCTTTCTTTCTTTCTTTCTTTCTTTTATCTTTCTTTCTTTCTTTCTTTATCTTTTTCTTCTTTCTTTCTTTCTTTCTTTCTTTCTTTCTTCTTTCTTCATTCTTTCTTCTTTCTTACTTTCTTTCTTTCTTTCTTTTTTCTTCTTTCTTTCTTTCTTTCTTTCTTTCTTTCTTTATCTTTCTTTCTTTCTGTTATATTTTTTCTTTTTTTCTTTCTTTCTTTCTTTCTTTCTTTCTTTCTTTCTTTCTTTCTTTCTTTTTCTTTTTCTTCTTCTTTCTTCTTTCTTTTTCTTTTTCTTTCTTTCTTTCTTTCTGTTATCTTTTTTCTTTTCTTTCTTTCTTTCTTTCTTTCTTTACTTCCGTTATCTTTTCTTTTCTTTCTTTCTTTCAACTATATCAGAGCTACCCAAAACTTTCGAAGAAATATAAATACACATCAATTTTTTTATATAACATTTTTTCGTTTATTTTATCTTTGTTTTTTTCTTCTTTCTGTATTCTTCCTTCTTTGTTTCCTTCTTTATTTCTTCCTTTCTTTCTTTCTTTGTTTCCTTCTTTCTTTTATCCCTATTTTTATTATTTACACTGTTCTTTTGTTTTTGTCTTTTCCCCCTTCCAAATTCGTTCATTCCTTACAGATCAGTATAATCCAAATACCATTGAACCAAGAAATTTCCAGTCCATGATTTAAAAAAAAATATATTTAAACCTTTGCAATTATTTATGTGACAAATCTGAGACAAAAGGGAAAAACTTTTTTGAAAACAAAAAAAAAATTATAGCCACTTTTTTCGTTATTAAATGTCGAGGAAAAATATTTATTCCTTATCGTTCAAAATTCTTCGATATTAGCGACACCAGAATTTCAAAAGATTATTGATGGAATCCATCCGTCAACTAGAGACGATAGCGTAGTGTCCAAAAAACATTGAACCACGTAGCCTGGTCAGGTTGATATGGAGGATGAGAAGTCGCCCACGCAGCAGATTCTCACTCTCTTTACCTTTACAAATTATTTTTGTCTTCGTAAGAATTCTTTATTCACATTTTTAAAGAAATTTTAAAAATCTTGATTTACCATTTTGGAAATATTCAAAATTTGATTAGTTTGGTAATAAAATGGCCCCAAGAAAATACATGTTTGATTATTAGCTATTAGAAGGAACATTGTTTTTTTTTTTTGACCATATTGACCTTTAGGCACCCCTTTTTGATTTCGATTCAGAAGGACATGTTTTTAATTTACACCGTCAATATCCGGTTGTTTGTTAACAGACGATGTTTAGAGTTTTTAAAAAGATTATAAAGCTAACCCCTAACCCTAGCCCTAACCATTATCCCTAACCCTAACCCCTAACCCTAACCCCTAACAAACAACCGGATATTGACGGTGTAAATGAAAAACATGTCCTTCTGAATTGAGATCAAAAAGGGGTGCCTAAAATTCATATGGTCCGTTTCTTTTTTAATTAGATAAATTTCTAATGGCCTTAGGGAGTCCAGCTCCAAATTTCATTTCGGTGTTTACTCCCCTAGTCTTTCGTTGAAATGTGGTATGGTTGCTAGGCAGCGGGGGTTTTATAACATATTTTTTCTTGTCCAGATGGATTGCCGTCCAAGGCTAAGGAGCCCTATCTCAATTGGGTATTTATGTGAGTACTAAGTACCCCAACCATACTACAATCGGTGCGGTTATCCCTTGGCTCCATTGGAGCTCATCCGCCCTTTGACAGCTCTTGTTTATAGTGATGCTGGGCATCCACACCCAAAAGATGATAATCAATATGGATTTCTCTTATTTCTATGTTAGCCATTAAAAAGAATTGTTACATTTGAATAAGTTAAAATTATTTTAACAAGCAGAAGCTGTGGATACACCAGAGTATGATGATTTAATCATTACAACGTTTGATATGTTTACTTAAGAGCTATTGCAATATTTCAATGTGTAAAAAGTATTATAGTCTCGATTAAACTCTCTTTCACTCTTTTTAAAAATTTATTTCCTTCTTTTCATTTTTTATGTCCGATTGAAACAGATTAGTGTTATCGCTTCCGTGCGCTCACCTCCTCTCTCTATATTTCCCCTACTCCCTATCTTTCTTTATTTGATTCTCTTCCCTTTCTTTCTTTATAATAAAAACGGAATGGTCCATTATTTAGCTGTGGTAACGACACTCATAAGTAACTAAAAGTAAGTAAAGTCGCTGGGGTGGCCTAAAGTCGATATCAGACAGATAGCGAGGGAGTCTATTCCCTTTTCACTAGCGCTAGACCAAAGAGATTGTTTTTGGCATCTGAGGTCGAGCGCCACACCTGCCACCAGCTTCTCACTTTACCGCACATATCCCTGTGCTATTAATACGCTGAGTTGGCGAGGGTCGCTATCGAACCAGGAACCTTGTGGTTCTTATTCACACACTCTACCGACTGTGTTAAGCCGACACTCATAAGAAATATATACTTACCAACCCCTCCGCACAAGCAGGATGAGACACAAGGTCAATTTCTTAAGCTGTGTTTAACATGTTTGAATTCAGAGTTTTCCTTCTCCTAGACTGGTTACCTAGTCATGGTTAAAGAGTCCAGTCTGCCCTGCTATTTACCCATAGCTGGAGGAAGAATTGGATTCATACCTTTCCCAAGGGTATTAGCGCCATGTGAAATGCCAACAGTTCCGTCCAGGAATTGAACTCACGTTGACGAGTCCATTTCCTACGACTCTAACCATTAGACCACGCACCTCCATAAGAAATAAGAATTCGACGGATAAGCAACACCGCATAATCAGGATTTACATTTATGCATTTATTTATATGTGCTATTCAGAAAATCTGTTGCACCATTCTTTTGCTCTAGGGTTATCCAAAAGTCTGCGCGTTTCCGATCAATATTAAAAAAAAAGATGCTTTGTCAGCATCCAACCCAGCATTCCAATCGATACACGCACGATCACGCACGAGTCACGCTTATCCAAATCCTATTGAAACATCACATAATACAAGTGATAGGGTATTGAATTTGAGCTTTGGTAAGCCTCGGTGTATAGTTATTTACTAAGCTTAGGTTAGATGTGACAGAAGGCCAGAAGTATGGGGCGCCCAGTGAGAATCGAATTCACTACCAATGATCTGCAAATCTAGCTTGCTAACCATTACACCACGTGAGGTGCCCAATATAGTTATTTACTAAGCTTAGCTTAGATGTGGCACAAGGTCAGAAGTATGAGGCGCCCAATAAGAATCGAACTGACTAACAATGGTCTGCAAGACTAGCTTGCTAACCATTACACTATGAGAGGTGCCCAAGCTTAAATTAGATATGGCACAAGGCCAGAAGTATGGGGTGCCCAATGAGAATCGAACTCACTAACAACGGTCTGCAAATCTAGCTTGCTAACCATTACACAATGTGAGGTGCCCAATATAGTTATTTATTAAGCTTAGCTTAGATATGGCACAAGGCCAGAAGTATAAGGCACCCAATGAGAATCGAACTCACTACCAATGATCTGCCAATCTAGCTCGCTAACCATTACACCATGTGAGGTGCCGCCTCTTGGTCTATATAGTTATTTACTAAACTTAAATTAGATGTGGCACAAGGCCAGAAGTATGGGGCGCCCAATGAGAATCGAACTCACTAACAATGGTCTGCAAATCTAGCTTGCTAACCATTACATCACGTGAGGTGCCCAATATATTTATTTACTGAGCTTAGCTTAAATGTGCCTACCATTGACTACCCTTGTTATCCAGGGCTTGACTGCAGTGTTTAGCAATTCCACGTAGGCATCTGAGGGTCCCCAACACTTTTTCTGCAGATTATCGAGGAATTTTGCTGTACGAACCCAATCAAATCGTCTGTTATGTTGCTTTTTTCTAGCCACAGCCTCGTAGTCTCCATTGCAATTCTCCATTTCATGCCTGATTATTTTTACAGTGTTCAGGGAGTATTGGGCAGCAACCATAATCTCCTTATTTTGATGGCCGGCGCAGATCATCATGATACAAGTTATTCTCTTCCATGATTCAGGTAGGTTCCAGTCATCCATTCTATCTGCCATCATGTATATGAATGAAGAAGAGTCCAAGCTTTTAAGTGATGCGCAGTGTACGTCAATACCCCAAGCTACGGAGAAAATTAACCAAATACAAATATGTCAAATTTATCCCGAACACCCTGTACATTTACATGATGTTGTTGGTTGATGTTGAGTCCACGTTTACCTTTTGATAAATGAATATAGTTATGTATCTATTGTTATTGTGAACCGGATTAGTAGTACCTTTTAGGGTTAAATAAGAAAAAATAAGTATTAAAAATGTGTTTACAAAAAATTGAGTTTAAAAAATTAGTTTTCTATCAAACTATCGCTACGAATCTATTTCAAAAACTTTGTCGGCATTAAATGACCCACCATTGTTGATATGTCGTAAAACAAAACAAAATAAACAAACGAGGATAAACGTCACAGGAAAAAGTGTCTTTAAATGAATTTAAAAATGTGTTTAAAAATAAAATTCATCACCATTACTCCCAGGTCCACTCTGATCTGTTGTGGTAATGCCTGTTAGGTTAGATAAGAAAAGTGAATTTAAAAATGTGTTTAAAAATAAAATTCATCACCATTACTCCCAGGTCCACTCTGATCTGTTGTGGTAGTGCCTGTTAGGTTAAATAAGAAAAGGAATTTAAAAATGTGTTTAAAAATAAGTCTTGAAATTGTTTTCTTCCAAACTATCGCTACGAATCTATTTCAAAACTTTGTCGGTATTAAATGACCCACCGAGTTTGAAATGCCGTAAATCAAAACAAATAAACGTTAAAGGAAAGAACGCCTCTATTTTCTCTACACAATTAATAATTTGCGCCAAAGAGGTACCAGTTTTCGCGACAAGAATTTAGATTCCTTCACCGACCATATTCTGAGATTCTTTTAGCCACCGGGCAATGTTCTCTACGTCGTGTATTAGTTTCTTCGACCATTGTTGACCATTCTCTAGAATGTCTCTTTCCACAGCTGCATAGGAAATCGCCCAAAAGCATTTGATATTCATTTGTGGGATTGTGGGTGTGTAGGGTGGGGGGAGAAGCTGCATATTTTGAATCTCATGTCACAGAATTCTTCAGTGTAAACTTCTGGGAATGAGGAATGGTATTTGGATCAGATATGCCATGACCTCCGCAAAATTTAGAATTGACTATTCGTGAAATTTCTCTGTGGCGTCCGGCGAATGTTAAACTTTTGGAAACTTGACCAATAAATAATGGAAATATTATCAAGGTGCATTAAAATTATTTCCTTTTTTTGCCGACATTTACCCCAAAGCATAATTCATATGTTCATATAAAGATTATCTCTAAGTCACTACTTTCACTGTCTCTCTATGTCGCTCTCTGCATCTCCGTCTCTATCTCTGTCTGTCTGTCTCTCTTTGTTTCGCTTAGTAGCTCATCAGGGCAAGAATCTTGCCCTGACGAACTATTAAGCGAAACATGCGAGGATGCTGGTTGCTGCACAGAAGACCTCCCAGAGGCAATGGGTGATAGTGAATGTTGGCGAGAGATTGTCATAGATATCTGTGCTACTTGCCCGACATGATGAAGATGTTGATGATGATTAGTAGGTATAGCTGACTCCGTAGGATTAACACACATATATATATATATATATATATATATATATATATATATATATATATATATTGATTTATAATTTTTTCACTGATATTCTAGAAGCTAAATATATACAAAACCAACAGAGTAAAAAAAAAAAAAAATCTCGAAAAATGTTTTTCACATTTGATTTTCGGTGCTTATTTCCTACCAGAATCGCCCCCTTAATTCTTTTTCTATTCCCACATTTGGTCTTTTGTATTTTTATTTATACTATAATTAGTTTCACCTTTATATAACCACACCGATATTTTGCTCCCCAAAAATAAGAAAATTAAGTGACCTGGAAAAAATTAGAAAGTTTTGAATTAAAACAACTAATGCATTATAAAATTCATTCATTGATAAATCAACACTGATAATTTCATTAAAATCGGATAATTCTCTCAAAGTTCATATTTTTTCAATGGGGGGAGGGGGTAAATTTATTTTATAAAATACGGATTTGACGCCATCTTTGGCAATACCTACCTAATCCCAATTATTTACCGAGAGCTCAACGGGTCACGTTTTGACTAGTATATATATATATATATATATATATATATATATATATATATTGCCTCGGCTTGTCACTGATACTTGACTTTGAGGAAGGAGAGCATGCGGGGCGTGTCGCACAAGCGCACAACACGTAAACCAAAAAACATGTGCAGATATTTCTACAAGTCCCAGAGTGATGGAGGAATGGTGAGCTGTGCAGGCCTGACGGGCTGGAAGCACGCAGATGCGAATCTACATACGGCGTTACCCGTGACCTACTTAACGTCACCGCCTTACTGATTGAACAGCAACGTGCCTCGGCGAGGTTGTGGGTGAATGAGCAGCCCCTTGGTTAACACTGTTCACCCAGCCATTTGGGAAGTGTCTAGAAAAGGTGACCTAAACAAATGCCGGTTCACCTGTCAAGCTGGCCAGAAACCAGCGTTTCGACGAATGTCCACATTAGCTGGGCGAAAACAAGAAAACACCACAACACAAAACAAGGCCAAGAATAACCACCTGGAATGTCTGGACACTTCCCGATCTTGAGAGATTGGGAAACCTCAAACTACGCACTGGTATCATGACAGGGGAGCATCTCGATATGGGGCCGACATAGTCAGTTTCAGCGATAATGACCAATTGACAGTTGGGGGTGGGCTGGATACACATCCTCATGGAAAGACAGGCCGACGGTAGCTGTAAGAAGTTTGAGGTAAGGTGACTCGAGCCCTCCATCCTGAAGCGATACATGACGGACGCCATGGAAACATTTCCTACATTTAAGTCTGACCTGTGTGTCGAGGGTTTCATGTGTGACAGGGTACATAAAAAACATGCTGGATCCGTAGGCCATCTGCGTGCTCACAACTGCTCACAACTGAACTACTTGTAGAAATGGCCTTATTATGTGAAGAAGCGACAATCACCATATATACTACACACACACACACACACATATATATATATGTAATTTTATTTTTATGGAGAGAAATTTTTATTTATATAATTTAATTAATCATGACAAGCAAATTCGGCGAATACCATGTGCGACGTGAGGAACACTGTACAGCTGTTTCGACCTAATTTTGGTCTCATCAGCAGTGTATACCTACGATCTCCCCCCGACAGAGATCGAACCGGCGGACCCAGGACGCAAAGTCAGAGACTCTACCCTAGGCCAACCGGACACGCCACACACGAAACTCGCCAAATCAACTTGTCAATCATAAGTGCGCAACTACTATAACAGTGAATATAGCTCAGCGAATACAACTCAGCAAATAGCAAATAGCGAATACAATGAATACAACACAGTGAATACAGCACAGCAAATACAACTTAGCGAATACAACGTATACAGTGAATACAGCTCAGTGAAAAAAGTGTTAAAGAGAACTGTATAAAATCTCATATCTGTTTGAATAAAGTGAACATTTTCTTTTGAAATGAACAACATAAATACATAAGTGTTATTTCATTTTTTAAAAAGAATTCATCCGGTAATAAGTAGGACTGGGGGTGGCGGGAAACAATTTTCATATCGTTAAATTGTGCCAATAAGTATGTCTAGAAAAACAAACACCATTTTTTCTTTTTCTTTTCGTTTTAATATTGCAATATATATTCCTATATCAAAAATATCTTAAATATACATGAGAATTTTTCGTTCTTTTTCTTTTATCCTCATTGATAAAAGCAACTACACCGGTTCAAAATGAAAACACTGAGTTTTTTTTACACAGAAGAGAAAAAGGAGAAACAAAACAAAACTACATTTATCTTTAAAAGGTTCACCTGTTCAAGTTTATTGGGAGTTGCCTGGTGCTGTAACAACCCACACAATACCTTTTTGTGCCATGATTTAACTATAAGAATGCAAGGGAAAATCTTACTATAATAATACATTAGAAATAATTTACTATAGGAATGCATAGGAAATGATTCTACTATAATAATACATTAGAAATAATTTTACTATAGGAATGCATAGGAAATGATTCTACTATAATAATACATTAGAAATGATTTTACTATAGAATGCATAGGAAATCATTCTGCTATAATAATACATTAGAAATGATTTTACTATAAGAATGCATAGGAAATGATTCTACTATAATAATACATTACATAGAAATGACTACATATAGGAAATAGGAAATATTCTACTATATAATACATTAGAAATGATTTTGCATACACATTAGAAATTTTTTACTATAGGCATAGGAAATGCTATAGGAAATAATTTGGATAGGAAGCCCCCCCAAGTTACCTTTAAGCACCCCAGAGACGACCTGGATTCAGAAGGACATGTTTCGCTTTGCACCGTCAATATCCGGTTCTTTGTTAGGGTTAGGGTCAGGGGTTAGGGGTTAGGGCTATGGTTATCAGTTAGTTCTATAACTAAAAAGAAAATGCGTAAAAAATCGTCTGGTAACAAACAACCGGATGTTGACGGTGCAAAGCGAAATATGTCCCTCTGAATCCAGGTCGATCCTGGGGCGCTTAAAGGTAACTTGGTCCAATGATTATAATACATTAGAAATGATTTTAGTATAAGAATGAATTAGAAATCAGTTTATTATGAGAACACATTAAAATGATTTTATTATAAAAATGCATTGGAAAAGTGTTACAATTTATGGTTAGTCATAAATTGTAAACAGACCTGCAGCTATAAATTTGAATTAGGTCTGTTAATTTAGAATCAAGGGATCCCCATGGAAAATTACCAGTGACTGTTAATAACCCTTAACCCCTTAGAGGTGCGCGATTGCGTGCCATCAGAGACACGTGAAAATGAGTTAGTTTTTTGTTAAGCAGATTAGACCCAGCTTTGAAGGAGAGCAGACGTGTTGTTGGCTCTCTCGAGCTCGGTCTCGCCCTGCGCGGAATCAAATATGGGCTAAGAAGAAGAAATAAAAATCAAAAAAAATATTAAGACATGTTAAGTTTAGTAGCAGACAGCCCACCCGAAGTCAGCAGTCAGCGCCAAGCAGAGTAAGCAGTAAGAAGGGTGCCAAGTAAGATTTACCACCTCCAATCTAATCTATATACCTTTCTCTCTCTCTCTCTCTCTCTCTCTCTCTCTCTCTCTCTCTCTCTCTCTATTATATACCCGAGTATGTCAGAAGGGTATATATGTCTATACAATAAAAGCTTTAACTATAAGAATACATTGGAAATGATCTTACTATAATAATACATTGGAAATGATGGAAATGATCTTACTATAATAATACATTGGAAATGATTTTACTATAAAAATACATTGGAAATGATCTTAATACATTGGAAATGATTTTACTATAAAATACATTGGAAATGATCTTAATATTATAATACATTGGAAATGATCATACATTGGAAATGATCTTACTATGGAAATGGGAAATGATTTACTATAACATTGGAAATGAAATGATCTTACCTTACTATATACATTGAAATGATCTTACTATGGAAATGATCCATTGGAAATATTTTACTATAAAAATACATTGAAATGATCTTACTATAATAATACATTGGAAATGATCTTACTATAATAATACATTGGAAATGATCTTAATATTATAATACATTAGAAATGATTTTGATATAAAAATGCATTGGGCATGATTTTCCTATGTGAATGAATTAAAATGATTTTACTATGAGAATACATTGGCAATCATTTTGCTATAATACATATTGGCTGAGCTTAGAATACGGTGACTGTATCACCTGTAGAGGAGATAGGACCCACACCAAAAAGGGGGTGTCCTGGGTATCACACTGAACTGCATCTGATGGTCAGGATCTGGTTCTGGAGATCACGGAAGTGCTGTATTCTCATTACAGCCCCATAATATAATACATATTTAGTCCCATAATATAATACATATTTAGTATTATACATATATTTATATATTTAATATATATATATATATTTTAGTATATATATATTTATATATATATATATATACTTATATATATTATATATATTATATATATTTATATATATATATATATTCAACTGAAGATAGACACTTGCATTTAAGGTTAGACAGTGTATACATAGCCGTGATGGGGTATGATAAAATGAAAAAACAAAAGATGTTTACAACTGCATGGGCTCGTCAGGAGAGAGTGTGCAAACCGTTTCGGGGCCTATCTCTCGACGGTTTAAAAAGCAACACCGGTCCTTCCTCACTAATATATGAGGACCCTCGCAATATCATGCATCGACCGCACGTGGGTCGGTCATCAACAAAAAATAAGACGGGAAAAATGACCGTTAGCAAAAACAGAACGCTGCTAGTCAAACGTTGGAATTAATAAAAAAAAATGCGCTGTCTATATTAAAAATAAAATGAATTTTATTTAAAAATAAAATGAATTTTATTTAAAAATAAAATGAATCTCATTTTTAATTTTAAAAATAATCAGAAGCATTATAGTTATAAAATAAGACTCAAAAAAGTCTGGTGTAGAGTAATTTAAAAAAGTGTAAATTTGTATAAAAAGTGTATATAAATATCAAAATTATTTGTAATACAATCCAACCGTAAAATAAGTAGCCCACTTTTATAGGTAAATCCGTGGTGTTATGGATAAATATCATTGAAGGAGTAAACATTCATATGTAAAGTTTTTTCATGGACAAGTATGTGAAAATAAAATGGAAATTAATCCGACAGTATGAATATGATAAAATGAAAAAAACAAAAGATGTTTACAACTGCATGGCTGACACGGAATGGTAGTACCTGTTAGTATCCCATATAGGAGTGAAATAAATCTGTTGATTTTATTTTTCGTATTGAAAGAAAAAATGCATCAAAAGATAAAATCGATGATTTATGAAGAACTAGCAAGACCTGTGTATATACCTCAGTATGACAATCTAATTATTTCAATGTTTTATATATTTACTTAAGAGCTACTGATAAATAATTCAATATTTAAAAATTATAACAATCTTGATTTAACTTTCTCTCTCTTTTTTTCTTTCTTTCTTTTCATCTTTTCATTATGTTCGATTGAAACAGATCAGCGTTATCACTTCCGCGCAGTCACTCCCCCGCTCTATCTTTCCACAACTCTTTCTTTCTTTCTATATTTTTTCTGTGTCGCGTGTCCTTTTTCTTCCTTTCTTTGTTTATAATAAAAACGAAATGGTCCATTGTTCAGCTTAGAGGACAATACTCATAAGAAATATGGACTGGGTTGCGGATAAGCAACCCAGATAATCAGAATTTACATTTTGCATTTCATCTTGGACGATTTGGACAGTCCCATTTTTAACCAAATGATGTTGCAAGATGATAATGGTCGTACAATTAAGGAACACGAGTATTAATATATAGATAGCTAAGTACCGGATTGGAACTTTAAGAAAATGTGCCGAGGCTCTAAATTGGAAATGCAAAAATATTTTTGGTAATTCTTTGGCTGGAAGAAAACATTTGGATTCATACGTGTACTAAGATTATTAGCGCTATGTGAAATGCAAACAGCCTCGTTCAGGATTTGAACTCGGATAGCCGCATTCAAAGAATGAATGCAGCAAAAGATAAGATAGATGGTTTATCAGAATTGCTAAGTACTGGGTTGGAACTCTAAGAAAGTGTATCGAAGCGCTAAACCTGAAATGCAAAAATATTTGTGGCAATTCTTTGAACCGGAAGACCGAATAAAAAAGTTGCAAAGTGTTCTGCCTGTTCACTAATGAACTAATGGAAAGTGCTTGACCAAAAACCTAAAATGGCGTCGCTATGCAATTGAGCCAGAAGGCCGAGGAAGCGTGTAGCGGTGTTTTCCGGAAGTAAACAAAATATAATAAGATAAATATTTGTGTGTTCACCAATGCTTTCAACCAGAAGGTGTTACAAAGCGCTGGGGTGGAAAACTAATAAAGTGTGGGAGAAAAAGGTTTTTGCGGAAAAATATCAAGTGGTTTGGATATGCAGTTGACCGGAAGAATAGAGAAAATGTGGCAGTGCGCAAGACCGGAAGATGAAAAAAAAAAAAAAAAGAAAGTATGGCAATGTGTTCGGCCGAAAGTTTGAAGGAGAATAGCGATATACTTGACCGGAATATGTAGTATTGTAGAAAGCTATATATATATATATATATATATATATAAAGTCATCCGCTTACAGTCCGGTTTCAACGTATTAAGTCTCTTCAGTACGGTTAGATATAGCAAGCTACCCCCAGCCGGGATCGAAACCCAATATTTCATCAGTCAGAGCTCCTAATCTAGGCCATCAGCACATCTGCCAACGGGAGCGAGAATTTAGCTGATAAACACATACATATGTATATATGTAAAGGTCGTCGGAGAGAGTTCCATCCGTCTTATAGAAGAGCTTCACACACACACACACACACACACACACACACACACACATATATATATATATATATATAAAATGGGTACAAGAGATAACCTACTCGAGTTTCATCATAAGGATCTTCAGGGTTAAATCCAGTGAATTAATCGAGACACCGATTAATAGCAGTCGAAACTCGAGTAGGTTATCTCTTGTACCCATTTTATAATAAATTTGTTCTACTTAGTATTGAGCACTTTGTATTTGTTGTATCGCTGACTTACCCACCGGAATTCTACACTTACTAACCATCGTGACCAAATTCACCGGTAAGTCAACTTTTCCTTTATATATATATATATATATATATATATATATAACGTGGATAAAGTCGCATTTGAAAATCCTTTAGAATCGAATGGTGCCTTAAGTTTTTTGCATTACTGTCTGTTTCACGATGCTAAATCGGTCGTCAAATATAATAATAATAATAATAATAATAATAATAATAATAATAATAATAATAATCACCCTATTCCAGCCAGAAGACCAGATCGAGTATTGATTAATAAAAAAAGAGAACTTTGCGGTTTCAGCAGATCCCAGGGTGAAAATGAAGGAAAACAAAAAGATAGACAAATACCTGTACCTTGCCAGAGAATTGAAAAGCTGTGTAATATGAGGGTCAAAATGATACCAATTGTATTTGATGTACTTGGAACGGTCCCAACAAGCTTGGAAAAAAGACTGGAGGATCTCGAAATCAGAGAAAGAATTGACACCATCCACACTACTGCATTGCTACATTCGGCTAGAATACACAGAAGAGTCATGGAAACCTGAGGGAACTTGTTGTCACTCAAACTCCAGTGAAAGACCATCAGTTAACACCGGAGTTAAAAACTCACAATGATCGAAAATAATAATAATAGACTATCCATATTGTTGAATAGAATACTCAGAAAGTCCCAGAGACCACAATTAACTTGCTGTCACTCAGCCTCGCAGACCAGATCTAGTATTAAAGAAAATGTGTCATCTCGTGGATTTTGTCGTCCCGGCGGATCACAGAGTGAAGGTGAAAGAAAACGAAAAGATAGACAAATACTTGGACCTAGCCAGAGAGCTGAAAAACTGTGGACCTAGCAGAGAGCTAAAAAAACTGTGGAACATGAAGGTCAAAGTCGTGCCGATTGTAATTGAGGCCCTTGGAACGGTTTTCAAGGATTTGGAAAAGAGTTTGGAAGAATTGGAAATCCGAAGAAGAATCGAGACTATCTAAACAACAACACTGTTAAGATCAGCAAGAATACTCGGAAGTGTCCTGGAGACCTGGGGAGATTTGCTGTCACTGAGCCTTCATTGAAACACCAGCTAAGGCGGGTGTGATAAACTCTCAAGGAGTGAAATAATAATAATAATAATAAATAATAATAATAATAATAATAATAATAATAATAAGCGAATACAGTAAACTCGCACAAAGACTGTACAAAACTAGGCACTACTGGGTGGGAAAGGTGGAATTATTCAAGAAATTCAATTTTCACCATTCAACTAAATGGTATATGCACAAACCTGAACGCTGGAGAATAAGATGCACAAAATTCTCTATTATTTTGAGACACAGACGGATCATCTAATCCCGGCCAGGTGACCAGACCTAGTGTTGATTAACAAGAAGAGAACTTGTCAACACGTGGATTTTACCGTCACGGCAGATCACAGAGTGAAAGTGAAAGAAAGCGAAAAGATAGACAAATACTTGGACCTTGCCAGAGAACTAACAAAACTGTGGAACATGAAGGTAAAGATCATGCCAATTGTAATTGGTGCTCTAGAAACTGTACCCAGGGGCCTGGAAAAGAGTTTGGATGAACTGGAAATCAGAGGAAGAATCGAGACCATCCAGGCTACAACATTGTTGAGATCGGTTAGAATACTCAGAAGAGTCCTGGGGACCTGAGGAGACTTGTTGTCACTCAGCCTCCAGTGAACCACCGGCTAAGGTGGGTGTGATAAACTCTCAAGGAGTGAAATAATAATAAGAAGAATAAGAATAAGAATAGTAAGTGTAGAATGCGTGGAGACACAGACGAAACTGTTAAACATATATTTAGCGAATGCAGCAAATACACAAAAAAACGAGACTAGGCACGACTGGGGAGGGGAAATGTGATCCACTGGCAAGAGTTCTGGAGACCTGACTTGTTGTCACTCAGCCTCCAGTGAACCACTAAGATGGATGTGATAAACTCTCAAGGAGTGAAATAATAATAATAATAATAATAATAATAAATGTAGACTTTGCGGTAATAGAGATGAGACTGTAAAGCATATACTCTGCGAATGTAGAAAACTAGCACAACGAGAATACAAAATTAGACACGACTGGGATGGGAAGTTGATCCACTGGGAATTATGCAAAAAATTAAATTTTGACCATACAACAAAATGGTATATGCATAAACAATAATCTGTTCTTGAGAACGAAACGCATAAAATTCTCTGGAACTTTGAAATAAAAACGGATCACCTAATCCCAGCAAGAAGACCAGACCTAGTGTTGATAAACAAAAAGGAAAGAACTTGTCAACTGGTGGATTTTGCAGTGCCAGCAGATCACAGGGTGAAGCTAAAGGAAAATGAAAAAAATGGACAAATATCTGGACCTTGCCAGAGAACTGAAAAAGTTATGGAATATGAAAGTGAAAGTGATACCAATTGTAGTTGGTGCACTTGGAACAGTCCAAAAGGATTGGGAAAGGGTCTGGAATGTTTGGAAATCAGAGGAAGGGTTGAAACCATTCAGAACACTGCACTGCTGCAATCTGCCAGAATACACAGAAGAATCCTGGAGACCTGAGGAGACTTGCTGTCACTCAGACTCTAGTGAAAGACCATCAACTAATGCTGATGTGAAAACTCAAAAAGAGCAAATAATAATAATAATAATAATAATAATAATAATATGTGTGTGTATGTGTGTGTCTTTCTGTGCCTGTATGTTTGTTTTAAGATGGCAAAATAGTGAGCAGCTGTGAAACATAATCGTCATCAATTAATTGTTCGGTTTTATATTTGGTATTTCTCCTTTGAAGCGAACATGTTTTATTAACTCCATTTGTACAAATCCTTCCATCTCTCTTGCTTCTCTGCCCCTTCCTCCCTTTATTCCCCTCTCACATTGCATATGTCAGTTCACGTCTTATGATATCGATTGATTTCCGAACTTAATATGCCTTACGTAATCCATATCTACTTCAATTGTTACACGGTGAGCACACTTTGACAATATTCGTCTGGGGAAATTAATCTTGCTTTTTCCTTCCTCAACATTGAAAAACGTACCGGATGTACATAGCATTAAGATCAGTACAGCCTCAAAAACACATGAGGTTTTACAGAGAGGGGGGTGTCAGGGAGGAGATGGTCGGAAGGCAGACGTGTTGACAGTTTTTCTTTACTTCTTTTTTATTTCCTCTTAAATAGTTATATATACAGGGTGATTGTAAAGTAACTACCTATTTTCAAAATCTTAGAAATTTATTTCTGAATCGTTATTTTTGCACATTTTCGATCCTCGCTGGATGCCCCTTACCTGTAATCTTGTGTCATATCCTGTCTGGGGAAATTAATCTTGCTTTTTTCTTTCTCAACACTGAAAAACATACTAGACGTACAAAGCATTTAGATCAGTACAGCCTCAAAACACACATGATGTTTTACAGAGAGGAGGTGTCAGGTGGAGTTGGTCGGAAGGCAGACGTGTTGAGTGTTCTTTTTTACTTCTTTTTATTTCCTCTTGAATTGTTATATATACAGGGTAATTATAAAGTAACTGCCTATATAATAAAAATATTTCTGAATCGTTATTTTTATAAAATTTCGATCTTCGCTGAATGCCCCTTACCTGTGATCTTGTATCACATCATGCCCGTGGCTGGGTAAATACCTACCTTTCCCAAGAGTATTAATCCGAAAGTAAACATAGTAACACAACTACAATTTCGGAGTCCAGCAAATGCTAAATAAGGAAAGGAGCGTACATATCTAAGTTAAGGAAAAAGATTCCTCATATAGCATCTGAAAATGGGAACCGAAAGATAATTACTCTTGGTTCCGTGAAATAGTCTATTATACTGTCATTCTAAAACGTTTAAAAAAAAAATTTCCTAATAAGATTTTGCTCTTTGTCTCTGACAGTAAGAGCAGACACTGAGCTCTGTAAATTAAGACAACCGAAAAAGCCGTAAGGAAGATTGCTTCATTCAATCCTTGGATTATATATATATATATATATATATATATATATATATATATATATATATATATATATATATAGTAGATATATGATATACATCATATGTGATTAAGTATATATATATATATATATATATTATGTTTATATATATATATATATATATGAGTAAGTATATATATGTTTGTGAGTAACTATATATATATATATATATATATATATATACTTATTTTTACTTATTAGCTTTAGTCTCCTGGCGGGGTTGTATGAATATATATATATATATATATATATATATATATATTATATATATATATACTTACACTAGCAGAGTAGATTTAAAAGATAATTACCCACACAAGCACACACACACACACTTATATATATATATATATATATAATATATATATATATATATATATAATAATATATATGTGTGTGTGTGTGTGTATATATTATTTTTTTTATATCAGCAACCAGTGTCAGTCAACCTTTTCCTTTTATTACCCACCAAAAGAAACGCTTCACTGACACTGGTTGTGTGATATAAAAATCAAAAGAGCAGAGTAGCCCATTCCTCTAAATGAGATTATAATAAAATGGACAACATCAAACTAACCCACCCATAAAGGATACCACCTGCCTAAATGGCTCCTGGACATAAACACCCATTAATTAGGGTCACCTACCACCTGACCCTAATTAATCCCATATTTTATATCCCCTCTATTAAAACATGGGGACACTGCGCGCATTAAGACCTAAGCATGTTATGTTTTAAAATATGAGTCTTGCATAATAATATTCTATCACGTGAACACACATCACGTTATACAAGGGCTGGACCAGCCGCTTTTCGATATTGAACTGCCTCATGATTGTCTAACACGCGGGAAACTTTAGTGACGGTAAATTAGTACCATAATATTTTATTTGAGATTATAAAACTGCTCTGCTAATTTAGCATTGAGCACCTTATGCAAACACTATTCATATTTACTATTCTCCATTATATATATATATATATATATATATATATATATACTAGCAAATATATGCACCCTCCGGGTGCAAGTATTTAAGTTTTAATGAAATGAAATATCGTATTAATTTAGAAAGTCTAATAAGAAGGCAGATAAAAAGATTTGAAACAGAGTGGGGGTATAATAGAAAAATAGAAATGAAACTTACTCTTCCATCACTCCCGTCTTTCATTGCTGAATTTTACTTATTTAACTATTTAGTTAAATTAGGAAATAAAGAATAAAATGACAGTTATTTTTTCTTGTTAATGGATTTCATTTAAGATTCATTGAAGAGATTTTTGCTTATATTCATTAAAATAAAACCAAACAATTAGAAATCAATAATACTAAGCACATATTTAATAAAATCACATTTTTAATATCAATATGCAAATTAGCCTTCCCATTCACACTGTAAACCGCTATTTTTTGTATATATAAATACAATTGCATGTTATTTGTATGTAGATATGGACAGCACTAATAAAAAGGTGAAGCAATTTTATTAATAATTGAGGTTTAAATATAAATAAAATCATGGAGATTGTGATGTAAATAATAAAGGGAATTGTGACTTGAGTAGTAATATAGTTTCGGTTACAGACAGACAAACCCACAATCTCCATTATAATAAGATATATATATATATATATATATATATATATATATATATGTATAGTCATCCACAGACACGTGTTTCGACTTATCAAGTCTCTTCAGTGTTGCTAGACATTTGTAAGCTACCCACAGACGGTATTGAAATCCGATCGGTTCGGCATCAGTCGGACACCTTAACTTCTACGCTATCGTCACATACAGAATGTGAAGCGGATATGTATATATGTATATCTATTATTATACTAAAGCTGAGTTTATCAACCTTCACCAGCTAAAGGATTTTTTCTATTTATGTTATGGACACAATATTTATACTTAGATATTCCTTGGTTTTAGCACTACCCAGTGTTTGAAAAAAATTAAGTTTAATTGGTTTTAATTAGGCGTAATTAGCAATTAAGTCAACAACCGACCAATCCCTGTCTAAATTAGACCTGACGCTCTTCCACCCTCCCTCTATATAGAGTTACCGTGAGCGGGAGAGTTAATGTGAGTAGTCGAGTTATACAGTGTAAAAAGCCTGCAAAAATCAGCACTCGACTCCTCCCATCACCTAGGAGCACAAACTGACTGCTGATACTGCTTGCTCTCTCTCTCTCTCTCTCTCTCTCTCTCTCTCTCTCTCTCTCTCTCTCTCTCTCTCTCTATCAGTGATACTTATACTAATACTTAAAATTTCTTAAGAATGTAAATAAGACTTGACGTTTGAAGACTGTCGGAAAATTAAAACGAAAAGATTTTTGGTGGTCCCCAATAACAGTTTAACTACAGTCTATGAAGCAATACGTAATTAAAATCAACCGTAATCCCCTAAAACTGTAGCCCAATTCGCAAAATGTTAATTCATAGACTGTAGTTAAACTGTTATTGGGACCACCAAAAAACTTTCCGTTTTAATTTTCCGACCGTTTTAAGAAGTCAGTCAAGATTCGTACACTAGGTGACTTAAAATTGTTTTCCTGGCTGTAAAAAAAATTAAATACAATTTATGTCATGTTTTAATATAGATTTTAAAAAAAATTACTTTAATTATTAATTTTTAAAACTTATAGGGTCAATAAATGTGAGTGAAAATTTAGGAAGAGTGTTAAGAGTAAACCTACTTTTATGCTTATTTTACCAGCTCTGTAAATATTTCTTATTGAATGCAAGTAATGTTAAAATAAAAAATTTAACACAGATTTAACACAAACGTTTATTTATATTCATTTATATTTATATTTTGTGAATGATAAGTATACCTTCTTTTGGTATTATTCGCTGAGTTCCATCTCGGCCTCCTGCCTTTAAAAAAACGCTAGGCGGTGATAGGTAAAAAAACAAACCCACCTATGAATGAAGTCCCTAGCTGAAGCGGTGCCTGCTGTATATGAAAAAATAATTTATCGATTGAATTTTTGAAAATATTAAAAATAAAAAAAAAATAAAAAAAATAGCGCTTTAGGCATTTTATTATTGTGATTTTTTAACAATCTAACCCAAGCTCAATGGGTGACCCAACGGCTCACATCTTTTCTAGTATATATATAAAGTTGGCGAAAATAATTATTAATCGTAGTACTTTCGACTCAAAAAGTAATGCCATTTTGTTTAGGACAGGTATAATTACCAACACAGGAATATGTATCATACATAAAAATGAAGCTGGTCCTCTGTGGATCACATTCCTACTTCTCCACAATAGCAATGTCCCACCTTCGAATGAGAGCATGTATCCCTGTCCCGTGAAATTCTGTTGACTGTTCTTTGAGCCACTTCTTCACTACAGATTTCACTTCCTCGTCACTGGAATAATGTTTGCCTCGCAAACCTTCTTTTCATGGGACCGAAGAGATGATAGTCAGAAGGCGCTAAATCTGGGAAGTATGAAGAATGAGGTTAAGTTGTCTACTCGAATGAGGCGATTTTCTCCTTTGTTCTGATGCTTCAGTCTCATGAAAGACGGTTTGAGAGGTAAACATTATTCCAGTGACGAGGAAGTGAAATCTGTAATGAAGAAGTGGCTGTGCGAGTAAGGAGGAGGGCGAATTTATAGAAATTATATGAAGCATCCGTCTTGTTCAACACAGTATGCATAAAAAAAAATGCTGCCGAAATATACAAAACAAGAAATTGACCTTGTGTCACATCCTACACGTGCGAACCACATGGTATATATATATATATATATATATATATATATATATATATATATGTGTGTGTGTGTGTGTGTGTGTGTGTGTGTGTGGAGAAAGGTTGACAAACACAGGATGTTATGGAAACTGGATGTTTATTGTCGACGATGCAACGTTTCGGTCTCTTATTAGACCATCTTCAGGACCTGGATACAGTACTCGCTTCAATGATGGACATTCTCAAAATGCTGAAACAGAAGGTTGCCAGTAGGGAGAGGGGTGGTTGGGGGTGGTTAGTGGATTTTCTTCTCACTAGATGGGGAGTGTCAGAATGGTGGATGGTGGTACCACAGGTGTTGGCCTAGAAAATTGTATTGTTGAGGATTGGTTGAAGCGAGTACTGTATCCAGGTCCTGAAGATGGTCTAATAAGAGACCGAAACGTTGCATCGTTCACAATAAACATCCAGTTTCCATAACATCCCGTGTTTGTCTACCTTTCTCCACATACTGTCGGATTAACCTCCTCATATTTCTCCCATATATATATATATATATATATATATATATATATATATATTATATATATATATATAGGGCTCCTCACGTGGTGTAAAGGTTAGCAAGCTAGATTTGCAGACCATTGTTAGTGAGTACAATTTTCATACTTCCGGCTTTGTGCCACATCTAAGCTAAGATTAGTACGCATCATTTAAAAACTTGGACCCTTCTTCATTCATTGACAGATAGAATTGATGACTGGAACCCACCTGAATCATTGGAGAGAATAACTTGTATCATGATAGTCTGCGCCGGCTATCAAAATAAGGAGATTATGGTTGCTGCCCAATGCTCCCTGAATACTGAAAAACAATCAGGCATCAACTGGAGAATTGCAATGGAGACTACGAGGTTGTGGCTAGAAGAAAGCAACATCATAGACGATTTGATTGTGTTCGTACAGCAGAATTCGTCGAAAATCTGCAGAAAAAAAGTGTTGAAGGACCCTGGCATTGGAATTCGGTCTTTGTCCCGTAAATTGAATGTTTCAGCTTCTACCATGAAGCTTGCACTCAATGAAGACCTTCGCTACTACTCATACAAGCGTCACAGAAGTCAACTGCTCCCAGAAACGGCCCGTGAAAATCGTCTGACAAAGGCAAAGAAACTTCTGAGCAAAGTAAAACATTCTTCTGAACCACAAACAATCGAGGCTAATGGTGATTATTTTAAGTGAAACTTGTTGACAGTAGTGTCATTTCCGCGCCTGTTGAATTTCTATACAATCCATTAAATTTTGTAGTTACCAAGCACTTTTTCTTTTTCCTTATGAAACTGTCAAAATCGGGAACACCGTGTATATAGTCATCCACAGACATTGTGTTTCGATGTTTTACGTCTCTTCAGTGTGGCTAGACCCAGCAAATACCTCTAGCCGTGAGCAAAACCTGACCAACTTTCCATTTGTCCAGTTCCTTATATATATATATATATATATATTATATATATATATATATATATCTGTGTGTTGTGTGTGTGTGTGTGTGAAGAGAAAAATGGAAGTGAATCCGACGGTATGTAATATAGTGAAAAAACTGAAAAAACACAGGTTCAAATAAAATGAGTGGTATTTACTCAGCCAACGCTGCAGTGTTTCAATCTGTTTAGTAGATCTTCTTCAGGGCTTTTGTTGATATAAGGAAAAGTAAACATTTTTATCGCAGGATAATAAGGTGGCTATTATCGGTTTATTTACAATGTTTGAATGGAAAGTCAGCGTTCCCGGAAATAGATTCGAAAACTTATGATACGCATTGGATAAACGGTTTTGAAGTCGAATATTTTTTTACGTGGTGTGTGAGTGTATATGAGAAAGAGAGATAAATAGATAGATAGATAGATAGATAGATAAGAGAGAGAGAGAGAGAGAGAGAGAGAGAGAGAGAGAGAGAGAGAGAGAGAGCTTATTATCCCGTGATAAAATTTGTACTTTTCCTTATATCAACAAACGCCCTGAAGATGATCTACTAAACAGATTGAAACACTGCTGCGTTGACTGAATAAATACCACTCATTTTATTTGAACCTGAGTCTTTTCAAATTTCTCACTATATTACACACACACACACACACACACACACACACACAGACACATTTATATATATATATATATATATATATATATATATATATATATACTCATACTTACAAGCAATTGTCTGCCAGCCTAGCTCGCCAATCATTACCCACGCCCGATATTCATCGTAGGTTGATAGGAAGATACAGCGATATAAATATATTGAAACAAATTAGACATATTTAGTTGGAAGTAAATTGATTTAGATTCCCCAGAGATTTGTCTTGTTTTATTTGTAAACACATTTTTCGTCCCATTAGATATTTTATCGATTCATCATAAACCAAATAAGCGACGTATACTTACGTCAATAATATTTCCCCCATTTAGTCATTTTACAAGATACAAGATTTTTCATAAACATATTCGGTGAAAGTATCAGTACATTTTCAAAACAGATTTCAAAATACTTACCTTTGCAATTTCTATAATATACCCTCAAAACATTGTTTAAGAAATGTTTGATTGATTTTAATGACATATTCATTTTTTATCATTTCAAGTCATCTACGGTTATTCTATACCTAGAGTTAATTTTCTAAAAGTCAATTTTCTTCAAATCCAAAAAATACCAGTATAAAATTCTATTTTATACTGGTATTCTCAAAATGAATATTATTAATTTCTCTGAATGTTTGAGATGAGGCTTGAAGATTAGTATTATCTGCGTTATTCGGACTATTGATTTAGATTATCCACCACCAATTCTATGGCACCGACCAAAACCTGAGGAGATACCTGCTAAAATTTCCGTGATGGCTCCCGATTACGACAAAGAAAGTTCCCGAGTTCGAAAAGAAGGTTCCCGAGTCCGAGAAGGTTCCCGAGTCCGACAAGAAATACCTGAAGAAGACCGGAGGGCATATCGGCCGAAACGTTGTACAAATAACAATGAAGATGGGGACAATAGTCCGAATAACGCAGATAATACGAATATTATTAAGTACTATTAATTATCAGCCCTGTCGGCTGGGGCTTTAGAATACACCGACTGCACCTCTGTAGACGGGGTAAGACTCCCCTCTCAATGGGGACACCGGTTGGTTTTTGGTGGCGACCCATGATGCTTAAGGATAGAACCATGTTAGCTGAGCAGCAACTCTCCACTTTAGCCCCACTTAGGCTAGACGGGAAGTCCAGGAGGACCCCATTTGGTTAATCGGCTGGTGACGTCAAGTTCTAGTACCTATATGACTGTCCCAACCTTTTTGTCCTTATGGCAAGCCCTAATGCTTTTTATCATATATGTGCTAAAAGGCAGTGGCTGAGGGTCATCATGTCCTGGGAATGACGTTAAACTCTATCTGATGCTGAGGTTCCAGTTCTGGAGGTCTGGGGAATGTGGAACACCTCTTCACTCTGATCCGAAGTGTTAATACCGGTTAGAGTCCCATCTATGCATTAAATAGAAAAATTGTGTTTATAAAAGAAATTGAGTATCTATTAAGTATGAATTTATTTCAGAACTTTATCGGCATTGAATGACCCACTGAGGTTGATATGCCGTAAAACAAATAAAAAACCCCAAACAAACAAACGATTTATTAGTATTATTTGCGTTATTCGGACTATTTTCCCCATCTTCATTGTTATTTGTACAACGTTTCGGCCGATATACCCTCCGGCCTTCTTTAGGTATTTCTTGACGGACTCGGGAACCTTCTCGGACTCGGGAACCTTCAAGCCTCATCTCAAACATTCAGAGAAATAAACGATTTATTATTTCTATTTTGTGTGACTTTCGCTGGATTTCGAAATTAATTTTGGTTTTTCCAAAACGTATTTCCAAGTTATAAAGACAGTCCCGCAGATCCATTAATATTAAATAACATTCGATCCTCGTCGGATGCCCCATATATACGACATTTTGTCACATCCTTTCCATGGAGAACGGTTTGGGTAAATATCTACCTAACACGAATAGACTTATTAAACTATGATGTCTCACTTCAAAAGATGTTATGGTACTAATGCAGAATAGCTCACAAGAAATATTATTATTAGATTACGTATAAAAAGCATTACATTTCACGGAATTACTTGAAACCTTTGAGATGCTAAAGTTAGGCTACTCGGGGGTTTCTGTAATCTAATGCTATTTATACGTGGTACTAATGCACACACAAGAGATATCATTAGATTACGCATAAAAGCATTACATTTCACGGAAATATCCGAAACCTTTGAGACGCTAGGGTTAGGATAAGGGTTAGGATTATACTTAGGGTTAGTGTTAGAGTTAGTGTAGGGTCAGTGTTAAGGTTAGGCTACTACTTCGGGAGTTTCCGTAATCTAATACTATTTATACGTAAAATGCGATTCTAATTATATTACCTCTTGCGCGCTATTCTGCATTTTTACCGTTAACAATACAATGAGCATTTGTTTGAGATGTTACGTAAAAAAAAAATTTACGATAGAGTATATTTTCTTTTTCAATAGAAAAGCTCTAAAATGAATTGAATGACATGAAATTCTAAAGAAAATAGAAAAATGGGTATAGACTTGTCTCACTACCTGAAGGATAGTGGGTAATTTATGAGAAAGTGCGTCCCGGTCTCCTGCCTCAAGAGTTGCTGCCCGGTGACTATTGAAATAACGACCCAGCTCAGTCTATTCAAAACTATCCATCTTCATATCTATCTATCTCATTTGTTCATATTTATCTATATTACTTTAAATACTAAGATTTTTTTTATTCATGTTTGTTTAATCTCTTGTTTTTAGTTTAAATAAACAAGAATTACGACAAAAAAAGAAGCGATCCCCCCCAAATACATTTACTTGTCGAAAATATCTATCTATCTCCATTTGTTCGTATCTATCTATATTATTTTGTTTGTTTATCTATCTATCTATCTCAGTCTATTCAAAACTATATATCCATAATATCTAAACAAGAATTACGACAAATTACGATAAATAAACAAGAATTACGACGACTGGGGTTTTTATTTTGATAGTCACCGGGTAGCAATTTTTGAGGCAGGAGACGCACTTCCTCATAAATTACCGGGTAGTGTTTATACCCTGCACCTTGGATTATCAGAAAGTTTGTAAAGCCTGCAAGACGTAGAAATTAAAAAAAACATACAAAAACAACAACATTGAAGAGAAAATATTTCATCATAGCTCATCTGATAAAGACGTTATTCTTAAAAAAATTAATATCTTGAGGCAATATATATATATCCCAACCCTCCGCACGAGCAGGATGTGATACAAGGTTAATTTCTTAAACGGAGTTTAAACAGGTTTGAATTCAGAGTTTTCCTTCTCCTAGACTGGTTACCTAGCCATGGTTAAAGAACCCAGTCTGCCCTGCTATTTACCCATAGCTGGAGGGAGAGTAGGATTCATACCTTTCCCAAGGGTATTAGCGCTAAGTGAAATGCAATTACCACGTCCAGGATTTGAACACGGGGCGACGAGTCCATTTCCCATGACTTTAACCATTACACCACGTGCTTCCTACATATGCTGAGGCAATAGAATATAAGGAAAAACAAGAAGTCAGCAGTATTAAGGAAACGAACCTTTATCAGTCGACGGAGACCTGCACTAGCAATGACTTCGGTGACACAGGGAAATGTTTGCCTGATACAACGGAAAAAATATCAGGTGTTGAATAACATTTGAAGATGACGTCATCTTCTGAATAAATCTTCAAAAGTTCTTTGGCTGCTGTTTGATCAACAGTCAAACTATTAAAAATGATTTTCCAGTTTGGGTCATTAGTATTCTCGGATACACCGGAAACACTTGAAGAAGGCCGGAGGATACATTGACTGAAGTGATGTTTATACATTCACAATAAAGATGGGGACAACAGTCCGAAACATCAAAATTATTATTTCTTACAGCAACTTTTAACTTTTAACAAACTACCCTAATTAATAATTAAGGTAGTTTTAATTAATTAGTATTTAATTAAAAGATCGCCAGTCAACCTATAACAGTTTAATAGTGTTATAACATGTTGTTTTGGACTTAGTGGCCAAAACGGTTTCTTATAATACGTTAAAAAAAAGTAAGTGAAAAGATTCACAATGAAGTCCGAACGAAGCAACAAGAAGATGACTCATAGAGACTTTATTTGTCTGGTCAAATAAAACATAACATAAAACAAGTCCATGGAAAGTAAGAGAGAGTTCTACTGAGTGTGAGAGTCATAGGAATTGTTGCATAATCTATGCTGTTGCATAAGATTATTGTCAATCCCCTGTATTTCTGAAGGAATGGCCCTTTTCATATCACGGGCGGGACTTTCCATGGAATATTACAGAAAGCCCGCGAAATACGTGAAGTGGTTGGGTCCTCAGTTTCAGCTTGGACGTCAGGCAGATAAGGTGTTATTGCTTTAGCTGAGACTCACTGCACACGCGCGCTGTGATTAGTTAGAGAAATGTGTTTAGTTAAGAAATAAATGTTTAAATAAATAATATGGTTTTGTGGTTGATGAATGTCGTGGCAACAAGACTGACCTAGAAGACCAGACACGAAGTCCCCAAGACTAGGTCCGGACGCTGGAAGAAGAACGTAAGATACCAAAGATGAACAGAAGAAAAATAGAAGTAAAAAGAAGAGTATGCAACACACAAGAAACACTTGAAGAAGGCCGGATGATACATTGACTGAAATGATGTTTATACATTCACAATAAAGATGGGGACAACAGTCCGAAACATCAAAATTATTAATACCATTAAAATAATTAAAAAAAGGACAAAACATGGAATACAAACAGATAGACATGAACAGTTTGGGATCCATTATTTGTTTCGGTGACATTTTGTAACACAAAACGATTGTTTCTTAAAACCTTTAAATCACCATAAAACATTATCATAACGTAAATCTTATCAACTCTTATTGGAAGAACAAAGTGCTGTGAAGTGAATCAATCTCGGAAATATACGCTTCTATTCAGACAAATGTAGTAGCTTTCTGTTTTCAAGAAACGTGGTTCTTTCTGCAATATCAAAAAATGTATATCTTATTTGGCCTTAATATTTTTCGCCTTAATATTATTCGCCTAAATAAACCTGTTTGGAAACGAGTTATGTCTGTTGTATTTCTTCTTTGTTGAAATTATTAAAAGAAAATACAAAATGTTGATTTAATGAGGTTTTATTTTTTGGTTTGAGAAAATTAGGCTTTTACATCAAATTGTAACTAAGCTTGGTTGTAACCTCTTAAACTTTTGTGTGGATCCAGGAGCTGAAGGCTGAGTGAGGTTCACCGTTGACACTCGTGGAAAGCTGGTCTGTCCCTTATGGCGTCTAGTTGTCAACTGCCTTCTCCCACGTGTCTCTTTCAGTGACTCCTTACAATTACTACTATCTACCTCCTACTCCTACTACTGTCTACCTCCTACTCCTACCTCTCATCTTCCCATTTAAAAGAAACGGTTCCTTATTTTACCGTCCAATTTTGAATTCTTGGCGCCATTTTTCTATTTTTAGAACGCTAGCCAAACGCCATTTTATCAACCATAACATGTCCTTTATATCCATTTATCAGTTAGATTTTAACGTAGCCGGCAGCACCAGAAAATGCCTTAATAATAAGGGGGGGGGGGCTGGAGGAGAAAAAGCTTAAGAACGACTAGTGTACATGAACAAATCCAAATGGAAGATTTTTTTAAAGGGCATATCTTCATACGTTAAATTTTCCAGTATTTTGGGGTATACCATTGTTGATATTTTTTGTACGGCTTCACACAAAGAAAACATTTTCTGAATAAAATCAGTAAATTTACTGCCTTATTCTTGTTTTTATTCTGTCTGTCTGTCTGTCTGTCTCTCTCTCCAGCTATGATAAATAGCAGGACAGACTGGGCTCTTTAACCTTGGTTAGGCAACCAGTCCAAAAGAAGGAAAACTCTGAATTCAAACCTGTTAAACCCCGTCTAAAAGTGGCCTCGTAAATGACCGGTGAACTAGCAAAAAAGTATACTATTTACGAAAATACATTAAGAGGTCTAAGGGGAATAACTCATACGGGCAGAATCGACTTACAAGCCGAGACAAAAACATTTTCTGAATAAAATCAGTAAATTTACTGCCTTATTCTTGTTTTTATTCAGTCTTTTTTTTTTACTGTGATTTCTTTGTGTGTTAGTGAGAGTAGGTGTTGCATGTCTTAAATTCTTAATGATCAAAATCGACTTCATAGACGGTTATTCCCTCAAATCCCGAATCGCAATTCCACTTAAAATCTTCCCTAACCACCTCAGTAAGAAATTTCTGATATCATTTGACTCAGCGAGTTTCTGTGAGCCAAAATCTGATTTATAGATCTGGTAAAAATAATCAAATTCGGTTTTGAAATAACGAAAAACGTCTTGGCAAACGACACGCCAATGATATAATTTTAGCCATCACGAAACGGCGTTAAGAATTAACGATTCTATTTGCATTTGGCAGATTTTGAAAATTCGACTATGTTTGCAACCCTGCCATTTTAGAAATTCGATTTAGATCGTATACGGCAGCGAACGTGTGGTCACGTACAAAATTTTATTTCTGGATACTAAAATTTGAAAGGAAGACGTTGAATGTTTAATCACAGTGTCATATATCCAGGACTTTAGAATTTTGTTTATTAGTAACACTCAGTTTAACATTTAAATGTGAAATACAATGTACTTTAACTGTTATGAAAGCCATGAGAAAATTTTAAAAGGAAAACAAAAGAGATGTCCGCCCTGTCGGCTGTGACGTTAGAATGCACCGACTGCACCTCTGCAGAGGGGTAAAACTCCCCCAATGGGGCCCCTGTTGGCTGTGGGTGGCGACCCGTGATGCTTAAGGATAGAACCAAGGTGGATGAGCAATACTCCACTTTGGCCCTTTCTTGGGCTAGACGGGTGGTCGGAGAGGCCACCTCCGATCAATTGGACAACTGGTCACGTCAAGCCCTAGCACCTATACGATTGCCCCAACCCTATTGCCCTAATGGCAAGCCCAACCCCTTTTTATCATCTGGGTGCTAGAAGGCGGTGGCTGAGGGTCTACATGTCCTGGGAATGACGTTAAACTCTATCTGATGGTGAGGTTCCAGTTCTGGAGGTTTGGGGAATGTGCAGCACCCCTTCATCCCCATTGCTCCCTGGTCCACTCTGACCCGGAGTGCTAGTACCTGTTAGGGTCCCATCTATGGGTTAAATAGAAAAATGTATTTATAAAAAAATTGTATTCTCCATTAAGAATTGATTTATTTCAACTTTATTGGCATTAAATGACCCACTGAGGTTGATATTCCGTAAAACAAAACAAAACCAAAACCAAAACCAAAAGAGATGTACGTAGCAATGTTTTAATGCTAAACACCTCTCAATATAAAAGTTTTAAAAAAAATTAATAACAATTACAATAACAAGTAAATGTATAACAATAATAATCACAATAAATAAGTAAATGAACAGAATTTGAAAAGCTTTAACATTTTTCCCAAATCCTGACATAACCTAAAAATACGAGGTAGTTAAATAACTTATATGAAGAAACTTAACTTACATTTCGTAAAAATAAACAAACAGTAAACACAAAATTTGTACATGATTCTAATATATGTAACTTGATTATAAAAATTTGCTATTTAATAAAGAATATAATTCAAATAATAAATAAATAGACAGATTAAAAAAGTCATCACTTCCTTTATTTTCTTCAAAAAGTATTACTTTTATCGCTTCCTATAGCAACGACCCCCCCCAAAAAAACACCTTAGAACATTCTTTCTCTTTGGGTGGTATTCTTACTCCTTCTGCAGTGGATGCTGTCGTATTTATTAGTCACCGCTGACAGGGTGCTTTTATTTGCGTGTATTTATTTTATGTGGTTGGATTCTTTCACATAGTCGACGTCAGCGAAATTAAATAATTACCTTGTGCATAGTCTCAATCTACGAGGGTGTGTCAAAAAGTAATGCCATTTTCTTTATTTTATATGAAGCTTTTAAAAAAAATAAAACCAAATCCTAACGAGTGTGAGGAAGTGAAATCTGTAGTAAAGAAGTGGCTTAAATAACAGTTAACAGAATTCTTCGGTACAGGGATACATGCTCTCATTTAAAAGGTGGAACATTACTATTGAGAGAAACGGTGACTCTGTGGAGAAGTAGGGATGTGATCCACAGAGGACCAGCTTCATTTTGATGTATGATACATGTTCCTGTGTTGGTAATTATACTTGTTCTAAACAAAATGGCATTACGTTTTGACCCCCCTCGTATATATTAAATCAATATGTTTTTTTTAAAATTTTGATTTTTCCGATTGTTGTCTGTTTTGTTTTTTAATTTTGATTTTTGTCTGTTTTTTTTAAATTTTTATTTTTGTCAATTTTTTTAATTTTTATTTTTGTCTGTTTTTTTTAATTTTGATTTTGTCTGTTTTTTTAAAAATTTTTATTTTTGTCTGTTTTTTTAATTTTGATTTTTGTCAATTGTTTTTAATTTTGATTTTTGTCAATTGTTTTTAATTTTGATTTTTGTCTGTTTTTTTAATTTTGATTTTGTCTGTTTTTTTAATTTTGATTTTTCTGTTTTTTTTAATTTTGATTTTTGTCTTTTTTTTTAATTTTGATTTTTGTCTGTTTTTTTTTTTTTAATTTGATTTTTGTCAATTTTTTAATTTTGATTTTGTCTGTTTTTTTAATTTGATTTTTGTCTGTTTTTTAAATTTTATTTTTGTCTGTTTTTTTAATTTTTATTTTGTCAATTTTTTTAATTTTTGATTTTTGTCTTTTTTTAATTTTGATTTTTGTCAATTTTTTTTAATTTTGATTTTGTCTGTTTTAATTTTGATTTTTGTCAATTTTTTTTAATTTTGATTTTTGTCTGTTTTTTAATTTTTTTTGTCTGTTTTTTTTTTATTTTTGATTTTTGTCTGTTTTTTTTAATTTTGATTTTTGTCAATTTTTTAAATTTTGATTTTTGTCTGTTTTTTTAATTTTGATTTTTTTTTGTCTGTTTTTTAATTTTGATTTTGTCTGTTTTTTTTTGATTTTTGTCTGTTTTTTAATTTTCTGTTTTTTTTTAAATTTTGATTTTGTCTGTTTTTTTTAAATTTTGATTTCTGTCTGTTTTTTTTAACTTTTGATTTTTGTCTGTTTTTTTTTAAATTTTGATTTTTGTCTGTTTTTTTTTAAATTTTGATTGTTGTCTGTTTTTTAATTTTGTTTTGTCTGTTTTTTAATTTTGATTTTTGTCTGTTTTTTTAATTTTGATTTTGTCTGTTTTTTAATTTTGATTTTTGTCTGTTTTTTTTTTAAATTTTGATTTGTCTGTTTTTTTTAAATTTAAATTTTTCCGATTGTTGTCTGAAATAATCTGTTTTTCATTTTTAAAGGAAGCAACGTGTATTGTTTTGGACAGTCGATCGAAGCTTGCCAGAATAAAAGACTGGGAGAATTTTTCAGAAGGGATTGCCTATTTCACACTTCACATAGTGTGTTTAAAAGCGATTTTTATTGTTGAACAAGAATTGGTCTCCTGTGGTCTGGTGTTCCGGCTTCTCGTTGTTCCATGACATGTAACATTCCATTTTGGCCCTTACTTAACGTTGTGCATTTATAAATCCCAATAGAGACGAGGACAACAGTCCAAAAAAGGAAAATAATACATAATATCAAGCCTCATCTAAAAAATTCAGACAAGTTGATTTTTGTGTTTACTATGTAAAAAATATTTAAACTTATATTTTCTTTTTTTTTTTTTGCGTACGACATACCTGATATTTTGTTTCTTTTTAAAACAATATATAATAACTTATAATATAATAAGTTCCTTAACCAAAACAAAGGAAAAGAAAATTTAATTAGCCTGGTTACAGAACATAGGCAAAAACTAAAAAGAAAACAACAGCCAAAAAACAAACAAACAAACAAAGAAAATAAACAAAAAACAACAAAACATAATAGTACATATCAAGCCTCATCTAAAAATTGTTGACAAATAATGTTTTTTTGAACGCTTAACCTTAAAACTAGCAACTTTGGGCGAATAAAAACAATGACGTAATCATTTGAATGAGATCTTCATAAGTTCTTCAGCGCCTTGTTTGTTCAACAGTCAAACCTTTCAAGATGATTTACCTAGTTGAATCATTGCTAGGCTCTGTTGGATTATTTGGTGGATATAGTTATTTACTAAGCGTAGCTTATATGCAACACAAAGCCAGAAGCATGGGGTACCCAGTGAGAATCGGACTCACTAACAATGGTCTGCTAATCTAGCTTGCTAACCATTAATACACATGAGGATTTGGTGGATATAGTTATTTACTAAGCGTAGCTTATATGCAGCACAAGGCCAGAAGTATGGGGCACCCAGTGAGGATCGAACTCACTAACAATGGTCTGCCAATCTAGCTTGCTAACCATTACTACACATGAGGATTTGGTGGATATAGTTATTTACTAAGCTTAGCTCAGATGCGGCACAAAGCCAGAAGCATGGGGAACCCAGTGAGAATCGAACTCACTAACAAGGGTCTGCCAATATAGCTTGCTAACCATTACTACACATGAGGATTTGGTGGATATAGTTATTTAATAAATCTTTGCTTAGATATGGCACAAAGCCAGAAGCATGGGGCACCCAGTGAGAATCGGACTCACTAACAATGGTCTGTCAATCTAGCTTGCTAACCATTACTACACATGAGGATTTGGTGGATATAAACCATGCTACAATACATCATTTAAATTTGTAGACTGGGCAAGGTCACGTGGTTTAAACATCAACCAATCAACAGCCCGAATGCGTGGCTGGTTGACTATTTAATCACTGATACTGAGAGACCTCCATTTGCAATCATTGACGAAGGACTTGCATGACTGAGAAGCACCAAGGAACAACCAAAGGATTCTTTACCAAGGATCGCGCTCTGTTTAACACAAAGGATCTCCACTGGACAAGCGCTCTTGCTTGAAGACTAAATGATGGCTACTAAAATCGTAACAGGCTCAGATAGACAAGAAACCCCCGAAGAAAGCTGGAGGCTACAACAGCCGAAACTTTAGGTTTGTATATATCTTATTATAATGGAGATTTGATCTATGTTTATTATCGAAACTACGTCACCGCTTACGTCAGAATACCCTAAGGAATATACCAAGTTTATCAATGATTATTTAAATTATAGTCAGTATACATTGAATAAATCTTATTTATTAACGATATCTCTATGAAAATTTGCCTCAATACTCCCCATGCGTTTAAAATCTGTCAATGCATTTTATATATCATTAAAAAATAAAGGTTTACATAATGTATGGTGTGGTTAATTTGCATACTAGTTTTAACAAAACCGGGTTTAATAAATAATTACTTGGTGTTATGGATCTCTAGTATTATTTTTTTTATTCTCCAGCGTATCAAAATCAAACGATTTTATATAGAAACCAAATATAAGGGTAATCTTTTTATTTGCGTTCTTATTTAATTTTGTAAGTATATCTAATTTAATATATTTCATTACATTAGAACTTAAATACTTATGCCCGGTGGGCCCACATTATTTCTAGTCACAATTAAGATGAAGACAGCAACCGTAAAAATCAAAATAATACAGGTATTTTCCTCTCATCCCACTTATGAGGGCGTGACACAAGGACATTTTTATGTGGGTCCACCCACAAGCCGAAGCTCATGGGTGGTAGGTGGAAAAAATTGCGTCGATCCCGTCGGCATTCCCCCTCAGGCGCTGGGCAATAAAACCAGCCCTGCCCCTTTAAATCGAGGGGGCAGGTATTGCCTGGGGGATAGCCCCCCCCACACCTGGGATCGACGCTATTAACTTGTAAAGATCCACGGCCGAAGCCACTGGACCCCACCACGAGGGCGGGTTCATATTTAATCAAAATATTACATATTAATCCTCATCACAAAAATTCAAACAAATATTTTTTTTTACATTTGACCATACTATTCGCACCTTGGTATTGGTAACTTTGAACTCTTCCATCGGATTTCTGTTTGTTTCACTTCCGTGTGGCAACAGTAGGTCGAGGGCTTTCCAAAAACAAAATAGTTTTTATTAACGTTAAAAGCGAAATACTGGTACACTTGTATTTTACTAAAAGCCTCTTGGGTGTACAAAAACATTGATGTAACCATTTGAATGAGATCTTCATATGTTCTTCAACGCTTTATTTGCTCAACAGTCAAACTTTTCAAAATGATTTTACAGGTGGAATCATTGTTAAGTTCGAATAGACAAGGAACACCTGAAGAAGATCGGAGAGAACAACAGCTGAATTTTTAAGGTTTTTATATATCACAATAAAGATAAGGACAGCAGTTCGAAAAATCAAAATAATATATATTAAACCTCATCTAAAAAATTCAGAATAATAAATATTAGTTAATATGAATGCAATGAGGGCCGGTTTAGCTCAGTCGGTAGAGTATCCAGCTCGGAACCACAAGATTTCAATACCGGCCCTCACCAACTCAGCATATGATTAGCACAAGAATTTGTGCGGTAAAGTGAGGAGCTGGTGGTAGGTGTGGCGCTTTGCCTCAGACGCAAAAAACAATCTCCCTGGTCTCGCACTAATGAAAAGGGGATAGACTCCCTCGCTGTCTGGCTGATACCGACAATAGGCCACTCCGTCAACTTTACTTATTTAACCAAGCCTCATCTGAAAAAATTAAGACGGATAGACCCGGAACACCCAAAGGAGACCAGAGGGTACAACAGCAGAAAATTGAGGTTTTTATATATCAAAATGGCCGGGTTAGCTCAGTCGGTAGAGCGTTCGGCTAGAAACCACATGGTTCCTAGTTCGATTCCGGTCCTCGCCAACTCAGCGTATGAGTAGCACATGGATCTGTGCGGTAAAGTAAGGAGCTGATGGTAGGTGTGGCACTCTACCTCAGATGCAAAAACAATCTCCTTGGTCTAGCGCTATTGAAAAGGGGATAGACTGTCTGGCTGATACCGACTCTAGGCCGCCCGACGACTTTACTTTTTACTTTTTTTTATATATCAAAATAAATATGAGGACAGCAGTCCGAAAAATCAAAACAGTGCATATCAAGCGTCACCTCAAAAGACCAGACAAATGGTATAGGTTTTTTTTTAATTTATTTATTATTTTTATTTCTTTATTTTTTTTACATTTGACGCATCATAGTCTTTGGAAGTTTGATCTTTTCCTTTGGCTTTCTGCTTGTTTCACTTCCGTGTGGCAACAGTAGGACGCGCACTTCTCCCCAGACACAACATTGGAAAGAGACTTTTGAACTTCTATTTCCAAATTGTGGCACACTTTCAAATTGATTCAATTCTCTGAGGCTCACCTATTTGTAGAAATGCTTTACTTTTTCTTTTTATTAAATCTTCTATCTGTGTGTTTACCGACATAAACTCCGCGACAAACCAATCAGTACAAATATTCATGGCCAAGCAAAACTCTTTTTCAGGATTATCGTCATTTCCTCTTGCTGAGTGCTCACCAAATTCGTGGCTGGCCCTCAAGTAGATTTTATTGACGTTTCAAACGAAAAAAAATACACCTACGGGTACAGTTGAATTTTGCTAAAAGCTACTTGCTTAAAAGAACCTCACAGTATTAGATCAACCTCAGCGGCAATTTCCCCTCTAAAAAGAAAGCAGAAGTTCGCGCTGGCAATCTTTTTATCAGTCGTTTAAAAAATCCTTAAAGTGGAACACATGGGACAACAAAAAAAAAAAAAGAGAGAAAAAGAAAAAGCAACAAAACAAGAAACAAATCAATCCGGCACACAACCACGTGACATATACTAGTTTAGATTAATACTTATGTGTAAAGTTTGTAATGCAAAAATCTTTCGAAACAATCTTTTCCTTTCTCATATGTACTAGCAAATATATGCACCCTCCGGGTGCAAGTATTAATGTCATAAAATATTATATTAAATTAGAAAGTCTAAAGAAACTAAATAAGAATGCAGATAAAAGGATTTGAAACAGAGAGGGGCATAATCGAAAAATATAACAGCTGTAGCTTCCTCTTCCATCACCTCCGTCTTTCCTTGCTAAATTTTCTAGTTTAACTATTTAGTTAAATCAGGAAGTAAAGAATAAAATTACAGTTATTTCTTTTTGTTAATTGATTTCTTTTAAGATTTATCTACGAGATTTTTGCTCATATTCATTAAGATAAAATCAAATAATTAGAAATCAATAATATTTATTAAAATCAAATTTTAAATATCAATATGCAAATTAGGCTTGCCGTTCACACTGTAAACTGCTATTTTGTTGTATATATAAATACAATTGCATGTTATTAGCACGTAGATATGGCCAGCAGTATCATGAAAAACAATTTTATCAATAATTGAGGCTTGAATAAAAATGTTTCATGGAGAATGTGATGTATAATAACAAAATGAATAGTGACTTGAGCAGTGATATAGTTTCGGTTACAGACAAACAAACACATAATCTCCATTATAATAAGATATATATATATATATTTGTAAATGTATAAGTAGTAACTTACCGGTGGGTATGAGTACGATCGTTGGAAGCGCACAGTATCCAGAGGTTAAGATTGAGAAAAAACAAATACAAAGTGCTCAATACAATGTAGAGCAAATATTTATTTTAACAATGGAAAGGAGTAACCTACTCGAGTTTCATCGATTGATTCTTCAGGGTTACTTTAGTTAAATTAATCAATTTTTTGATTAATCTTAGATGGTATAATACATGCCCGTTGGAATGTCCATCATTGAAGCAACTACTATATCCAAGTCCTGAAGATGGTCTAATTAAATTTAATTTAATTAAGAGACCGAAACGTTGCATCGTCGACAATAAACATCCAGTTTCCATAACATCCCGTGTTTGTCTACCTTTCTCCATATATATATATATATATATATATATATATATATATATATATATATCATATGCTCACAAACCCGATAGCGCTCTCTAGGAGCGACTTTAATTAACTTTCACCGCCAGCATAAAGCAACCATCCTCTGTTGTTTACAGATTTGTTCTTTTGGTGATCGTAAAATATATAAAGAAATATATTCAGCTAATAGTTAAAACACCACTCATTAATGCCAGCTATCGATGGTCGAGAGGTTAACGAATAGGGATGATGAAAATTTAGTCAGGTTTCGTTTCTAGTCGGAGGTAGTTGCTGTGTCTAGCCATACTGATGAAACCTGAAATGTCGAAAACCGGTGTTTGTGGATGACTTATATATATATATATATATATATATATATAACACCTTCACGCGAGCAGGATGTGACACAAGGTCAATTTCTTAAGCGGGGTTTAACAGGTTTGAATTTAGAGTTTTCCTTATCTTAGACTGGTTACCTAGCCCAAGTTAAAGAGCCCAGTCTGTCCTATTATTTGCCCATAGCTGAAGGGATAGTAGGGGCATTAACGCTACGTGAAATACAATCATCTTCGTTCAGGATTTGAACTCGGGCTGAAGAGTCCATATCCTACGACTCTAACCATTGCACCACGCGCCCCAATTATATATATATATATATATATATATATATATATATATATATATATATATATATATATATATATATATGGCGATTATATATATATATATTATAGGTATGGCGATTATATATATATATATATATATATATATATTATAGGTATGGCGATTATATATATATATATATATATATATATATATATATATTATAGGTATGCCGATTATATATATATATATATATATATATATATATATATTATGGCGATTATATATATATATATATATATATATATATATATATATATATATATATATTATATATGGCGATTATATATATATATATATATATATATATATATATATATATACCTTTTTAAAAATGAATGGCTTAAAATTTTCGACTGCAGTTTCTCGCGTCGAAGNCGTCGAGCGCGAATCTTCAGGGAATTATATGTCCTACCATCGGACTGTATTATAACTGGGTTGTTACCACTGTATTTTCAATACAGTGGATATGCTACGTACCCTCCTTTACCCTCCTCTATTTTGTGCTTGGCGGATTTAAAGTTAACTGTGATATATATATAATTATAATATATATATATATATATATATATTATAATGAGTGTAAATATGTAAATTGTTCCTTTGTCTCTCATAAAATCAGTCCACTAATACTTTTTCTTGTCTTTTGTTGAATGCATTTCTTCGAGTTGCGACACGCGTCATGACATCTTCGCGTGCGTGGATCGCGACTTGTCTTTCAAAAATATAACGCTGAACAAAATACAGTTACACAACAAAAAAGATTTATAAAAGATTTTCATTCCCGTCATCTATAAAACATCCATCAATTTCTTCACCCCAAGGTACATCCCGATGAAGGTTTAAAGAAACCGAGATGTTTAAACATCGATAAATAAATTCATCTTATTTTTCGGAACACTTGTTTTTTTCAAATTTCTTAATATATACTAGCAAATATATGCACCCTCCGGGTGCAAGTATTTAAGTTTTAATGTAATAGAATATTATGTTAACTTAGAAAGGCTAATGAAACTAAATAAGATGCTGATAAAAAGATTTGAAACAGAGGGGGAACAACTAAAAGTTGCTTTTTCTTCACCCCCGTCTTTCATTGCTAAATTTTCATAATTAACTATTTAGTTAAAATAGGAAGTAAAGAATAAAATTACATTATTTCTTGTTGTCAATGGATTTCTTTTAAGATTTATTCCCGAGATTTTTGCTCATATTCATTAAGATAAAACAAAACAATTAGAAATCAATAATACTGAGCACATATTTATTAAAATCAAATTTTTTATGTCAATATGCAAATTAACCTTCCCATTCACATTGCAAACCGCCATTTATTGTATATATAAATACACTTGCATGTTATTAGTTTATAGATATGGTCAACAATATTATAATGTAAAACAATTTATTAATTATTGAGGTTTAAATATGAATAAAATCATGGAGAATGTGATGTAACTAACTATGTGAATTGTGACTCGATTAGTAATATAGTTTCGGTTACAGACAGAAAAACACACAATCTCCATTATAATAAGAATATATATAATATTATATATATATATTTGCCATGCCTTTCATCCATCAGTTTCTCCGAGAAATATTCAGTATTCATTCATCCTTCTTCGTCTTTTCTATTCACGTGTCACCTCAATAATTACATTTTTTCTCGTAAAAAGACGTGAAACCAAGAGTAATGGGACTTTCATGAGTAGACATTTATTTATTTATTGCTCTACTGGCCAATATTTAGCATTTTCTTCTGATTTATGAAAAAAAACATTTTAAGAACGCTTGTTTATTTCAATACACACACACACACACAACACACACACACAATATATATATTAATACAATTTAATACATATAATACATATAATATTTTAATACATATAATACATATAATATTAATACATATTTAATACATATTTAATACATATAATACAATATAATATTTAATACATATAATACATATAATATTTAATACATATTTAATACATATTTAATACATATAATACATATAATATTTAATACATATAATACATATAATATTTAATACAATTTAATACATATACTATAATAATATTTAATACATATAATACATATTAATATTTAATACATATAATACATATAATATTAATACATATAATACATATAATATTAATACATATTTAATACATATTTAATACACACACACACACACACACACACACACAGATATATATATAATACATATTTACCAACCCTCCGCACAGCGGGATGTGACACAAGGCCACTTTAGACGGGTTTCACAGATTTGAATTCAGAGTTTTCCTTCTCCTCGACTGGTTGCTTAACCAAGGTTTAAAGAGCCCAGTCTGTCCTGCGATTTACCATAGCTGGAGAGAGAGAGAGAGAGAGAGAGAGAGAGAGAGAGAGAGAGAGAGAAGAGAGAGAGAGAGAGAGCAGGTAGATGCATACCTTTCCCAAGGGTATTAGCGCTATGTGAAATGTAGACAGCCTCGTCAAGGATTTGAACTCGGGTCGAGGGAAGGTCCATATCCTACGACTGTACCACCACGCGCCTCCATATATAGTTATTTACTAAGCTTAGCTTAGATATGCACAAGGCCACTAGTATTGAGGCACCCAATGGAGAATCGAACTCACTAATAATGGTCTGAAATCTAGCTTGCTAACCATTCACACCATTGAGGTGCACATTCGTCTTCATATTATTATTTTTTTACATTTATTTTTCGATTTTCGGTACTTATTTTCTCATAGAAAAGCCACGTAAAATTTTTTTGTGTTTCTATTCATAACTTCGGTCTTTTATCTCTTATAAGACCAACTCGCAAAAATGTTACGCCCCCAACATGAAGGAGGGGGTTAAATTTAAGTGGACGGAAAAAAATCAGAAAGTTTTGAAATAAAATAAATAATTCATTATAAAGTTCATTCTTGATAATAAAACACTGAGAATTTCATTAAAATCCGATAATTCCCTGATTTTTGGTAAATTTTTCTGTAGGGGGGGGGGCTAGGGTTTTGTCAAACACGCAGTTTAGCTTCATTTGGTATAACCTAATTATGAGAAATTTTCGTGAAAATCGGACAATTAATTGATTTTTTCATAGAATTTTTCAAAAGCTTCTAGTCATAACTTATTTTTGGCTACGTTAAATTTCAATTGATTTTATGGTGCAAAAATATAAACATTGTTCGCTGAACCTGCACAAAGGTGTCAAATTTGGGTGACCAAGAAAAAACAGCACCCAAATTATTTATTCATTTTTTAATATATTATACACATTGATTTCACTGCTTTCAGTTACACCCCCCCCCCCAAAAAAAAAACACTAATGATTAATGATCTGCAATATAATTATTTTACTGTTCGGACGTCAACATATCGCAGACAGAAGAATAGGGCAGCACAGACCAATAAGGGTAATAATCCTACTAGCACCTCTACTATTACGCAAAAAACAGCATTGCTGAACAAACCCCTCGTCAAGCTTGCACGGGTTTGTGGTAGCCACAACACGGCACTCTGGGAAAGGTGCCCGCCATTTAATGTGTACAGCATGGGGTCAAATATGTAACACCTGTAGGAAACCAAACCATTTTTCAACGGTGTGCCGTACAAGAAGGAACATCACCAAGCAATAGTAAAAAGCTTCGAAGGTGATGAGGCTCCCATTGATAGTCTCATAGCCCACATCACATTTGACCAAAACAACAGGCATATTCACATCCAGAAATGATGACAATTAACAGAAATAAATGCATCCGTAATCCCATTCTCACCAAATCCAGATCCCAGACGGCTATAAACATCCCCAGTAACTGTAGTACTACACTAAGAATTTTCCCTGACAGAGGTGCCACTATCTGTCTGGGGCGGGGACCAAAACCTTTACTGGACATGGGGCTTACAAAGGACAACCTTGTTCCATCAAGAAAGATCATTAGGGCAGTGGGAGGTTTCAACTCTTATTTTTAAGAATTCATTTTTGCTTCATATTGTAGATTTTTTGGAACTTTTGTCACATCTTTATTGTTACTAGCAATATATGCAAGAAAATTAAGATTTTTTAAAAAAATGTTTCAGTATATTGTGGACCACCCGTACTTGCAATATTAAGTGATAAGGTAGTCCGAAATCCTTTAAAAATTATCCGTAAATCGATTCTATTTGACCCATAGACAGGTGCTACACCTCACTGTAAAAGTACCTAGACCTAGGAGTAATGGCAAAAAGAGAACTGGAAATCTACACATTGGATGCAGTCGTATCATCTCCAGGACAGCGGTCATATCCTTATCACTGACAATACGGACAGTAGTTAACACCGCTTTTTAAGTTTTTAAAGGTTTCCCCTCCTCAAAAATGAAAGGTGCAATTTAGAATTATTGGCAAGTGTGGGGGTTAAGTATGTGTATCAGCCCGCAAGTATGGGCTAGTGGATTGGCCGGAGGAAATTATCCACGTGACCTTGGCTAGTCTATAAATTCAGAGTGGGGAATTGGAGCAGATCCTATATCAAAAATATCTCCACAGGGGAAATGGTCACGACGCAAACGAGTTCAAATCCTGGACGAGGTTGTTTGCATTTCAACATAGTGCTGAATAATTCTTTGGAAAGGGTATGAAATCAAACTAACCTGCCAAGCTATAAAGAAATAATAGGACAGACTGGACTCTATTAAACAATTGAGCTAGGTAACACAGTCTAGGAGAAGAAACTCTGAATTAAAACCTCTTAAACTCTGCTTTACAAATGGACCTTGTGCTCGCATCCTGCTCTGCGGAGGGGGTTGTCAATACATACATTCTTGAATCTAGTTGAAGGTTCACCAATAAAGATGGGACAATATGTCCCAAAATCTGATATAATCAAAGCCTCATCTAAACATTCAAGGGACTAATTATAAAACTACGTTTATTCTGAATACTAGTGTTTTTTAGATCAGTCTCATAAATAAGAATAATGTGAGATGAAGTTCAGTTATGCTAAAAACATCCATTAGCTTATAAATTGTTATCCCACTCCCAATTAAGTGGAGGGCGGTAGCTCAAGAATACACGTTCACTATTCCATTGCGGGTTTTAACAGGTTTTAATTCGAGTTTTTCCTTCTCAATGATATGGTTTGCGCGTATCACGTTTAAAATTTACGCAATAAACTGAGGGAGAGTTTGTTGAATGTCTACCTTATCGCAAGACTATTAACGCTATGTGAAATTTGCAACAGCCTCGTCTTATGCATTTCCAACTTCTGCCCGTCGACGAGTTCGTTTCCTACAATTCAAACTATAACACACGCGCCTCTAGCACATATATGATAAAAAGGCTGGTGGCCTTGCCATGAAGGGCAATAGGCGTTGGTTCAAAACTAAAACTACTCTTTGAATCTAAACTTTCCTTTTAATTCTAACTCGAGTTGCACAATGACATTCATAATTTACGCTCAAGCTAGGGACTTTGACGTTTGACCTACCTTCTGTCAATCACAAACCTACACGAATAATTTGCTACACACGGCGGGGGTTGAGGAAGAAGCATTACATAAGAGTTTCACCCGGGGCTAGATGTTACATTTAACCGAAAATTTTCTCTCACGTTCCAGATAAAATGCTCTGAATAATAAACAAATTAGAAGATAAAAGAATAATTATATAATATCTATATATATATATATATATATATATTATATATATATATATAAGATACAAGAGAATTAGATAGTATATATATGTATATATAATATATATATATAATATATATATTAGCTATAGTGAAAATTATCGCTGGCTTCGTAAAAAAAGGTGATCACAGGGAAATTCTTCTAAAAATCATATAAAAATCAAACTAACTATCCGATTTTTAATAAAATTTCGGTATAATGAGTAATAAAAGACGAATCTTATTCTAAATAATGTTTACTAAATTGAAAAGGACTAATAAATTTTTTTTCATTAGTTTCTTGTTCGCGCATTGATTCCCCGTATCCAAAGATCTTTTTTTTGTTTTGAATAAATGATTTTTGCATTTTGTGAGAAAGAACTAATTTAATGACAGAACATATATAAAAAACTAAATCGCCACTAATTCGGTTTGGTAATAGGGCATCTTTAACATTTGAAACTTAAAATCTCAGTAATATATGAAAAAATATGTATCGTTTTTTTTTTCTTTTTTTTTCTAAATTATTAGTTATTTTCTAAAGAATTTTATATTAAAGGTTCCTATTGCTATTGTATTATTTTTTTTTCAGGGATTTTTTAAATTTAAAAATGTAAATAAAATACTTTTCTTTAGCGGATATACAAAATCGTAATTTTATTGATCAAAGAAAATATTGTATAAAAAAATATTTAGCTAAAAATAATGATATAACATATTTCGGTTTTATTTAAAAAAAAATTTAAAAATAATATTTGAATAACAAAATTGTCGTTCATTTTTAATTAATGGGGGGCGCTAAAGGGATAGATTAAAAAAATCGTTTTTTTGGTTATTGTTGTTGTTTGTTATATTTTTGCTTCAGCGATAACAGGTCCCAATCCGATGACGCTAGTAATAAATTATACTTTGTAGACTCAAACAAAACAGTGTTTGAAGAAATTTATATTTTTAATTTGTTTTGAAAACATATAAGGTATAAATGCTCATACCAAAAATATAATGCACGCATCAAGATGCCGATAATTTTGTCAACAAGATAAGAAATGGCGAATTTAGCGGGAATTTACTTTTATAAATGCAAACATTAGGTTTTATGTAAGAGAAATTTTGTTTTTTCCTTTTTTAAACACAATTTAAACTGAACTGTTCTTTATATTAACTCGTAAAATTAAAAACATTAAAAATTAATTTTCCATTTTTTATTGACGTTTTAAAAATATTTTTAACAATACCTAGTGCGTTATTAAAGAGCGTGTTTGCACATAGCTATATATATAATATAGTATATATATATGTGTTGTGTGGAAAATAAAATGGAAATTAAATCCGACAGTATGATAATGATATGTAATGAAAAACAAAAAGATGTTTACAACGAAAATAGGCTCATCAGGAGAGAAGTGTGCAAAACCGTTTCGGGCCAAATTTCTCGACGGTTTTAAAAAAGCAACACCGGTCCATCCTCAACTAATATGGAGGACCCTTTCGCATTATAAATGCATCGGACGCACGTGGGTCGGTCATCCAAAAATTAAGACGGGAAAATGACCGTTAGTAAAAACAGAACGCGTGCTAGTCAAATGGTGGAATTAAATAAAAAAAATGGCGCAGTCTATATTAAAAATAATATGAATTTATTTAAAAATAAAATCGAATTTTATTAAAAACAAAATGAATCTCATTTTTAATTTTAAAAATAATCGAAGCATTATAGAATAAAATAAGACTGCAAAAAGTCTGATGTAAGTATAGAAAAAGTGTAAATATGTATAAAAAGTGTAGTATATAGAATATCAAAATATTGTAATACAATCCAACTTGTAAATTAAGTACGCACTTTTATAGGTAAATCCGTGGTTTAATGGATATCATCAAAAGGGTAAACATTCAAATGTAAAGTTTTTATCATGGACAAGTACGTGAAAATAAAATGAGAAATTAATCCGACAGTTATGAATATGATATATATGAAAAAACAAAAGATGTTTACAACTGAAATAGGCTCATTCAGAGAGAATGTGGAATGCCGAAAGGTCCTCATATAGATAGTTGAGGATGGGCCGGTGTTGCTTTTTAAAACCGTCGAGAAAATTGGAGCCCCGAAACTGTTTGCACACTTCTCTCCTGAATGAGCCTATTTCAGGTTGTAAACATACTTTTGTTTTTTCCAATTATATCATTATTCATATATATATATATATAATATATATATATATTATATATATTATTAAATTTTTACTTTGAAGGGCCTTTAACAACGTGATCGCAAAATTCGAACTTTTTCTTATAGAAAATGAACTTGACAAGCGTAATCCCAGCAAAGGATGGTTCGATGTGGAGACAACCGTACAGACTGTTTCGACTTTATTAAGTCTCATCAAGCGGGTAATACTAACGATTTCCCTCCGACAGAAAATCGAAACCGGGACTTCAGCAGACACAGTGAACACTAGTGAAACACTTTTATCGCCTCGGCCACGTTACACAGCTGAACCATCCTAGGCGAAATAAAGCTGTAAAAAGAATACTACACGCATCATACCATAATAGGTAGGGGGGCGGTTATTGAGAGATAAATAAACAAACAAACAGACCGTATCGCCTTCGGCGAAGTGAATAAATTTTGGATGTTTTGTTTTTTTAGAAAGTTGCTTGATTTAAGTATATATTAAATTTTTACTTAAAGGCACTTACAACGTTTGTATCGCATAAAATTCGATTACTTTTCTTATAGAAAATGAACTTTGAGCAAGCGTAATCCCAGCAAAGGATGGTTCGAATGTGGAGAATCCGTACAGACTGTTTCGACTTATTAAGTCTCATCACTGGTATATAGATAACGATTTCCCTCCGACAGAAATCGAAGAACCGGGACTTCAGCAGACACAGTGAAACACTAGTGAAACACCTTTTATCGGCCTCGGCCAACAGTACACAGGCTGACATCCTAGCGAAAATTAAGCTGTCAAAAGATACTACTACACGCATTACCATAATAGGTAAGGGGGGCGTTATTGAGAGAGTAATAACAACAAACAGCGCGTATGCCCTTCGGCGAAGTGAATAAGATTTTTGGAATTTGTTTAATATAAACAAACAATCCAAAAATCTTATATATATAGTATATAATATATATATATATATGATATATATATATATACTTAACTATACTATACTATATTATACTATACTATTTAGTAAAGCCCTTGTGCTGTAAGTAAAAAAAAACAACAGGTAAAGATTTACAAAGTAAAAATAATACTACAGGTAACTGCCTGGAAAAAGAAGCGGAAAAGACTAAGTAGCACTAACCAAAAATAATCGATAAACAGGGTAGCACTTGACCAAAAGAATAAAAAATATATACGCTTTTTAGGGCCTTTAAGCTAAATACCAAATAGTTCCTCGGGTACCTTAAGTAGAACAAAATAGTATAATTTATGAGTGATGGACTACTAAACTAAAGTTTCGCTTATTAGTCATCAGACAAAATCGAATCTTCCTGATAAGCTGATAGGCGAAACTTTAGTTGGGTAACATGATTTCACTTAGTATCATTGTTACTATATATATATATAATTGAATAGTGTGTGGATGTTGTATGTGCGTGTGCGTGTGTGTACGTGTTTGTGTGTGAATATGAGTGATTAAAACAAAGGGACGGCTAAACCTATACACCCCTAAATTCAAAAAATACTTTAAAGAACAATATACAAAATATATGTTAGATAAATAAGACTTACGACGCGCGCTGAAAGCACCAAACTCACCCCTACAAACTTATATATATATATATATATATATATATATATATATATATAATGTTGTATCATAAAAATACAACATTGAAGCTATTATCAAGAAAGGAAATTAACAAAAAATAGAACGTTAATTTTTTTTCAGAATACAAATCTCGAATACAAGTACAAGACAAAAAGTGCGATACTTCGCGACATTACCTTATATATATATATATATATATATATATATATATATATACACACCACCACACACACACACACACACATTATATATATATAATATATAATATATATATTATATATATATATATATATATAAGGTATGATACAAGAAGTATTCGATATTTTGTACTTTTTGACACACCTTGTATATCTGACAAAATACGTTCCCATTCGATGACATGTTGGAATATCAGTAAATACTTACTATTTGGAGGTTTGTTTATTTTTTGTTCACTGACGATCGGTGTTGTCAAATGTTTGTGTCTTCAGTTTACATACATGACAGTTATTCAAATTATAACTGGCGTACCACACTTGTAATTGGAATTGTTGAATTTAATAAACTGGAAGATTCGTTTCGTGTTGTAATTAATTTACACTTAAGTTTGCCAAAAGAAAATTCCGTGGTTACTCTTTAGATTAAGTGACTTTCGTATTAAAATGCTTTTAGCATATGTAATTTTACGGTAATTGTACATTTAGTTTTGAGAAAAATTAAAAAAAACAGATTTATTTAACCGTTGGTTGCCGTTTAAATAGATTTTCTCTTTGCTCACACGTATGGAGTATCACTAATGAAGAGGAGAGAGAAGATGAGGAGAGAGAAGAAGAGAAGAAGAGAGAGAGAGAGAGAGAGAGAGAGAGAGTGGTGTGTGTGAGAGAGAAGAGAGAGGGAGAGAAAGTGTGAAGAAGAGGTGTGTTATGCTTGCTGTGGGTTGAGAGAGAGAGAGAGAGAGAAAGAGAGAGTGTGTGTGTGTGTAGTGTGTGTGGGGATGAGAGAGATGAGAGAAGAGAAAATGCTGGTGTATGTCTGTGTGTGTGTGTGGGTGATGAGAGAGAGTGAGAGAGAAGAAAGAGTGTGTGTGCGTGGGTGTGTGAGGCATGAGGGAGAAGAGAGAGAGGTTGAGAGGAGAGAGAGAGAGAGAGAGAGAGAGAGAGAGAGAGAAGTTGCGTAGAGAGATTTATATGTCATCAAAAAGAGCAACTTAAAGACTGAACACAAAACTTACGCATCGATAGATGACTATCCTTTTATCATGGAGAGAGAGAGAGAGAGAGAGAGAAGAGAGAGAGAGAGAAGAGAGAGAGAGAGAGCAGAGAGAATAGCAAAATGTGTGCATAATTTCTCTTTCTCTTTCTCTCTCTCGCTCTCTCTCCCTTTCTTTTCCCCAATTCCTCCCAACCTCTCTCATAATCATTTTTCATTATCTTTTATCTTGCACTATCGTTTTGAGGTCTCTCTTTTTGGTCTCTCTATTATAGTTGTTAATATTTTCGCTCTTTCCCCCTACTCTCTCTCTCTCTCTCTCTCCAAACACACACAACCACATTATATATATATATTTAAACGTTTTGCGAGGGATAGTTATTAGGAAACCCATGCTAATAGCCTGACCTGGTGGTTGGTGGTGGTGATGAGGATGATGATGATGTGATGTATATATCCCTGATTAGTTTTTCATCAATAGCCAGCACACATAATACCCCAAATACAGTTTGTTGAGTTTTTTCACTTATATTGATGAGTTAAATATGCTCTGTTAGGAATTTAATATAATTAATTGAGCCTCCTGGGGACTTGTAGATCCCTCATATATATATCTGTATAATATATATATGTATATATAAAATACATATATATATATAATATATATATGATATATAATATATATAATGTGTATGTGTGTGGTGTGTGCTGTGTAAGGCGCCGTGGGTATGGTTAGGGAGTCATAGAAAATTGGGAACTCGTACGACCCAAGTGCAAGTCCTGGACGAGTCTTTTTTTTGTTGCATTTCCCACAGAAATTAAGTGGATAATACGTCTACGCCACACACACACACAGACACACACACGCACCAATACATACACACGGGTTATATAAACATTATGCCCTAAACTCACACAAATTATTTCTACAACCCCACTTGAAAAAGAAGTCATCCAAACATCAATGGAGAGTAGGGACAAACCACCCACATTCCAACAGGCCAGTAACATGAGAAAAAAAAGTCATCCCAAAAATCAATTACACACTTTGATAGAGTGACAGATCAAGCAACTCCCAGCTATAAAAGCGCCTAAGCTACACAAAACAGTTAATCTAGATTTGTCTTCACATAGGAAGGCAAACTTCCGAAATATTGAATGAAATAAAATGAAAACTGAAAACTTACACACCAAACTGAGTTTCTCATATAATTTCCCAGCTTCATGCTTCACCCAAATATTTATAGGTATATATGAAAATACATATACACAAAATATGTATTTCACACTGAGAACTAATATATATATATATATATATATATATATAGTATATTATATATAAAGTTCATCCACAGAACGCCGATGTTTCACGTTTCACGTCTCATCAGGTTGGCTTAGACACAACAACTAACTCTGACCAGAAGCAACCCCGACTGACTTTATTGTCTGTCGATCCGTTATCCTCTAGGCATTTGCCAGCTGCCGTTTAAGGAGCGGTGTTTTTAACTCGTTTTAAAACATACAGTATGTGTTAATGATACTTTACGATCACCAGAGAGATCTTAATCTGTTAAAACAGATGATCATTGCGTTTTAAAAGTTCATTAATGTCACTTCCTTAAAGAGCTCTACCGGGTTACGGGAGCATATATAAGGTCATCCACAGACACCCGTGTTTGCGAAAGTTTTCAACGTCTCATCAGTGTGCAACAACTAATTCCGACCAGAAGCGAACTCCGAATGACTTTGCCATCATTTTTAAACTATCTGCCAACTATTTTATTACTCCTTTTAACTCCTTTTTTTTATACTCTCTTTTTTGCACTCTGTTGTTCTCGTTTTCTTTTTCTTCTTTTCTAATAACCAGGAGGGTTTTGTTTCTGTTAAAAATTAAAAACAACAGATTTTTTATTATTTTCAGCTCAAACTCCACACTTCTGAATAGAAAAATCGTGGAGATGTGTTGGTCTTTGTCCTTCAATTCCTTCCCAAATGACTGACCATTTTAACTCGCGGCGAATTTCTTTCAAAGACACTCAAAGCATCCTACACAAGTTTTTTAAAATAAAGCATTTAGTGGAAAGACAAAAAAATATCCTTCACTTACATCTGTGATTTCATGCCACCAGTGAATTAGTTAAGACATGCCGTGATATTATTATTATTATTTTATTATTTATTAATTATTATTATATTATTTTTACTCCTTTGAGTTTTTCACCATCAGTGTTAGCTGATGGTATTTCACTGGAGGTTGAGTGACAACAAGTTCCCTTCAAGGTCTCCAGGACTCTTCTGAGTTTTCTAACGAGTGCAGCAGGTGCAGATGAGTCTGGATGGTCTCAATTGTTTCCCCTGAATTCACAGATCCTTCAGGTTCTATTCTTTCCAAGTTTAATGGGACCGTTCCAAGTGCACCAACAATTGCTATCACTTTTTCACACTCATATTCCCACAGCTTTTTCAATTCTCGGGCAAGGTCCAGGTATTTATCCCATCTTTTTCATTTTCCTTCAGCTTCCACGCCTGCTGACCTGCTGCGAACCCACAATGTCCACCATTGACACGTTCTCTTTTTTTTTTTGTTAATCAATACTAGGTCTGATTCCCCTGGCTTGCTGATTTAAGGTGATCCGTCTTTATCTCAAGTCCTACGAGAATTTATGCTTCTCATTCTCCTGTACAGTACAGTCTTGTCCATATACTATTTAGCTGTAATGGGGAAAAATTTAATTTCTTGCACCAATTCCCAGTGGTTACCCTTTCCCATCGAGTCGTGCTAGTCGTGTACTCCTCTTTGCTAGTTTTGCTGCTTTGCCATTATATGATAACCGTTTCGTCTCTGTCTCCACACATTCTATCACTGCATATTTTGCTGCGTCTTGTCTTTTTTGACTTTATATTAGTTAGTTCTTATGTATTGTCTTGTGCTGCGATTATTAAGGGACCTGTTCTCTCTTGAGGTTTTCCTTTTCTTAAGCATGTCCCATATTTTCTAATTAGGATACTCTTGAGTTTGACGCTTGATACCCATATACGTTGTTTTTCTTCCCATTTCTGTTCTAGTTTTGATGTATTTCTGCCTGTCAAATGATTGCAATTGCTTTTCCTGACTTGCTGCAATTAGTCTTCCTTACTTTTATATTGTATATTCGTCAAGTTGCCTCGGTTAACCGTATCTACACTATCTTCAATGTTGGTATATATATATATATATATATATAAAATATATATATATAAGAAATGGATATAAAGTAACCTACTCGAGTTTTCATTCATCTGAATCTCGATGGGTTACATCCGCTAATAATCGAGTTTACGGATTAATATCTGTTCGGTACCATGTTATGTCTGTTGAAACGGGTTCTTAATCTATAGATGAACGCTGTTTATGGGTTTGAAAATCACTGGATTCCTGTGCGCTCCCAACGATCGTACCCGTACCCGTACCCACCGGTTAAGCCACTACTCATATATTATATATATATATATATAAAATATATATAGTATAGTGTGCATGAAGCTGCATATATATATATATATATAATATATATAAATATATATATATATATATATCTACTGGTGACCAAAAACAGGCCTTACTTAAAAAAAGTCTGTGTGGGGCCCTGTTTTTTTTTTAATAAGATATTAAACCGGCCTGAATAATCCATTGAATTATGATCTGTTTTATCTTGATAGTTTCACGAAGAATCAAACGACTACAAAATTGCAACAAACCAGGACTCTCCTCCAGTATTCTATAATTTTTTAAATGTTTCTACTGTTCAATTCTTTGAAGTTATTTTGTCTTATTCTTTAGTATTATCATTATAATTCTGCATTGTAAAACCCTCATTTGTCAAGAGTGAAACAGGTTGTGCTCATGTTTGTTAAAATTTAATCGCTTCAAGATATTGAAAATGATGATTCTTTGAGAATAATTGTCTCTTTATGTTTTATGAATTGACTCATTATCTTTATCTCAGACTGTCAATGAAAAAAATCATTAATGTAGATACAACTATTGAAACATTCCATTTTTTACGGGCGGTGGAACTCTCGCTCTAGCTGCGAGAAAACCCGAGATTTTTATCACCGTTAAATCGAATAAACAACTATGAGCGACAATATTTTTTTTTACAGTGAAAAGCAAAATTAAAACTAATAGACAGACAAGAAACAGACATTTAAATATGTAATAACAAACGTAATGAGGATTTTAAATTTCATGTAATCGACCTATATCTTAAAAAGGAAGGAAAGTAACCAATACACACACACACACACAACACACACACATATATACATATATATAATATATATATATGCGTATATGTATATCTGTATATATGTGTGTATTGCATATGTACATATATATGTATATCTTGTATAGTGTGTTGTATGTATATGTACATATATATATGTATATATATGTGTGTGTATGTGTAATCCTATATGCATATATATATGTTGTTGTGTTTGTGTATGTATTGCATATGCATATGTATATGTGTTGTATGTATATGCATATTATTATATCTGTGTGTGTATGTATATGCATATATATCTATACTATAATCTAATTAAATTATCATTACATATGGCTATATCACGGTCCCTGCTTTCAAGATTATTATATTTTTTACAATGTTGTTCATTTAACAATAGCTCTTAAGTAAATACATCAAACGTTTTTAATAATTAAATTATCATACAGTGGTATATTCAAATGTCCTGCTAACCAAGATTATTATACTTTTACATATTGAAACATTCACAATAGCTCTGACGAAATATAATCAACTTGTATGAATAAAATTTCATACTATGGTATATCCACAGGTCCTTGCTAGTCAAGATGATCTAACTACATATGAACTATTCGCAATAATATTAAGTAAAACATATCAAACCGTTCTAAAAATTAAATTATCTTTACTGTGGTATATCCCATAAGCGCGCGTGGTGTATGGTTAAAGTCATGGGAAATGACTCGTCGCCCGGAGTTCAAAATCGTGGATGTGCGTAATTGCCATTCACTTTGCGCGTAATACCTTGGGAAGGTATGAATCCACACTCCCTCCAAAGCTATGGATAAAAAGTAGGTAGACGGGCTCTTTAACTGATTAGGTAACCGGTCAGGAGAAGGGAAAAACTCTGAATTCAAACCGTTGAACTCGTAAGAAATTGACCTTGTGTCCATTCCCTGCCGTCGAGGGGTTGGTAAAATAATAATATCCATCAGGTGCTGCTCGTAAATTATTATATTTTTACACATTGAAACTACTGGCAATAGCTATTAATAAACATATCAAACGTTCTATTGATTCAAATTATCATTAATGTGCTATATTCACAAGTCCTCTAGCAAAATCCTTATTTTCTCTGAGTCTCCGTTATGAATTTTTTTTTCCTAACTTATTTTTAAGTTCCATTTTACGAATACTTTTTTCTAATAAACGTTCAAATCAGTTTCTGCTTGATTCATTACAGTTCCCATTTTTGTCTGATTCCTAACTTAATAAGACAATTTGATTCCTACCAATATTATCGTTGCTAATATATAGTTACTGGATATTAATTTACCAACAAGACTCTAGCAAAAATGTTCTCAGTAATTGTAGGTCTGCTACTAATTTTAACCATCACCTGCACCTTAGTTGCATGGCTGTTCAGGTTCTTTACTATTAACCTTTGCTTTAAGGGCCGAATTCCACACACCGAAGCAAGAATCGAATTATGTGCTGAAAGGCTCGCAGTACAAAACAAGCAACCTAACGATATTGTTTCAATTTGAGACTTGTATTACGAAACCTAAGCAAATCTCGACAAAGGATAACCTTTTCCGCCCAAGAGTGTTAATTTTCCGAGGGATTTTATTGGATTGTCTTCTGACAAAAGGCCCCAAATTTGTAGAAGCTCTTAGCAAGGACGATTGACAAACTTCTGAAATGAGTCTTTCCTCATTATATGTTAGTTAAATGAATCCGTGTAAATGTTTGTAACCCAACACACACACACACACACACACACACACACACACACACACACACACACACACACATATATATATAGATATAATATATATATATTATCAACACTTCCACACAGCAAGAGTGACACAAGCCAAATTTATTAAGTGGAGTTTTGTGAGACTCCTTCCTCATCTTCTTTCTGTCGTTCTGTCTCTCTCCCTCTTTATATATACACACACACACACAACACGCCCACACCACACACAACACACATACACACACACACCACACACACACATATATATATATATATATATACTTATATATATATATATATATATATATATATTACGCTATGTATATGTTAGCTTATTACTGTAAGGTAACTTCTGAAATGAGGCTTTCCCAATTATATGTTAGTAAGATGAATCCGTGTAAATGTTTTTGTAACCAACACACACACACACACACACCGCACACACACACACATATGTATATATATATATATATATATATATATATATATATATAATTATATATAATTTATTCAACACTATCCACACGAGCAAGATTGTGACACAAGGTAAATTTATTTAAGTGGAGTTTTGTGAGACTCCTATCTATCTATCTCTTTCTGTCTTTCTGTCTCTCTCTCTCCTTTACAACACAACACACACACACACACACACACAAATATATATATATTATATATATATATATATATATATATATATATATATATATATAATATCAACACTTCCACAACGAGCAAGATGTGAACAAGGTAAAAATCTATAAGTGGAGTTTTTGTGAGACTCCTATCTATCCCTATCTCTCTTCTGTCTTTCTCCCTTCTTTATTACACACACACACACACACAACACAGACACACACACACACATATATATAATATAATATATATATATATATATATATATATTATATATATATATATATATATACGTATGTATATGTTAGCTTAGTTACTGTAAGGTAATAAACCTGAGGACTTGTGTAGGAAAACTAACCAAATCTAAACAAATTGACAACACAATTGAATGTTTCGCAAGGAGTGCAATTTCCGAGGGATTTTACTTGGATGTTCTTCTGACAAAAGGCCAATTTTGCTAGAGCTCTTAGCAATGATCGATTTACAACTTCTTGAAATGAGTCCTTTCCTCATTGTTATACGACCATTCTTTCAAGTGAATTCGTAATGGGGATTTGGCCTTTCAATGATAAATAATTAGATTCATGACCCTTCACTTAGGCTCAGTCAAAAGTATTCAAATTTTTCGGCAAGGATTTTACCTGTAAACTATTAGTAGAACTCGAAATATATATAATATATATATATATATATATATACAAAAAGTTGATCCGTTAGCGCTTATCTCTTTGAGCTCTGTGTAGATAATTAAGATTATTGCTACGGGTTGTTGCTTTTGAAATTTAACATAGAATTACATTTCAAATTTCTTCCTCTCACTCTCTCTCTCCTCTCCCAGAGAAAAACTAACATATATAAGAGGTACAAAGAGAGGAGCGAAAGTGATAGGCGAAATGTAAAGTAAGAGACGAGTCAGTTTTTGACTTTAATTGCAAATTACTACTAATTAGAACCAATTTAAAATGAATTTTTTCAAACATAACTCAATCCTAAAAGTAAGGAATAATTTAGTATAACTTTTCGTGTCATTAAACTAAACAGTAAAAAAGCCTTTTAATAAGACAAAAGTTGATTCGCTTCAGCTTTAGTATAATAATAATAATAATAATAATAATAATAAATAATAGACAAACAGAAAAAACGACAAAGACTAGAAACACAAAAATTGGGAAGAAAACAATTATATTGGACGCTTCAAACGACAAATAGATAAGTTGCACATGAAAAAGACTTGGACATGGTTAAGAAAGGAAAAACCTCAAAAGAGAAAAACCAGAATCACTTATAATACTGCGCACAAAATAATAAACTACATCGAAAGCGAAAATTGATAAGACCAACAGAATAGAAATGTAGACTTTGCGGTAATAGAGATTGAGGACTCGTTAAACCATATACTCTGCGAATGTAGCAACGAGGAATACAAACTAGACGACGACTGGTTGGAAGTGATCCACGGGAATATGCAAAAAATTTTAATTTTGACCACACAACAAATGGTAATGCAAAACCAGAATCTGTTCTTGAGACGAAAACCGCACAAAATTCTCTGGAACTTTTGAAATTAAAATGGTTATCACCTGATCCCAGCAAGAAGAACCAGACATAGTGTTGATTAACAAAAAAGAAGAACTTTGTCAAACTGGGGATTTTGTCAGTCCAACAGATCACAGGGTGAAGCTAAAGGAAAATGAAAAAAATGGACAAATATCGGACCTTGCCAGAGAACTTGAAAAAGTTTATGGAATATGAAGTTTAAAGTTATACCAATTTGTAGTGGTGCACTCTGGAACAGTCCCAAAAGGAGAGAAAAAGGCTTGGAAAGTTTTGGACATCAGAGAAGGATTGAAACCATTCGAACACTGCACGCCTTGCAATCTGCCAGAATACTCAGAAAGAGTCCTGGAGACCTGAGGAGACTTGCTGTCACTCAGACTCCAGTGAAAGACCATCAGCTAACACTGATGTGAAAACTTAAAAGAGTAAATAATAATAATAATAATAATAATAATTTATATATATATATATATATATATATATATATATTAATTATATATTATATATATATATATATATATTACCACAGGTATGGTTAACACTATTTCACCTTAGTTAAACTTATTTCTTAATGCTCCAATTATTTTGCGTATGTTACATAGTAAATATAATATTAAAGTTATATTCACATATCATGTGTTCTTTTGATATGCCTACTATGCATTACGCTTCTAATTGTTGAAATATTTGTACTAATATGTAGTGTTATGATTGGGTATCAAGTTATTGTATATTTTACCGTTGTATATAAGCACAATATATGTCAAATTAGATATACGTAGTGGGTGGCTAGATAAAGTTACAATGCAAACCAATCATGAAATTTATAGTGGACACTATTATGAAACAGATAAGCTTAACTTGAATTTGAAATGTATTTCTTATGTTTAAATTCTAAAAGCAACAACCCGTAGCTTAAATAAGGTCAAACCTTCCCTTTAGAAAATCTTACAAAAATGATTTTAATGTTTCGTACTCTCAATTTCTAAAAAGGGTCTTATTCATATACATTTCTTTAAAATTCAATCTAGAATGCTTCATGTTTATTTAGTTGTTCCGATGCCCCTGTTACATTACTCATACACATATACCCATGTTGCGGTACATACACAAGTGTTCTTGTTACTGGAGATGGGGGAGGGGGGGGGTGGGGGAGAGATAGACACAGGTAGATTAGAGAGATGCCATAACTTTACTTCTTTTGGCCATTGTGACTCTAGTCGTTCTATTCTTCTCTATGACTTCCATTTCTCTGTTCTTGCTAGGTTGTCGTCCTTGATTCATTTCTCTTCTAGGGTCAGTCTTGTTGCAAGACATCGATCAAAACCACAAAACCATATTATTTAGTTAAACCTTTATTTACCTAAACTAAACATTTCCTCTAACTAAACACAGCGCGCGTGTTGCAAGTGAGCCCCAGCGTAAGGCAGCTATGCCTTCTCCTTCTCGACGTCCAAGCTGAAACTGCGACCCGACCAGTTGCACGTGACTTCACGTATTTCGCGGCTTTCTGTAATATTCCATGGAAAGTACCGCCCGTTGAGATGAAAAGTGCCATCCCTTCAGAAATACAGAGATTGAAAAATAATCTTATGTAACCGCATAATTATGCAACACCCGCATCTGTGGGTGGTTTTGCCCTGTCACTTCAATGGCGAGCGTGTTTATTTATCCGTTATCCTTAATTCTACAAAAGTAATCTTAATCTATTTTAATCCCCCCAGGATCAAAAGAAAGCTAACATGAAAAAATGACGGATTAAAAACGCAGTTCATATTATGCCGCCCAAATATCTCTTTCAAGCCAAAATTTCCAAAAAATATTAATTAATATTTTTCACTCCATCGGGGCCTAAATTCAACTAGATTGTTGAATTGACATTCTACTTGCAAAAGGGTTTAAACAAAGACACTCTCCTAAAAACAAGACTTCAAAGAGTAATTCAACGAAACCCCGATCAGTCGGCCAGAGCATACTGTCTAAGAAGCCAACAATATATTTCAAACGTTTGTGTTACATAATCTATGATAGATTATTGTCAACCCCCTGTTTTCTGAAGGGAATCGACCCTTTTATATCACGGGCGGGACTTTCCATGGATATTACAGAAAGCCCGCGAAATACGTGAAGTCAGCGGCGGACCTGAGTTGGCTTCAGTTCAGCTTGACGTCAGGCAGATAAGATGCCTTAGCAGAACTCACTGCACACGCTCGCATGTTAGTTAGATGAAGATTTAGTTAAGTAAATACAGATTTAAATAAATAAATATGGTTTGTGGTTGATAAATGTTCTGGCAACAAAGACTGAAACTAGAAGAAGAAATGAAATTAAGTGCGAACCGAACCACTAAGACGAAGTCCAGACGCTAGAATATGAACGTAAGAACCAAAGATTAGCAGAAGAAGAATAGAAGTAAGAAAAGAAAGCTGTATACAACAAGTTGGAAAAATTAAATTATCATACTGTGGCATATCCACATGTCCTGCTATTTTATTATAAATGTGATAAAAAATGTTTATCACTAGAATGTTCCTATATTTTATTTAAATTCTTCCGATATCCTGCCTCTTTTGGTGCATTTTGTCCTGTCCACTTCAATAGGTGAGCGTATTATTTATCGTCTATCCTTAATTCTACCAAAAGTAATTTTAATGTATTTTAATCCACACCAAGATGAAAGAAAGCTCGCTTCAAAGTGCGAGTGAAATTAAGTCAGGGCGGCAGACATTGCTGATTGATTAATAAACATGAAGAGACCACTACATCATTAGACAGAATATTAACCTCAAGATCCGTCTGAGAATATGAAATTTCATTGCTAAAAATTGAAAACATACTTAAAAAAAGAAAAGAATGGTTGAATGTATCCTCTCTCTTGTGGTGGTAGAGAAGATAATCAGATGATAATACGGCCAACAAGGATGATTATACTAGAGTACTACATAGTATATGAAACGTGCTATAACTAATACTACGTATATCGTATAAGCGTATAGTAGTGTGAGGTATTGATATATATAGGCTAGCTATGTGAAAATTATCGCGGCTCTAAAAAAAGGGATGATGACACACAGAGCACTTGTACGTTTGTAGAACAAAAGTCTATATATTATATAAGAGAACTAACTATCCGATTTAATAAAACTTTCGGTATATGAAGTAATAAAGACGAACTTTTATTCTAAATAAATGTTTACTAAATTGAAAAGGCTAATAATTTTTTCATTAGTTTTTGTTTCGCACATTGATTCCCCGTACAAAGATCTTTTTTTTTTTTTATATAAATGATTTTTGCATTTTTGGAAAGATAATTTAATGACGGAACATATGTAAAAAAACTAAATCGCCACTAATTCGGTTTTGGTAATAGGGCATCTTTAACATTGAAACTTAAATCTCGTAAATAAGAAAAAATATGTATCTTTTTTTCTTTTTTTTTCTAAATTGTTAGGTTATTTTCTAAAGAATTTTATAATAAAGGTTCCTATTGCCTACTTGTTTAATTTTTTTCAGGGATTTTAAAAAATTTATAAAATGTAAAATAAATACTTTTCTTTAGCGGATATCAAAATCGTATTTATTGATCAAAGAAAATATTATATAAAAAATATTTAGCTAAAAATAATGCCATAACATATTTCGGTTTTTATTTAAAAAAAAATTAAAGATAATATTTGAATAACAAATTGTCGTCATTTTTATTAATGGGGGCGCTAAGGGATATAAAAAATCTGTTTTTTGGGTATTGTTGTTGTTATTTTTTGCTTCAGCTATAACAGGTTCAAATCCGTGGCGCTAGTATAATTATACTTTGTAGAACTCAAACAAACAGTGTTTGAAGAAATTTATTATTCTATTTGTTTGAAAACATATACGTATAATGCTCCATACCAAAAATGATGCACACGTCAAGATGCGATGATTTTGTCAACAAAGATTAAAAATGGCGGGATTTTACGAGAATTTACTTTTAAATGCAAAAATTTAGATTTTATGTAAGAGAAATTTGTTTTTTCTTTTTTATAACACGTAAACTTGGAATTGTTCTTTATATTAAACGTAAAATAAAACATTAAAAATTAATTTTCCATTTTTTATTGACGTTTTAAAATATTTTTTAACAATACTAGTGCGTATTAGAATAGCGTGTTTTGCACTATATATATATATATATATATATATATATATATATATATATATAATACTATACTATACTATACTATTAGTAAGCCCTTGTGGTAAGTAAAAAAAAAGGTAAATGATTTACAAGAAAAAATATACTACAGGTAACGGCCTGGAAAAAAGAAGAAAAGACTAAGTAGGACCAACCGAAAATAATCGATAAACAGGGTAGCACTTGACCGAAACAATGAAATATATACGCTAGGCCTGTTTAAGCTATAATGCAAAGTGTGCTCGGTACCTAAGTAGAACGAAATAGTATAATACTAATGAGTGAGGTACTACTAACTAAAGTTTCGCTTATTAGCTCATCAGGACAAAATTCAGAATCTTGCCCTGATAAGCTGATAAGCGAAACTTTAGTTAGTAGTACATGATTCATTAATATCATTGTTACTATATATATATATATATATATATATATATATATATATATGAATAGTATGTGCATGTGTGTGTGTGTGTGTGTGTGTGAATATGAGTGATTAAAACAAAGGGACGGCTAAACCTATACACCCCAATTCCAAAAATGCTTATAAGAACAATATACAAACGTATATAGATAAATAATGACTTACGACCGCGCGCATAGAAACACCAAAACTCACCCCCTACACACATGTATATATATATATATATATATATATATATATATATATATATATATATATATATATATATATATATATAATGTGTATCATGAAAATATCAAGATTGAAGCTGTATTTATCAAGAAAGAAATGAACAAAGAATAGAACGTTAATTTTTTTTTCAGAATACAAATCTTGAATACAAGTACAAGACAAAAATCTCGATACTTCGTTGACATACTTATATATATATATATATATATATATATATATATATATATATATATGTATATATATATAAGGTATGTCCAAGAAGTATCGAGATTTTTGTACTTTTTGACACACCTTGTATTCTGAAAAAAATAACGTTCCATTCATGACATGTTGGAATATCAGTAAATACTTACTATTTGGAGGTTTGTTATTTTTTGTTCGCTGACGATCGGTGTTCAAATGCTTGTGTCTCAGTTTATTCATACATGACAGTTATTCAAATTATAACTTGGCGTACCACACTTGTAATTAAATGTTGAATTTAATAAAACTGGAAGATTCGTTCGTGTTGTAATTAATTTACACTTAGTTTGCCAAAAGAAAATTCCGTGTTACTCTTTTAGATTAATGACTTTCGTATTAAAATGTTTTAGCATATGTAATTTTACGGTAATTGGTACATTTAGTTTTTGAGAAAAATTTAAAAAACAGATTTTTTAACGTTGGTTGCCGTTTAATAGATTTTCTCTTTGCTCACACGTTATGAGTATCTTTAATGAGAGAGAGAGAGAGAGAGAGAGAGAGAGAGAGAGAGAGAGAGAGAGAGAGAGAGTTTGTGTGTATGTATGTGTGTGTGTGTGTGTGTGAGAAGAGAGAGGTGAGAGAAGAGAGAGAGAGAGAGTGTGTGTATGCTTGTGTGGGGTGAGAGAGAGAGAGAGAGAGAGAAAGAGAGAGAGTGTGTGTGTGTATGTGTGTGGGGGATGAGAGAGAGTGAGAGAGAGAGAATGTGTGTGTATGTCTGTGTGTGTGTGTGGGTGAGAGAGAGAGTGAGAGAGAAAGAGAGAGTGTGTGTGCGTGGGTGTGGATGAGGATGAGGGAGAGAGAGAGAGGGTGAGAGGGAGAGAGAGAGAGAGAGAGAGAGAGAGAGAGAGAGAGAGAGAGAGAGAGAGAGAGAGAGAGAGATTTATATGTCATCATATAAAGAGCAACTTAAAAGACTGAGACACAAACTTACGCATCGATAGATGATGAGAGAGAGAGAGAGAGAGAGAGAGAGAGAGAGAGAGAGAGAGAGAGAGAGAGAGAGAGAGAGAGAGAGATTTATATGTCATCATAAGAGCAACTTAAAAGACTGAAACACAAACTTACGCATCGATAGATGACATATTCCTTTTATCATGGAGAGAGAGAGAGAGAGAGAGAGAGAGAGAGAGAGAGAGAGAGAGAGAGAGAGAGAGAGAGAGAGAGAGAATAGCAAAATGTGTCGCATAATTTCTCTTTCTCTCTTCGCTCTCTCTCCTCTCCCTTTCTTTCCCCAAGTTCCTCCCAACCTCTTCTCATAATCATTTTTCATTATCTTTTATCTTGCATCTATCGTTTTGGGTCTCTCTTTTTGGTACTCTCTATTTACTAGTTGTTAATATTGTTACGTACTTTCTTATTCTTCTGGTCGGATCTGCTTCTTCTATCTTCTAATGGTCTCGTCTGGTCTTTCTTATCTGGGTCCGTGTCTGGTTCTGCTGGGGACCATTTCTTATCAGAAGCCTTGTGTCATTGTTAGCTTTAGTAATAACAACAAGACTTCGATTTACCTTTGATGTTATTTATTCTGACAACTGCGCGCTGAGAGTCACATCTTGCTAGCTTCTAACTCTCAACTGACTAACTGCAACTAACTAACTGCAACTCTTACTGAGTTTTAAACCGGAAGGGGGCTTTCTTCGGGTTTCCGTTCTCACGATTCTATCAAGGTGAGAGTGAGGTCAAGCATTGTCACTCACTCTCAAGGCCATCAGCTGTACTGATCGCCATAAGGATTTCTATACTACCTTAAAAAGTAATAGGGATCCAATTAATATGTAACAATATTTTTCGCTCTTCCCCCCCTACTCTCTCTCTCCAAACACACACACACATATATATATATATATTTACGTTTTGCGAGGGATAATTATAGGAATCCATACTAATAGCCTGACCTGGTGGTGGTGATGATGATGATGATGATGATGATGATGATATATATATCCCTGATTTTAGTTTCATCAGATAGCCATCACACATAATACCCAAATTACAGTTTGTTGAGTTTTTTCACTTATATTGGATGAGTAAATATTGCTCTGTAGGAATTTAATTATAATACATTGAGCTCTCCTGGGGACTTGTAAGAATCCTCATATATATATCTGTATATATATATATGTATATATAAATACATATATATATATGTATATATATATATGTGTGTGTGTGTGTGTGTGTATGTGTGTGTGTGTGAAGGCGCGTGGTGTAATGGTTAGAGTCATAGAAAATGGACTCGTCGACCCAAGTGCAAGTCCTGGACGAGTCTTTTTTTTGCATTTCCCACAGAAATTAAGTGGATAATACGTCTACGCACACACACACACAGACACACACACACGCACACATACATACACACGGGTTATATATAGATTTAGGTGCCCTAAACTCACACAAATATTTCTACAACCCCACTTGAAAAGAAGTCATCCAAACATCAATGGAGAGTAGGGACAACCACCCACATTCCAACCAGGCCAGTAACATGAGAAAAAAAGTCATCCAAAAATCAATTACACACTGATAGAGTGACATATCACCAGCAACTCCAGCTATAAAAGCGCTAAGCTACACAAAACAGTGAATCTAGATTGTCTTGACAAAAGAAGGTCAAACTTCCGAAATATAGAATGAAATAAAATGAAACTGAACACTTACACACCAACTGAGTTTCTCATTAATTTCCCAGCTCATGCTTCACAAATATTATAGGTATATATGAAATACATATACACAAATATAATGTATTCACACTGAGAACTAGACTCACCATATATATATATATATATATATATATAAGTCATCCACAGACGCCGTGTTTCGACGTTTCACGTCTCATCAGTGTGGCTAGACACAACAACTAACTCTGACCAGAAGCAACCCCGACTGACTTTATGTCTGTCCGATCCGTTATCCTCTAGGCAATTGCCAGCTGTCGTTTAAGGAGCGGTGTTTTAACTGTTTTAGATACATACATCTGTGTATATATCACCAGAGAGATCTAATCTGTAAACAGATGATCATTGCATTAAAAGTTCATTAATGTCACTCCTAAAGAGCTCTACCGGGTTATGGGAGCATATGATAAGTCATCTACAGACACCGTGTTTCGAAGTTTCACGTCTCATCAGTGTGGCAACAACTAACTCCGACCAGAAGCGAACCCGACTGACTTTGCCATTATACCTCTTTTTTAAACCTTATCTGCCACTATTTTATACTCCTTTTTATACTCCTTTTTTTTTATACTCTCTTTTTTGCACTCTGCTGTTTCTCGTTTTCTTTTTCTTCTTTTCTAATAACCAGGAGGGTTTTGTTTCTGTTAAAAATAAAAACAACAGTTTTTTTTTTATTTCAGCTCAACTCACAATTCTGAATAGAAAAATCGTGGAGATTTTGGGTCTTTTGTCCTTCAATTCCTTCCCAAATGACTGACCATTTTAACTCGCGGCAAATTTCTTTCAAAGACACTCAGCATCCTACACAAGATTTAAAAAAAATAAAGCATTTAGTGGAAAGACAAAAAATATCCTTCACTTAACATCTGTGATTTCATGCACGGTGAATTAGTTAAGACATGCCGTGATTATTATTATTAATTTTTACTCCTTTTGAGTTTTTCACATCAGCGTTAGCTGATGGTATTTCACTGGAGGTTGAGTGACAACAAGTCTTCTCAGGTCTCCAGGACTCTTTTGAGTATTCTAGCCGAGTGCAGCAGTGCAGTAGTCTGGGTGGTCTCAATTGTTTCTCTGAATTACAGATCCTCCAGTCTTTTTTTTTTTCAAGGTTAATGGGACCGTTCCAAGTGCACCAACTACAATTGGTATCACTTTCACTCTCATATTCCACAGCTTTTTCAATTCTCTGGCAAGGTCCAGGTATTTATCCATCTTTTCATTTTCCTTCAGCTTCACCCTGTGACCTGCTGGAACCACAATGTCCACCAGTTGACACGTTCTCTTTTTTTTTTTTTTGTTAATCAATACTAGGTCTGATCTCCTGGCTGGGATAAGGTGATCCGTCTTTATCTCAAAGTCCTAGAGAATTTTATGCTTCTCATTCTCCTGGACAGGTACAGTCTTGTCCATATACTATTTAGCTGTATGGGGAAAATTTAATTTCTTGCACAATTCCCAGTGGATTACCTTTCCCATCGAGTCGTGCCTAGTCGTGTACTCTCTTTGTACTAGTTTGCTGCATTCGCCGATTATATGATTGACAGTTTCGTCTCTGTCTCCACACATTCTTCACTTGCTATTTTGCTGCATCTTGTCTATTTTTGACTTTATATAGTTAGCTCTTGTGGTATTGTCTTGTGCTGCGATTATAAGGGACCTGGTTTCTCTCTTGAGGTTTCCTTTTCTTAGCCATGTCCATGTTTTCTAATATGATATCTCTTGAGTTTGTCGCTTGAAGTACCCATATAGTTGTTTTTCTTCCCATTGCAGGTTTTTTTTAGTTTTCTATGTATTTCTGCTTGTCAATATGTTGCAATTGCTTTTCCTGGCTGCTGCAATTAGTCTTTCCTTACTTTTATTTGTGTATTCGTCAAGTGCTTGGTTTGCCGTATCTACACTATATTCAATGTTGGTATATATATATATATATATATATATATAAGAAATGAATATAAAGTAACCTACTCGAGTTTCATCATCTGAATCGTCAGGGTTACATCCGCTGAATTAATCGAGTTTTCGATTAATATCAGTTGGTACCACGTATGTCTGTTGAAACGGGTCTTATCGTTATAGATGAACGCTGTTTATGGGTTTGAAACTCACTGGATACTGTGCGCTCCCAACGATCGTACCCGTACCCGTACCCACCGGTAAGCCACTACTCATACATATATATATATATATATATATATATATATATATGTGCATGAAGCTGCATATATATATATATATATATATATATATATATATATATAATATAAATAAATATATATATATATATATATATATATATATATATATATATATAGGGTGACCCCAAAACAGGCCTTACTTTTAAAAAAGTCCGTGTGGGGCCTGTTTTTTTTTAATAAGATATTAAACCGGCCTGAATAATCCATGAATTATGATATGTTTTATCTGATAATTTTCACTGAAGATCAAACGACTACAAAATGCAACAAACCAGGACTCTCCTCAGTATTCTATATTTTTTAATGTTTCTGCTGTTACAATTCTTTGAAGTTATTTTGTGCTATTCTGTTAGTATCATCATTTATAATCTGCATTGTAAAACCCTCATTTGTCAAGAGCGAACAGGTTGTGCTCATGTTGTTAAAATTTAATCGCTTCAAGATATTGAAAATGATATTTGCTTTGAGAATAATTGTCTCTTATGTTTTATGAATGACTCATTATCTTTATCTCAGACTGTCATGAAAAAAATCATTAATGGTAGATACAACTATTGAAACATTCATTTTAACGGGCGGTGGAACTCTCGCTCTAGTGCGAGAAAACCCGAGATTTTATCACCGTTAAATCGAATAAACAACTATTGAGGACAATATTTTTTACAGTGAAAAGCAAATTAAAACTAATAGACAGACAAGACAGACATTTAAATATGTAATAACAAACGTAATGAGATTATAAATTTTCATGTAATCACCAATATCTTAAAAGGAAGGAAGTACAATACACACACACACACACACACACACACACACACACACACACACACACACATATATATATATGCATATGTATATCTGTATATATGTGTGTATGTATATGTACATATATATGTATATCTGTATATGTATGTATATGTACATGTATATATATGTATATATGTGTGTGTGTATGTGTATCTATATGCATATATATATGTGTGTGTGTTTGTGTATGTATGCATATGCATATGTATATGTGTGTATGTATATGCATATATATATCTGTGTGTGTATGTATATGCATATATATCTATATCTATATATCTAATTAAATTATCATACTATGGTATATCCACAGGTCCTGCTAGTCAAGATTATTATATTTTTTACATGTTGTTCTGTTTAACAAGAGCTCTTACGTAAATATATCAAACGTTGTATGAATAAAATTATCATACTATGGTATATCCACAGGTCCTGCTAGTCAAGATTATTATACTTTTTACATATTGAACTATTTCGCAATAGATATTAAGTAAACATATCAAACGTTCTAATAATTAAATTATCTTACTGTGGTATATCCATAGGTGCGCGTGGTGTAATGGTTAAAGTCATGGGAAATGGACTCGTCGCCCGGAGTTCAAATCTTGGATGTGGTAATTGCATTTCACTTTGCGCTAATACCCTTGGGAAAGGTATGAATCCTACACTCCCTCCAGCTATGGATAAATAGTAGGGTAGACGGGGCTCTTTAACCTTGATTAAGTAACCGGTCTAGGAGAAGGAAAACTCTGAATTCAAACCTGTTGAACTCCGCTTAAGAAATTGGCCTTGTGTCGCATCCTGCTCGTTTGGAGGGGTTGGTAAATATATATATCCATAGGTGCTGCTCGTCAAAATTATTATATTTTTTACATATTGAACTACTTGGCAATAGCTATTAAGTAAACATATCAAACGTTCTATTAATCAAATTATCATAATGTGCTATATTCACAAGTCCTTCTAGTCAAAATCCTTATTTCTCAGAGTCTCGTTATGAATTTTTTTTTCCTAAATTATTTTTAAGTTTCATTTTACGAATACTTTTTTCTAATAAAGTTCAAATCAGTTTCTGCTTGATTCATACAGTCCCATTTTTGTCTGATTCCTAATTAATAAGAAATTGATTCCTACCAATAGTTATCGTTGCTAATTATATAGTTACTGGATATTAATTACCAACAAGACTCTAGCAAAAATGTTCTCAGTAATTGTAGGTTTCTACTAATTTTAACCATCACCTGCACCTTAGTTGCATGGCTGTTCAGGTCTTTACTATAACCTTGCTTAAGGCCGAATTCCTACATCACCGAGCAAGAATCGATTATGTGCTGAAAGGCTCGCAGTACAAACAAGCAACCTAACGATATTGTTTCAATTTGAGACTTGTATACGAACCTAAGCAAATCTCGACAAAGGATAACCTTTTCCGCCAAGAGTGTAATTTCCGAGGGATTTTATTGGATTGTTCTTCTGACAAAAGGCCAAATTTGTAGAGCTCTTAGCAAGGATCGATTGACAACTTCTGAAATGAGTCTTTCCTCATTATATGTTAGTAAATGAATCCGTGTAAATGTTTGTAACAACACACACACACACACACACACGTACATATATCTATATCTATCTATCTCTATATATATATATATATATATATATATATATATATATATATTTACCAACCTCCACACGAGCAAGATGTGACACACAAGCCAAATTTATTAAGTGGAGTTTTGTGAGACTCCTACCTATCTTTCTGTCTTTCTGTCTCTCTCCTCTTTATATATATACACACACACACAAACACCCACACGCCCACACACACACACACACACACACACACACACACACACACATATATATATATATATATATATATATATATATATATATACGTATGTATATGTTAGCTTAGTTACTGTAAGGTAACTTCTGAAATGAGTCTTTCCTCATTATATGTTAGTAAATGAATCCGTGTAAATGTTGTAACCAACACACACACACACACACACAACACACACACACACACACACACACACACACACACACACACACATATATATATATATATATATATATATATATTTACCAACACCTCCACACGAGCAAGATGTGAGACAAGGTAAATCTATTAAGTGGAGTTTTGTGAGACTCCTATCTATCTATCTCTTTCTGTCTTTCTCCCTCTTTATATACACACACCACACACACACACACACACACACACACACACAACACATATATATATATATATATATATATATATATATATATATATATATACGTATGTATATGTTAGCTTAGTTACTGTAAGTAATAACCTGAGACTTGTGTAGGAAACTAAGCAAATCTAACCAAATGACAACACAATTGATAATGTTTCGCCAGGAGTGCAATTTCCGAGGGATTTTATTGGATTGTTCTTCTGACAAAAGGCCAATTTTGTAGAGCTCTTAGCAATGATCGATTTACAACTTCTGAAATGAGTCTTTCCTCATTGTATACAACATTTCCTTCAAGTGAGATTCGTAATGGGGATTTGGCCTTCAATGATAAATAATTAGATTCATGACCCTTTCACTTAGGCTCAGTCAAAAGTATTTCAAATTTTCGGCAAGGGGATTTTACCTGTACTATTAGGTAGAACTCGATATATATATATATATATATATATATATATATATATATATATATACAAAAAGTGATCCGTTTGCTTATCCCTTGAGCTCTGGGTAGATAATTAAGATTAGTTAAAAGTGAGTTTGCAAAGCGAATTCAATTTAAAAAAAATGAATACGACCGGACAAAACATTAAAATCATTTTGTAAGATTTCTAAAAAAGGGAAGGTTTGACCTTATTTAAGCTACGGGTTGTCACTTTTGAAATTTAACATAGAAATACATTTAAATTCTCCTCCCACTCTCTCTCTCCTCTCCCAGAGAAACTAACATATATAAGAGGTACATAGAGAGGGCGAAAGTGATAGGCAGAATGTAAAGTAAGAAACGGGTCAGTTTTTGACTTAACTGCAAATTACTACTAATTAGAACCAATTAAAATTGAATTTCTTTCAAACATAACTCAATCCTAAAAGTAAGGAATAATTTAGTATAACTTTCGTGTCATTAAACTAAGCAGTAAAAATCCTTTAGGAGACAAAAGTTGATTTGCTCAGTTTTAGAATAGTAATAATAATAATAATAATAATATAATAATAATAATAATATATATATATATATATATATATATATATATATATATATATATATATATATATTATATATATTTACCACAGTGTATGGTTAACACTATTTCACTTAGTTAAAATTATTTCTTAATGCACCATATGTATTTGCATATGCACATAGTAAAAATATAATATCAAAGTATATCACAATATCATGTGTTCTTTTAATATACCGTACTATGCTATACGCTTCTATTTTGTTGTAAATATTATACTAATATATAGTGTTATGATATGGTGTACAAGTTATTGTATATTTTCCGTTGTATATAAACACGCCATACTTGGCATGTCACAATAATATGTCAAATAGATATACGTAGTGGGTGGTCTATATAAAGTTACAATGCCAACAATCATGAAATTATAGTGGACACTATATGAACAGATAAGCTGAACTTGAATTTGAAATGTATTTTTATGTTAAATTTAAAAGCAACAACTCGTAGCTTAAATAAGGTCAAACCTTCCCTTTTTAGAAATCTTACAAAATGATTTTAATGTTTTGTACTCTCAATTTCTAAAAAGGGTCTTATTCATATACATTTCTTTAAAATTCAATCTAGAATGCTTTCATGTTTTATTTAGTTGTTCCGATGCCCCTGTTACATACTCATACACATATACCCATGTTGGGTACATACACAAGTGTTCTTTTACTGGAGAGAGGGAGAGAGATAGACACAGGTAGATAGAGAGATGCATAACTTACTTCTTTGGCCATTGGTGATCTCTAGTCGTTTCTATTCTTTCTCTATGACTTCTATTTCTCTGTTCTTGCTGGTTGGTCGTCCTTGATTCATTTCTTCTTCTAGGTCAGTCTTGTTGCCAAGACATTCATCAACCACAAAACCATATTATTTATTTAAACTTTTATTTACTTAACTAAACATCTTCCTCTAACTAAACACTGCACGCGTGTGCAAGTGAGCACCAGCTAAGACAGATATGCCTTCTCTGCCTGACGTCCAAGCTGAAATTGCGACCCAACCAGGTCCCACGTGACTTCACGTATTTCGCGGGCTTTCTGTAATATTCCATGAAAAGTACCGCCCGTGACATGAAAAGGGGCCATCCCTTCAGAAATACAGAGGATTGATAATAATCTTATGTAACCGCATAGATTATGCAACACCCCGCCTCTGTGGGTGGTTTTGCCCTGCTCACTTCAATGGTGAGCGTGTTTATTTATCCGTTATCCTTAATTCTACAAAGTAATCTTAATCTATTTTAATCCCCCCAGGATCAAAAGAAAGCTCACATAAAAAAAAAATTACGGATTAAAAACGCAGTCATATATGCCGCCTAAATTCAAAAAATTATTTAATTAATATTTTTCACTCTATCGGGTGCTATTCAACTAGATTGTGAATTGATATTCCTACTTGCAAAGGGTTAAACAAAGACACTCTCCTAAAACAAGACTTCAAAGAGTAATTTAACAAAAGCCCGGGATCAGTCGGCAGAGCATCTGTCTAGAAGCCACAATATATCAAACGTTGTGTTACATAATCTATGCATAGATTATTGTCAACCCCCTGTATTTCTGAAGGGATCGCCCCTTTTCATGTCACGGGCGGGACTTTCCATGGAATATTACAGAAAGCCCGCGAAATACGTGAAGTCACGTGGGACCTGGTTGGCTTTCAGTTTCAGCTTGGACGTCAGGCAGATAAGGCCTTAGCTGGAGCTCACTGCACAAGCGCTATGTTAGTTAGATGAAGATTTTAGTTAAGTAAATACAGATTTAAATAAATAATATGGTTTTGTGGTTGATGAATGTCTTGGCAACAAGACTGAACTAGAAGAAGAAATGAATTAAGTGCGACCGACCACCAAGACGAAGTCCAGACGCTAGAAGATGAACGTAAGATACCAAAGATGAGCAGAAGAAGATGTAAGAAAAGAAAGGGTATATAACAGTTGGAAAAATTAAATTATCATACTGTGGCATATCCACATGTCCTGCTACTTTATATAAATTTGATAAAAATGTTATTCTAGAATGTTCCTATATTTTATTTAATTCTTCCGATATCCTGCCTCTTTTGGTGATTTTGTCCTGTCCACTTCAATGGTGAGCGTATTTATTTATCGTCTATCCTTAATTCTACAAAGTAATTTTAATGTATTTTAATCCACCCAAGATGAAAAGAAAGCTCGCTTCAAAGTGATGGATTAAACAGGCGGGCAGATACGCTGATTGATTTAAAGATATTACTTGAAGTTTTATGTGGACCACACATTCATTAGACGGAAATATGAACCTCCAAGATCCGTCTGAGAATATCAAATTATTATTGTAAAAAAATTGAAACATACTTAAAAAAAAAAATGTTGAATGTACTGATTTTGGTACAAATGCAGAATAGTGCGCAAGAGATAATATTAAAACCGCATTTTATGGGTAAAATAGCATTAAATTACGGAAAGTCCCAAAGTAACCCTTGTTTCAAAGATTTGGGATCTTTCTGTGAAATGTATTGAAATGTAATGCATTTTATACGTAATCTAATGATATCATCTCTTGCGTGCTATTTTGCATTAGTATTTATTTGTATATTTAATATTAAAATAAATGAATGATTATTTTATAAACAGTGGCTAACATTAACTGTTTTGCATTTGTTTACAAATTTCGACGCCAAATATTTCGAATTAGAATTTATATATATTGGGTAGTTGAACACGACCCAGCTTTATCAAAAATAGCCTTTTGATGGTTTTTAAAAAAGTGCTCAATTTGAGTATTTTTATGATTATTATTCTCAATAACAGCATTTTAGGAATCAATAAAATTATTTTAAAAATCAATAAACGTTTGTTTTTAAAAACCAGGAAGTTGCGTGATTTCTGGGACTATATATATATTATATATATATATATATATATATATATATATATATATATATATTATTATATATATATATATATATATATATGCTCCCCATTCCCTAGGAATTGAGCACTTTGGAGGAGATTTCGCTGACGACCGCCAACTAAAGCGTAAACGCAACGCTCTCCAATAAAAGCACTCTACGGTGGCATTTAAATACATACAGATATGTGTATTAAAACAGTTAACATCCCCTTCCCATTCTGTAGGTGACGATAGCCGAGCGGTTAAGCTGTCCGACTGATGCTGAATCGATCGGGTTTCTATCCCGGCTATAAGCAGCTTAACAAATGTCCAGCCACACTGAAGAGACGTGATACAACGAAACACGGGTGTCTGTGTGTGTATATATATATATATATTATATATATATATATATATATATATATATATATATAACGGTGTCTGTAGATGACTTAATATATGCTTATTATATGGAGGCGCGTGGTCGAATGGTTAGAGTTGTAGGAAATGGTTTCGTCGACCTGAGTTCAATTCCTGGATGAAGCTGTTTGCATTTCACCTGGCTCTCCCCTCGTTTATTTTCTTCCTTCACTCTCTGCTCGTTCATTCTCTTTACCTTACTCTTCTCTCTCTCTCTCTCTCTCTCTGATCATTCCTTTCTCCCTTTTATCCCTCTGCTAGACTCTCCCCCAATTCTCTCTCCTGCATTTATCTACTTCCCCCTAATTCTAATTTATATATTCTCAAACGTATTAAAAGCAATCCTATATATAAAGTTTCGTTCGTCTTTCTAATTTAATATAATATTTTATTACATTAAAACTTAAATACTTAGGCTTAGTTGGCCGCCTATTTTAGCTAGATATTGCAACAGCATATATATTAAATTAATCAATGAGTACATTATTACATTTACCCTCCAAAAAATCTGGAATAATCTTGTCTTTTAATGATAATGACGTTGTTCATCTGATGTCTCAAGGAAATGGGTGACATTTTTTTAAATCCGTGAAATGGGATTACTTAGCTAATCTAGGAAATTTCTATAGTGTCTTAATGTAGACTAAACAATGCTGTCTAGAACTGAACAATCAGATCAGGCATGTCACATTTAATGCTTGTATTTTTATTGTAAGAACCTATGAATCTACGAGGGTGATTCAAAAAGTAATGCTATTGTGTTTAGGACAGGTATAATTACCAACACAGGAACATGTATCATACATCAAAATGAAGCTGGTTCTCTGTAGATCACATCCCTACTTCTCCAGATAGGTGATTCAAAAAATAAAGCCATTTTGTATAGGATAGGTATAATTACCAGCACAGGAACATGTATCATACATCAAAATGAAGCTGGTTCTCTGTAGATCCATCCCTACTTCTCCACATAGGTGATTCAAAAAGTAATGCCATTTTTTTAGGACAGGTATAATTACCAACACAGGAACATTTATCATACATCAAAATGAAGCTGGTCCTCTGTAGATCACATCCCTACTTCTCCACATAGGTGATTCAAAAATAAAGCCATTTTGTTTAGGACAGGTATAATTACACAGGAACATGTATCATACATCAAAATGAAGCTGGTTCTCTGTAGATCACATCCATACTTCTCCACATAGGTGATTCAAAAAGTAATGCCATTTTGTTTAGGACAGGTATAATTACCAACACAGGAACATGTATCATACATCAGAATGAAGCTGGTTCTCTGTAGATCACATCCATACTTCTCCACATAGGTGATTCAAAAAGTAATGCCATTTTGTTTAGGACAGGTATAATTACCAACACAGGAACATGTATCATACAACAAAATGAAGCTGGTTCTCTGTAGATCACATCCTTTTCGTTCCTTGTTTGACGAGGAGGCGCCCATGTGTTGGTTTAGAGCGCAGGTGCGGTCTCCCTACTGGTCGGGTGTTCTATACTAACTCACCATACAGTAGGTCTTTGGGGATGCGGCCTTTGTCCATCCTACTGACGTGGCCAAACTCAGGAGGTATGTCAAAAAATTATTTTAAATCCAAACTACAAACTTACAAACAAAAGTTATCCCCTAAAAAAATAGTCAAAGGGAGTCTAATGCACTTTCCCATCCTTCTCTGTCACGTTTACATTCACTCCCGGAAGGATTCTTCCGGGATTCTCCGTAGTTCTGTCGTCGGGGCCTTTTCAATGTCGTGCACATTCTCAAAACGGGTTCTCTTGATGACCCCTTTGAGCTTGCGGAAGAAGAAAAAATCACATAGAACCAGTTTGGGCGAGTAGGGTGATTGCTTCAGCACAGTGATGTTCTTTTGGGCAGGAACTCTCGGATACTTAGGGCAGTGTTGTCATGGTGAAGCAGCCACGAGTTGTCCTACCACTTATCTCGCCTTTTCTCGGGCACAGAACGAACCAAACGCCGTAGTATCTCTTTGTAGACTCCAGAAGTAATAGTTTGAAGGGGAAAACTAGCAGTTTGTAGTTTGGGTTTGAAATAGATCTTTTGTGACACCAATTCTGGAATTTTCTGACATACCTCGAAAAAAAGAAAAAAAAAACAGTCACGAAAAGTTACATCGATGTTATCTGTACACAAGGGAAAAGGTAATTCAGTGCAACAATTATAGAAAACCATTCTTCTAAATAGAACCGATTTCAAACTCACATTTTCCATGATGAGTTAAGCAATGATCAGCCTGGTCACTATTTAGATGGGGGACCACTTAGTAACAGTAGATATTGTAAGCAACACGTATATTCTGTGACGAAGTTTCGTAAATAATAAGTTAAGCAATAATGAGGCTGGTTACTACTTAGATGAGTGACCTCTTAGATACAGTATGGGTGTACATGTTATAATTGTTCTAGAATATTGTTATGATATCCCAGACTGAGCAACAAGTTAAGCAATGATGAGGCTGGTTACTACTTAGATGAGTGACCTCTTAGATACAGTACGGGTGTACGTGTTATAATTGTTCTAGAATATTGTTATGATATGCCAGACTGAGCAACGCTTCGTAAGTAACAAGTTAAGCAGTGATGAGCCTGGTCACTATTTAGATAGGGGACCACTTAGTAACAGTAGATATTGTAAGCAACACGTATATTCTGTGACGAAGTTTCGTAAATAATAAGTTAAGCAATGATGAGGCTGGTTACTACTTAGATGAGTGACCTCTTAGATACAGTATGGGTGTACATGTTATAATTGTTCTAGAATATTGTTATGATATGCCAGACTGAGCAACAAGTTAAGCAATGATGAGGCTGGTTACTACTTAGATGAGTGACCTCTTAGATACAGTACGGGTGTACGTGTTATAATTGTTCTAGAATATTGTTATGATATCCCAGACTGAGCAACAAGTTAAGCAATGATGAGGCTGGTTACTACTTAGATGAGTGACCTCTTAGATACAGTACGGGTGTACGTGTTATAATTGTTCTAGAATATTGTTATGATATCCCAGACTGAGCAACAAGTTAAGCAATGATGAGGCTGGTTACTACTTAGATGAGTGACCTCTTAGATACAGTACGGGTGTACGTGTTATAATTGTTCTAGAATATTGTTATGATATCCAGACTGAGCAACAAGTTAAGCAATGATGAGGCTGGTTACTACTTAGATGAGTGACCTCTTAGATACAGTACGGGTGTACGTGTTATAATTGTTCTAGAATATTGTTATGATATCCCAGACTGAGCAACAAGTTAAGCAATGATGAGGCTGGTTACTACTTAGATGAGTGACCTCTTAGATACAGTACGGGTGTACGTGTTATAATTGTTCTAGAATATTGTTATGATATCCCAGACTGAGCAACAAGTTAAGCAATGATGAGGCTGGTTACTACTTAGATGAGTGACCTCTTAGATACAGTACGGGTGTACGTGTTATAATTGTTCTAGAATATTGTTATGATATCCCAGACTGAGCAACAAGTTAAGCAATGATGAGGCTGGTTACTACTTAGATGAGTGACCTCTTAGATACAGTACGGGTGTACGTGTTATAATTGTTCTAGAATATTGTTATGATATCCCAGACTGAGCAACAAGTTAAGCAATGATGAGGCTGGTTACTACTTTAGATGAGTGACCTCTTAGATACAGTACGGGTGTACGTGTTATAATTGTTCTAGAATATTGTTATGATATCCCAGACTGAGCAACAAGTTAAGCAATGATGAGGCTGGTTACTACTTAGATGAGTGACCTCTTAGATACAGTACGGGTGTACGTGTTATAATTGTTCTAGAATATTGTTATGATATCCCAGACTGAGCAACAAGTTAAGCAATGATGAGGCTGGTTACTACTTAGATGAGTGACCTCTTAGATACAGTACGGGTGTACGTGTTATAATTGTTCTAGAATATTGTTATGATATCCCAGACTGAGCAACAAGTTAAGCAATGATGAGGCTGGTTACTACTTAGATGAGTGACCTCTTAGATACAGTACGGGTGTACGTGTTATAATTGTTCTAGAATATTGTTATGATATCCCAGACTGAGCAACAAGTTAAGCAATGATGAGGCTGGTTACTACTTAGATGAGTGACCTCTTAGATACAGTACGGGTGTACGTGTTATAATTGTTCTAGAATATTGTTATGATATCCCAGACTGAGCAACAAGTTAAGCAATGATGAGGCTGGTTACTACTTAGATGAGTGACCTCTTAGATACAGTACGGGTGTACGTGTTATAATTGTTCTAGAATATTGTTATGATATCCCAGACTGAGCAACAAGTTAAGCAATGATGAGGCTGGTTACTACTTAGATGAGTGACCTCTTAGATACAGTACGGGTGTACGTGTTATAATTGTTCTAGAATATTGTTATGATATCCCAGACTGAGCAACAAGTTAAGCAATGATGAGGCTGGTTACTACTTAGATGAGTGACCTCTTAGATACAGTACGGTGTAACGTGTTATAATTGTTCTAGAATATTGTTATGATATCCCAGACTGAGCAACAAGTTAAAGCAATGATGAGGCTGGTTACTACTTAGATGAGTGACCTCTTAGATACAGTACGGGTGTACGTGTTATAATTGTTCTAGAATATTGTTATGATATCCCAGACTGAGCAACAAGTTAAGCAATGATGAGGCTGGTTACTACTTAGATGAGTGACCTCTTAGATACAGTACGGGTGTACGTGTTATAATTGTTCTAGAATATTGTTATGATATCCCAGACTGAGCAACAAGTTAAAGCAATGATGAGGCTGGTTACTACTTAGATGAGTGACCTCTTAGATACAGTACGGGTGTACGTGTTATAATTGTTCTAGAATATTGTTATGATATCCCAGACTGAGCAACAAGTTAAGCAATGATGAGGCTGGTTACTACTTAGATGAGTGACCTCTTAGATACAGTACGGGTGTACGTGTTATAATTGTTCTAGAATA
>CM042159.1:20738157-20743157 GCA_023376005.1 Doryteuthis pealeii | reverse complement strand
ATTTACATTTACTTGTAAAGAAAAGACTGGAGAGGGTAAAATATCGCATTAACTGTTCGTGAAAAACGGCTAAGCACTGGTGGGTTTTTTCAGCAGGCACCACTTCATTCGTAGGTGGGGTTGTTTTTTCAGCTATCACCACCTAGCGTTTTTTAAGACGCAATTCTGAGAAAAGTCCCTTATATACTTTCGAAACTAATTACAGTATAAATAAATAGATAAAATGCCGAAGGTGTGAATAGAAGAAAAAATTATGGGAGTTATCCTGGTAGAAAATAAGTACCGGAAATCAGAAAATTAAATGTAAAATAAAAACAAAAAAAAACAAACTTTTTGGTGATCTTTTTTTAATTTTTTACTCTTTTTGATAATTATTCAATTGGCTAATATTTTGTAAGAGAAAAAATTATACATCGACATTTCTTCTGTTCAAAATATGATGGGCTAAATTTTCAATATAGTTTTCTACATATAGCAATAATAAACTAAAATAGTTATTGAATTATTTTTTTCTTATCTAAAAATATGAAAATGGAAACTTAAAATAGGGAGTTGCAAATTTTAAATGCATTTTATCTATTAAATACGTATGATAATTATTTCTATTATAGTAGAAAGCAATGGTGATAATCATTTTAAAGAATTTCGATTTATTTTCATTGAAGCAGTTTGATTAAAACGATTCAGTCATTTAAAAAAATCGTTGATTAATAAGTCAACACATAAAATTTTATCAAAATCAAATAATTCCCAGATTTTTGAAAAAAAAATCAACAATTACCTCCCATACAAAGATAGGTCATGTGACATTTTATCTCAGTCATTTCTTTTTTGTAACAGATTCACAATTTTTTTTTAAATCGTCATTATTTTGCGTGTTTAGATCAAAAAGAAAAAAATATTTCATTTAAAAGTTATCAATTCTTTTATAATTGAGTGTATTTGTTGTTTGTTGTTATTACTTACTAAGATGAAACAGTTATAAGCCTTAAGATCCTACATGCTTTTTTTATTACTCTGGATATACATAAAAAAGCGGCTTTGTTTATGATATATTTGAGCAGAGTTGACGGAAAATAGTAGTTTAAAATGTATTAAAAATAAATTACGTGTGTAATATTATTGTGTATTTGTTTACTGATGTTCATTATGTTACCACTTTCCGACTTAAAGAAAAATTTGATCTCAAATAATCGATTTAATTAATGTTAATTCGTTTTTAAAATAAAATATGATTGAACAATTGGCAGTGCCTGTTATACATTATGATTTTCGGTCAAATTTTCTCAAATATATTGCAAACCTTCCCGCTTTTTATGTATTTACGGAATAAAAAACATTATTTGGTATATTAAGGCTGGTAGAAATTTATTTTTAGAAATCAATAACAAAAAATTATAAATACACACAGAATAGAAGAATTAATAACTTTTAAATGAAATGTCTTTGTCTTTTTGTGTAAACGCGCAGAAAAATAAGACCATCTAAAACATTTCGTTTCCTTCTATTCACACCGTCAGTCTTTTATCTTTTTATTTATACTGTAATTAGTTTCCCTTTTATATAATCCCACCGATATTTTGCGGACCCCCCAAAAAAAGGGGTCAAAATTAAGTGAGTTGAAAAAAATCAAAGTTTTCAAATAAAATAAATGATGTATTATAAAATTCATTCATTGATAAATCAACACTTAAAAGAGGACCAGCTTCATTTTGATGTATGATACATGTTCATGTGTTGGTAATTATATCTGACCTAAACAAATTGGCATTACTTTTTGAAACCCTGTCGTACATCATAACGTGTTTTTATCGTTGGTGTTGTTTCATATTTGATCAATAAATTTTTAAAATGATTTAATTTAGAAAATTATGTAAAAGCCAGTTCGATTTGGAACTCGTTATTTTGTGTAGTCGATAGTTTCCTTGAAATTAATCTTTTCATCTTAAAAGCTTAAATTCTTTTCTTTGATTTCTTTTCAATAAAATTAATGTTTTCTAGTTGAATGAAATTAAAACTTGTCGTTTATTTGAAACCAATACAAAAAAGGCTTTTCTAAAGAGCGATATAAAGGCAGATATTTCCGATCTTTTTCTCATTTAAATTTAAGTTCCATTTAATCTAATTCTTAAAATTGACAGATGACTAAGTAGAAAAGACGACAATAATAGGTTAAATGTGTAACATTTTAAATTCAATAGGATTTGACGTTTGAGTAAGACATAAAAGTAATTGAAATTCCGGCCTTTACCTCAAAAGCTAACTCAATGATTCATAAACAGAGGAATTAATATCGTAAACAGCTTTTAAAGTGGATATGCAACGGATTCACTGTCATGTAGTAAGGTAAAGTCGGTACAGTGGCCTATTGTCGGTATCAACCGGAGATACAGGGAGTCCATCCTCTTTTGACTCGCGTTAGATTGTTTTTGCATCTGAGTTGAAGCACCATACATAGCATTAGCTCCCCACTTTACCGTACAGATCCAAACTGTGCTACTGAGATACATTTTACCGACTGAGATAAACCGCTATATATATATATATATATATATATATATATATATATGTGTGTGTGTGTGTGTGTGTGTGTGTATATGTATATATATATATATATATATATATAATATATATATAAAAACTTCAAATACATGAAGCCCTATACATTAAACAAAAAACACCTTAAACAAGATCCACTTCGAATCCAGCCAGCATATTCTTAAATGCCTCCCACATCTCTCTAACATTTCTTATAAACTTGTGAGTTCCCCCCCTACTTATTCCTACTGCCACTGTTTGTTTAAAAAGAACCATAGAAGCATCTCACCACTTCAAACCTGATAATGGCACTAGGTAGTACAGAGAGTACTAGTGTAAGAAACTTCGGTGGATCATTCCCCAATTTCATCCTGATATAAAAAAAGATGTCCAGACAATTGGAAAGGATAGAAAAGAAACTCGTCAGACATGAATTGTCTGTCGATTTCAACAAAACATGCATATATATATATATATATATATATACATATATATATGTGTGTGTGTGTATGTGTGTGTGTATGTGTGTGTGTGTGTTGGCTGTTAACTTCTTTCTTTTTTGATTTTTCTCTTTTCTTTATTTTTTCTTTTTCTTTTCATTTGGAAGCATCTGAGTGGCTGTGAGCACGAAAATGACACAAGTATATAATAATCGACCTGGATTTTTCAACATATCACTGTTTATAGCTAAAATAGTTTTAAATAGGTACAAAATACCAGGCTTTATTTAATTATTTAGTTATCATTCCCACTTTGTACCCTTTGTCCATTAATACTTTTTCTCGTCTTTTGTTGAATGCATTTCTTCGAGTTACGTCACGCATTATGACATCTTCGCGGCTCGTCTTTCAAAAATATAACGCTGAACAAATACAGTTACAAACTTTTTATAAAGATATTTCTAACTCCTGTCATCTACAAAACATCCATCAATTTCTTCACCCCATAATCTATCCTGATGAAGGTTTAAATAAACCGAAACGTTTAAGCGTCGATAAATAAATTCATCTTATTTTTGGAACACTTTGTTTTTCAAATTTCTTAAATATATATATATATATATATATATGATCGTATAATCGGCAACTAAACCGGTTCCAGCACCAAGTTCACCTGGTGAAGAGGGTCACTAGACACCCAGCCGTGACCCTCTTCACCAGACACCCAGCAGCATTATCAGATAACAACACCATTGAGGTGGGGGGTTTTAAACATAAAGATTTGATGTTATTAAGAGATCAATATAACTTTGACGAGTTGAGTTATAGAAAAATATAATTTTATGTCCAAAAAGAAAAGGACACTCCATTATTGATAAATATCAGATAAAATTATACACACTCAAGTATACGCCTTACATTTAAACCGATATGCCGCCTAATTCATTTAATTATAACTAATTAATTTACAAATTAGGTATGACTTTAATCAAGCACATAATCTCCCCCCAAAAAAAAAAAAAAAATTGTCGGCTATCGCCATCTCAAACAGATTGTTTGTCCACTTCACATTCAAGTCTGTAGCCAACAAAACAAGTTTACTTTAGGCATACAAGATATGTCAGAAAAGTTCCAGAATTATCGCATTCTTCAATATGAGGGGCATTGTCCACTGCTAGTTCTTGTCACAGGGCCAGACAATCAACCAGCATGTCTACAAAGAGATACTGTGGCATTTACTCCATTCAGTGCACGAGAGGAGATGAGAGATACAGCAGGACAACTCATGGGTGTTTCTCTGAATGTTTGAGATGAGTCTTGATTAGTATTATCTGCGTTATTCGGCCTAGTGGATAAGGTAGTTAGGTTAAGGCAGTTCTAAGTGACAGTTATCTCTGGATTCCGGGTTCAATCCTGACAAGAGGCTGTAACATAGATAAATAATTAACATAACTCCTACCCCAGCTATGGTTAGCGGAATGAGAACAGGATACCCCCTTGGACTAAATAAAGGGTTAGGTTCAAAGTTCCGTGATGGCTCCCGATTACGACAATAAAGTTCCCGAGTTTGAAAAGAAGGTTCCCGAGTCCGAGAAGGTTCCCGAATCCACAAGAAATACCTGAAGAAGACGGGAGGGCATATCGGCCGAAACGTTGTACAAATAACAATGAAGATGGGGACAATAGTCCGAATAACGCTGATAATACTAACTCATCTATGATTCGCCATGGCAACGCACCTTGCCACATTGCCCTAAGTATCCAAAACTTCCTGGCCCAGCAGATCATCAATGTGCTGAAACAACCTCCCTATTCCCTGACCTGGCTCCATGTGATTTTTTCCTCTCCCCCAAGCTCAAGGAGGTCATAAGGGAACCCATTTTGAGGATGTGCACGACACCAAAAGGCCGTGACGACAGAGCTATGGAGTATCCCTGAAGAATTATTCCAGGAGTGGATGCAAGCGTGGTAGAGAAGGATGGAAAGTGCATTAGTTTCAGGGGGATTACTTGGAGTTCGTTG
>CM042159.1:20720657-20733157 GCA_023376005.1 Doryteuthis pealeii | reverse complement strand
AAGAAAAGAAAAGATGTTTTCCATTGGGATGAGACAAAGTTTTTCCAATCACTTATCCGATGATGATAATCTTGGATATTAATGGGGGCAACAACCTGCAACTACCAATTCATCGTTTTCTTCCAACAGTTTCCCACGTGAAACAAAGCAAATCTGGTTCCGTCTTTGTACGTCTGCTCAAAGGTTAACCACCTCCTAATATATCACCACAGCATTTTACTTAGAAAACTATGACGGAGAACGAAAAAGAGCAAGACATTGTCTTGCCTGCCGGGATCGAACCCGCGTCCTCCCGCATGCAAAAACTGATGCGATTTAGGCACTGGACGGACGCGAAGTGCCAGGATGTTTCGGTAAATACGTACATAAATGGCATGTGAGTCAAGCGCTGGGCAGCCAGGAGTCAGCAGTAGCAGGTTGACTGACGCGAACGGCCGAGTAAAGAAATGTGATTTTGAACTGCTAAAGATTATTTCGACTACAGTGACGGATTTTGCAGCTGCTAAACGAAAACGAAGAATGTGCTGACCAGGGGAAGGTTTGGCTTGCTGGAAGATTGTAGCGGCGGGAGCTTGTTAATACGAACATCTATTTCCCCCCATATATTTCCCCCATATATTCCCCCCTTCTATAAAAACTAAATGTTACGCTCTTTCAATGCTTATTAGGTCTCAAGTGAAAGTACAAAAAGGGATATATTTTGAACATGCGTTATATGAATTGAAATGCGTGGTTCTTACAATACGCTAGAAGGCGCATGATCTAATGGTTAGAGTCGTAGGAAATGGAGTCGTCGACCCGAGTTCAATTCCTGGACGATGCTGTTTGCATTTCACATAGCGCTAATACCCTTGGGAAAGGTATGAATCCAATTCTCCCTCCAGCTATGGGGAAATATCAGGGCAGACTGGACTCTTTAACCATGACTAGGTAACCAGTCTAGGAGAATGAAAACTCTGAATTCAAACCTATTAAACTCCGCTTAAGAAATTGACGTGCGGAGGGTTTAGTAAATATATATAATACGCTAGAAGGCTCAGAGTAACCTTCCAGCGTAGGTGAATATATTCTTAATTAAATCCGAATAAAGAAGTACAACATAACAATACAGGCTTTATTGTCTGAACACGTGGAGAATGACATACGAAAAGATACAAACAGATAGGACGAAAGTATTTTGGAAGTGAGAAAGAGTCCATAAAGAATATGAGAGTCACTTATTGATAGTTGGAGGGGGGGCAAATGCCGAAGACATATTTTAATTACATTTTTAAAACTCATTTTTACTATTTAAACCATATATGTAAGTACTACCACTCCGGGTCAGGGTGGACCTAGGAGTAGTGGTATTGAAGGGATACTTCACATAACACAGAGCTCCAGAATTGGAACTTCACCATCTATCTGATGATTAACGTCGTACTCAGGACATTAACTCTTAACATCCTGTTGAGAATTTTCCAAGCCCATAGCCCCATTCCTCTAAGGTTTATTTTCCCAGTACCCCACTCGTACCGAGTCAGGCACGAAGGCCCTATTTATGTGGGACCACCCACAAGCCGAGACTCATGGGTGGCAGGTGGAAAATTGCGTCGATCCCGTCGGCATTCCCCTCAAGGGGCGCCTCAGGCGCTGGGCAATAAACCCAGCCTGCCTTTAAGTCAAGGGGGCAGGTATTGCCTGGAGGGATGGCCCTCTGGGATCGACGCTAATAATTTACCATCTTACCGGTCCAGAAGCCCCATTCCTCTAAGGATTTATCAATAAATGGCTAAAAAGTGGCATTTTCCTGTTATAGTTACCTGTTATTTCCCTTAAATCAAAGACTTCTAAATATGTTTAATATTACATTTAAACAAAGGCTATCATTTGGGGTAGATTAGGAAAATAAATGTGACTTCAGGCGGGGTGGAATGAGGTGGTATAGGATGTTAAGAGTTAAGACCCTCAGCCACCGCCTTCTAGCATATATATGAAAAAAAAACCCCTCCCCACTTAATGGACAGATACACCAAGCGCCTAGTCCATCTTTTGTGTATGCTAGACCAAGAGAAAAGAGAGAGAGAGAAATTCCCGGGCTACTGTTTAAATACCCAGTTAGTAGTGTCAGCTATTAAGGAAAAACTCTAGCGACAAGGGGAGATAATCCTTTTGGACCCAAGTCCATCCCATCAGGGGCAGACAATCACTACAATGTCATGACAATTGTCAATATGTTGCAGACACTTCTTACTTCTATTCGTATCTATTGATAATGAAGATTCGGTGTCTATCTGTTCTTAACCGCAAACACGTCACTGCTTACGTCACAATACCCAAAATCGTTAAAACATAAAATAAAGAAAAACCCTGTATTATACATCTTTTTATTTATTTGAAAAAAAAAAAATTCAATATTAACATTAAGGAATTAAATTAAAACTGTTCCTTATAATTCAACATTTGAATTCTTTCCATTGTAATAATCTCAATTTTAATGAATAAACTATGAAATTAATCAAAACGTTGTATTATTGGTTTAAATGGAAAAAAAAAACAATTATTCGCAAAAGTTGTAATCAATCTTTCAATAAATGCACGCAACATTTTATTTTGGGGGACAGAATTAAGTTTCCATTTCTAATCGTTTTTTTTAACTCCTTTAATAAATTTTATGATTTTACTTACCTATGATACAAACTCTCTGACGTTGAATTTTTAATTTCCTTAAGGCAATATCTTTATAAAAATTAATTTTATATCGCCTGGAGGGTGTTTTCTTTGCTAGTTATTAAAATGAAGATTATGTAACTGTTAGGGTGGGTGAGGGTTATAATTTTAGTTTTAATGTTACTTTTTAAAAAATTTTTATTCATTTCATTTTAATAAAATAAATTGACAAACTTTTCTGGATTGAAATTATAAGATTTTGAAGCAATTTCATATGTAAATGTATCAAAAACAAGGATTTTAGAGGGGCTTCGTATTAGACGATATTTAAAACTAAATGCTCAAACATTGGTGCAAACCATAAACGTAATTTTAAGTTACATTACGTATCATAGCAATATCCAACATTCTCTGGTTGTGTCTTTTTGATATTCAAAAAAGATGAAAATCGACCTACCCTAATACTCATACATGTCGGATTCGCATCATCCTGTCGGTGAGGCTTAAAATGCACTGACTGCACCTCTGCAGAGGGATAAGACTCCCCCAATAGGGCCACATGTTGGCCGTGGGTGGCAACCCGTGATGCTTAAGGATAGTGCCCAGGCGGATGAGCAGTTCATGACTTGCAGTACTCCACTTTGGCCCTATCTTGGGCTAGACGGGCGGTCGGAGAGTCCCCCTCCGATCAATCGGCTGGTCACGTCAAGCCCTAGCACCTATATGATTGCCCCAACCCTATTGCCTTTATGGCAACACCCAACCCCTTTTTATCATTGGGTGCTAGAAGGCAGTGACTGAGGGTCTACATGTCCTGGGAATGACGTTAAACTCTATCTGATGGTGAGATTCCAGTTTTGGAGGTTTGGGGAATGTGGGGCACCCCTTCATCACCATTGCTCTCTGGTCCACTCTGACCCGGAGTGGTAGTATCTGTTAGGGTCCCATCTATGGGTTAAATAGAAAAATGTATTTATAAAAAAATTGTATTATCCATTAAGAATTGATTTATTTCAAAACTTTGTTGGCATTAAATGACCCACTGAGGTTGATATGCCATAAAACAAAACAAACCAAACCACACCAGTCAGATTAGCAGTTCATTTCTGTCCCAAGGAATGATTTCATAGTACGAGTCTATTTCTTGACAAAGCACGTGTTTTCTAATCTCAACTCAAAGAGACGCTAAATCGAAGAATTTATGACAATTAATCTTAGCAGAATATTGGCAATACTTTGTAGTAAGAACGTTCTGGTAAAAATTAAATATGATTCAGAGTTGGAATCTATGTCTATGTGTTTGAACGTTTCATGAGATACCACATGGTCAATTATTAAATGCTTTGTATTATTCGGACTATTGTCCTCATCTTTATTGTTATCTGTATAATGTTTTGGCCGATGTGTTTCTTGTCGAACTCGGGAATATTCTTTTTGTAATCGAGAGCCTTCAAGAAGTCTGACAAGAAATACCCGAAGAAGGTAGGAGGGCACATCGGCCAAAATGTTGTACATATAATAATAAAGATGAGGACTATAGTCTGAATAATCCAAATTATAAAGCCTTGTTGGATTTGTGTGTATATAAGGCGTGTGATAGATGCCTACTCCTAAATATAGACTCATTGACTACCACGTGACCACCGAAGGCAATCCATTGTCCAATCACTGGCAGTGCTGCTGCTGGTGTTGGTGTATTTATAGAGGTCTGATTCTTAACCTTGGCTCATTGCTATTCGGACCATCTTGGACGTCGGACTTACAAAGAATACTATAACACCGGATTCTTATTGGCTTGCTTACTTAATTACTACATCTGGAACTAAGGATGCAAGCCAGATACTTAACAAGCCTCATCTTAAAAATTCAGAGAAATAGTATTAAATGCTATTAACCCCCCCCCCAAAAAAAAAAACAGAATGAGGTGTGAAATTCACTGTTTTTTTGTTGTTGTACTAACACCAGTTTGTATTATTTACAGGTTTGATTGATAGTAAACTAGAAGCAGCTACTCGACATCACCTGGGTAGAGGTAGAAAAGTTAGTCATGCAGATCCATTGTTTTGGTCTTCCATAACTGATTTATTTGTAGAGCGTTCGGCTAGAAATAACAAGCTTCCTAGTTCGATACCGGTCCCCGCCAACTCAGCGTATGAGTAGACAGGGATCTGTGCGGTAAAGTAAGGAGCTGATGGTAGGTGTGGCGCTCCACCTCAGATGCTAAAAAAACAATCTCCTTGGTCTAGCGCTAGTGAAAAGGGGATAGACTCCCTCGCTGACTGGCTAATGCCGACTTTAGGCCGCCCCGTCGACTTTACTTACTTATGTGTTGCCTAATCGACCTACCCTAATACTCATAGATGTCAGATTCGCAGTTCATTTCTGTCTCAAGAAATAATTTCATATAGGGCCCCCTCTCTCTCTCTCTCTCTCTCTTCTCTCTCTCTATATATATATATATATATATATATATATATATTATATGAGTAAGAAAAGGTGGAATGAAAACATCACACAATGCTGTTAAAGAAGAAAACAATTTAATAATATATCATAGCTGATACTGATCAATATTTCGATTTTACAAAAATCATCATCAGAGCTCATTCACTCCCGTAGTTGTTTGGGTCGGAGAGGAAGTCCATATATATATATATATATAATATATATATATAATATATATATATATATTATATATATTAATGAATAGTGAATGAAAAAAAGATTTGCATGGAAAGGTGCTCAATGTTATAAAGCAGAGCAGATTTATAATTAATGGTGATATTATGATTTCACACTCATAACATAAATTTTCTTGGTAATCCAATCATCAGATGAGAAGTGGTTGAGATGTCAGACCAGTCGTGAATATATATATATATATATATATATATATATATAATATATATATGCACAGAACTATAAAGTGTTGTTATGAGTCCAACAGGAGAAAATTAGATATTGGTTTGCAAAAAGGATTATGTTTAAAAAAATTTTTTTTTTAATTATCTTATATATGCGACACATGTTTCAGATCTGTTATCTTCTTCAGGCATTAATTAACCATATTTTGGCAGAATATTAATATGCACTTGTGTGGTTTCTGATATTTGATAGGTTGTGTGTGTGCGTATATATATATATATATATTTTTGAAAGAAAAATAAAGGCTAAACGACCCCAAATCCATTCACATCAATGTTTTTCTCATATTACTTGACAAAACACGTGTTTTCTAATCTCAAAGATAGCCCAACGCTAAATCGAAAAATTTATGACAATTAATCTTAGCAGAACTATCAAATATATGCACCCTCCGGGTGCAAGTATTTAAGTTTTAATGTAAAGAAATATCGTATTAAATTAGAAAGTCTAATAAGAATGCAGATAAAAAGATTTGAAACAGAGTGGGGTTATAATAGAAAAATAGAAATGAAACTTACTCTTCCATCACTGCCGTCTTTCATTGCTGAATTTTACTTATTTAACTATTTAGTTAAATTAGGAAATAAATAATAAAATTACACTTATTTTTTCTTGTTAATGGATTTCATTTAAGATTCATTGGAGAGATTTTTGCTTATATTCATTAAAATAAAACCAAACAGTTAGAAATCAATAATACTAAGCACATATTTAATAAAATCACATTTTTAATATGAATATGCAAATTAGCCTTCCCGTTCACACTGCAAACCGCTATTTTTTGTATATATAAACACAATAGCATGTTATTAGTATGTGATATGGACAACAGTGGCTTCGGCCTCTGGACCATTGATATAATTAACGCGTCGGGCCATCCCCCCAGGCAACACCTGCCCCTCGATTTAAAGGGCAGGGCTGGGATTGCCCAGTGCCTGAGGCGCCCCCTTGAGGGGGAATGCCGACGGGATCGACGCAATTTTTCACCGCCACTCCATGAGCTTCGGCTCGTGGGTGGTCCCACGTTAATAGGGACTTTGTGCCTGACCCGTACAGTGGGTACGCGGTAAATACTATGTATATATGGACAACACTAATAAAAAGGTGAAGCAATTATTTAATTGATAATATAAGAAAAATTATGAAGAATGTGATGTGTAAATACTAATTGTGACTCGATTAGTAATATAGTTTCGGTTACAGACAGAAAAAACACACAATCTCCATTATAATAAGATATTGGCAATGCATGGTACTGTGTTGTCTTGTAGACCGATTAGAAGACACCTAAACATAAGACATAGAGGAATGTGTCATCTGGTGCAAAAACACACCGGCAATAAAAGACATAAAGAAAAGAGCGGAAGAACAAGAAGAACGAAATGGTCTCGTGAGGAGAGGAGGTTTGTGAAATTTGTCAGAAAGAAATAAAAAACCCCCGAAATCCCGAAAAAGAAACAGACAGTTCAACAAGTCAGTTCTCAGGATATCAACGGCATATCAATGGAAGACGTGTCCCTTAAGAACCGTTTAAAAAGGGCCAAAGGCCGGTGGTCTGTTTTCTCAACCTCCAATTGAATGACCGCTCCTTACTGAAAGGAGAGATATGAAGGATCGTTTACAGTGGCATTAACACTGAATTGATTGCAATTCGTGAAATGTGAAGCGGGTACACGAGAATGACAAAAATCACTATTAAATGTGACCGGGAAAAGTGAAAATTAACATAGTTAGTAAGAACAGACTGGGATAGATGTATATATATATATATATATATATATATAATAATATATACATGACCAATATCAATAAATAGGAAGATAGATATGAAAATACTGTGAGAGATAGAGATATGAAATATGAGCAAATGATGATATAACTATATATATATATAGTATATATTTACTTTAAATAAGTTATGTATATGTATATATTATATATATATAATAGTATGTATGTATGTAATGTGTGTGTGTATGTGTGTGTGTGTGTGTTAATAGTTTAAACACCGTCCCTTAATGGCAGCTGTCAAATGGCCGAGAGGTTAACGAATCGGACTGAGAAAAAGTCAGTCGGATTCCGCTTCTAATCAAAGGTAGTTGCTGTGTCTAGCGTGAAACGTCGAAACACGGTGTCTGTGGATGACTTATATATATATATATATAGCTATTCACTGAGCGTAGCTTAGATGCGACACAAAGACAGAAGTATGGGGGCACCCGGTGAGAATCTAACTCACTAAGATATATGAACAAGCTGATGAACAAAGATACACACACACACACACACACACACACACCCACACACACACACACATATATATATATATATATATATATATATATATTATCGAAGCTCCCAATTAAGAGAAAGTTCCCAAGTTCGACAAAAAACACCCGAACACCCGAAGAAGGTCGGAGGACATATCGGCCGTAACGTTTTGTATATGACACCCGAATGGATTGAATAAAAGATTCGGTTCGAAATTCTGTAAAGCCTCCCGATTACAATATGAAAGCCCCAGAGTTTAACAAGAAGATTTCCGATTTCGACGAGAAGGTTCGATAAGAATGACCCGAAGAAGGCCGGATCACACATCGGCCGAAACATTTTGTATATGACAATAATGATTCGAACTCCAGTCCAAAAAATCTAAATAACACATATTTGATCCATAGTAGAGACATTAACAGATTTGAACATCATTCTTCTAGTGACAGAATTTATCTAACACAACACTGAAAAGATTCGAACTCCAGTCCAAAAAATCTAAATAACACATATTTGATCCATAGTAGAGACATTAACAGATTTGAACATCATTCTTCTAGTGACAGAATTTATCTAACACAACACTGAAAAGATTCGAACTCCAGTCCAAAAAATCTAAATAACCATATTTGATCCATAGTAGAGACATTAACAGATTTGAACATTTTCTTCTAGTGACAGAATTTATCTAACACAACACTGAAAAGATTCGAACTCCAGTCCAAAAAATCTAAATAACACATATTTGATCCATAGTAGAGACATTAACAGATTTGAACATCATTCTTCTAGTGACAGAATTTATCTAAACACACTGAAAAGAATCGAACCCCAGTCCAAAAAATCTAAATAACACATATTTGATCCATAGTGGACATTAACAGATTGAACATCATTCTTCTAGTGACAGAATTTATCTAACACAACACTCAAAATCTGGAAAAAGATATAATTACTTTTTGTACTGGAATCTATTAATAATGGAGATTCGCTTCCGGTTTTTGGCTGTAACAAAAACCTACGTCACTACTTACGTCACTATACCCGAAATCGTCATAACATAGAATAAATACACTCCAAATTTGAGCATGCAACATTAGACAGTCCTCATTGTTTTTTAAAACAAGTTTTAATAGATACATCCCCAGTATCATATATTTATATATAGTTTGTTTTATTTTAATAGATATTCAAAATTAATAGAACTTAGTTTCGATTTCAAATTGTTTTATTTTTTTTTACTCCTTTAATAAATTTGATGATTTCATGATTTATGGTTCAAACTCTCCGACATTTAATTTTTTAACTTCCACTTCCTCAAGCAATATATTTCAAAAATGTACTTTTACATCGCCCGGATGGTGTTTTTTTATTTTGCTAGTATAAATAATAGAGTCAACGCGCAGTTCTTCAACAGTATGACTAGCTACTCGACTGCAAATACTACAGCGTATCTCGACTACCAATAAACTCACGTATTCGTATTTTTATATGTGTTCCGTTGGAGGAGTCCAACTATCTTGTAGTGGAAACATCGGGTATTATCGTCCTGGCCTCCTCCCTCCCCCCCCCCAAAAAAAAAAACAAACAAAGCGGTGCCTGCTGAAAAACCAACCCGCGCTACGATTGAACACCCTAGCTGTTTGAAGGTTTTTTTTCCGATAAGTTAATGCGATATTTTTTTTTTATTTGTACTTGATTGTATTAATGTTTTTAATTTTCGAAACTCGGTCGTATTCATTAAAAAAGACGTGAGAGATTTTTTTAATTAAAATAAAGTGAAAATACCTAAAAAAAAAAAGAAGATATTTTTTTGTGTTTTTATTTTTGAAACTCGGTCGTATTTATTTAAAAATTCGAGACAGTTGTTTGGTTTAATAATGTATTGATCATTTTTATTTTCGAAACTCGGCCGTATTTATGTAAAAATTCGTGACAGTTGTTTTGAATTACGATAAAATAAAAATACCGAAAAAAAAGAGAAGATATTTTAAAGGGGGGGGTGTGTGTAAATATTTACATTTACTTGTGGAAAAAACCTGGTTGGTGGCTTACTTTTAACACCTTCAACCACTAAAAAGTTATTTGTCGATAAAAACACCTTCAAACTGCTAAAAAAATATTTTAAAGAGTGGGAGGGTTAAAATATTTGCATTTACTTGTCGAGTAAGACTGGGGGTAGTTGAAGATATCGCTTTTATATCGCATTAACTTTCAGGAAAAATGCCTTCAAACAGCTAGGGAGTTCAATAGTAGCTCGGGTTGGTTTTTTCAGCAGGTACCGCTTAGCGTTTTTTTAAGGCAGGAGGCCAGGACGCATTTAGACGATGTGCACCGAAACATCTTCAATTTCAAGAATTTTGAATGCTGATTTTCTGGGATGGTTCAAGGCCCCTGTCTTCTTAGAACATTAAGATAACTGAACTTTCTTGACCATATCATCATTGATTTTGGTTTGGTTTGGTTTGTTTTGTTTTACGGCATATCAACCTCAGTGGGTCATTTAATGCCGATACTGTTTTGAAATAAATCAATTCTTAATGGATAATACAATTTTGTTTATCAACTCATGTTTTTCTATTTAACCCATAGATGGGACCCTAACAGGTACTACCACTCCGGGTCAGAGTGGACCAGGGAGCAATGGTGATGAAAGGGTGCTCCACATTCCCCAAACCTCCAAAACTGGAACCTCACCATCAGATAGAGTTTAACGTCATTCCCAGGACATGTAGACCCGCAGCTACCGCCTTCTAGCACCTATATGATAAAAAGGGGTTGGAGCTTGCCATAAGGGCAATAGGGTTGGGAAAATCATATAGGTGCTAGGGCTTGACGTGACCAGCCGATTGATCGGAGGGGGCCCTTTCCGCCCGCCCGTCTAGCCCAAGATAGGGTCAAAGTGGAGTATTGCATGTCATGAACTGCTCATCCACCTGGGCTCGATCCTTAAGCATCACGGGTCGCCACCCACGGCCAACAGGTGGCCCCATTGGGGGAGTCTTATCCCTCTGCAGAGGTGCATTCGGTGCATTCTAACGCCCCAGCCGACACTGCGGACTTGTTGATAAAAGACTGGTCGGGGGAGTTTAAGATATCGCTTTCATATCGCATTAACTTTTCAGGAAAAATGCCTTCAAACAGCTAGGAAGTTCAATAGTAGCGCGGGTTGGTTTTTCAGCAGGTATCGCAGGAGGCCAGGACGCATTTAGACGATATGCACCGAAACATCTTCCATTTAAAGAATTTTGAATGCTGATTTTCTGGGATGGTTCAAGGCCCCTGTCTACTTAGAATATTGAGATAACTGAATCTTCTTGACCATATCATCCTTGATTTGGCTTCATGTCAACATAAACTGAACTGAGTAACATTCTATTGTTATATTCAATAAAGATTCGTGCAATAAAATCAAGAGTTAACTGCCCATCTGACACGTCGACCTCCGACTCATAATTTTCAGGCTTCAATTGATGATTTCACATAAAATGTGTTGAAGTTTCTTTTTCTGGCGTAAAAAACCTTTTGGAGAAAAGCCAATTCATTTGACAAGTTAGGAAAATAAAAAAAGAATAAAAACAAAAGTTAAATCATCAACTGCTAATCTTATTATAATGGAGATTATGTAACTGTCTGTAACCAAAACCATGTCATCTCTGACGTCACGATTTCCGTAGTTATTCAAGTTATATTCTCAACGATTATGATATAGTCATTATTTAATCTTAATCATCATCTTATTTATTAACGATGCCTCTATCAAACTCTAGCTGAGTTAGATTTGCCGCAAAACTGCTCATATTATTAATGCAGTATTTTCCGTGCATCCAACATATGCTAGTCAGACACAAAGGTCCATTCAATGTAGGACCACCCACGAACCAGCACTGGGCAATAAACCCAGCCCTGCCCCTTTAAATCAAGGGAGTAGTTGTCACAACCACCTGTGATAATCATCCTAAAACCAATGTTACATATATAGGGATGACACAGGGAAAATTCAAACAAAGATACTATTCGCATGTAGAATCATTCCGAAAAAAAGAAAAGAAAGAAGTGACATCTTTAGCACTAAAATATGGGAGCTGAAAGAAAAACTATCCCATATAAGATAGAGTGGAGGATATTAGATCATCCCAAGTCCTACAGGAATGGCTCAAGAAATTGTAATCTATGTGTGACAGAAAAATTTAGGATACTGAAAAATTTACTTTTGAATAATAATAATAATAATAATAATAATAATAATAATAATAAATGTCTAAATTGAAAGTCTGAGATTTTTAAGGCATGTCCACATGAGAAAAAATTATTCCTAAATGCATGGATAAGCGAAACCCAACATCCACCCTGAAAGATAAATTTATAGAATTTTACAGGACTTTACGATCAGAAAGTTTGAATATAAATAGACTTTTTCAAATGATGTTGTCTAGAGAATGGCTCTTTTGGATTACGCCGTTAATTACATTAATAGTCCGTTCATTTATATATTCGATAATTAACAATTTCAATATTACAAATAAAATAAACGTGTAACTTCTTTTTTCAAATCACTTTGTAATTTTACGTTTGGAATGTTTCACTTTTAATATTGGGTGGGATAAAATGAGATGAGGAATCTGTGATTAAGCAACATGTGGATTTACATTCTT
>CM042159.1:20708157-20718157 GCA_023376005.1 Doryteuthis pealeii | reverse complement strand
GCTCTGCTGATGAGGCCTAATAGGCCGAAATGTACATACAGAGATTGATTTTTCTCGATTTGTTTAGCCATACATTTAATAGGTATTCCCGCCTAATTCATTATTAATTAATTAATTTTCAAAATTAGTACGACTCCAATTAAGCACTTATTCTCCCAAAAATTTATCGGCAAAAAGCCATTCCAAACAACCTTGTTTACAACTTATCATATCGTCGTGTAATAAAAGTCACTAGAAGAGGAATATAAACCTACTCTAAACAATCGTAAAAATCTAAAAAGTCCGTTTAGTGTAGGGTTATGGGATCGGCCTGTCAGCTTGGCGGTCCGGTTTCAAATTCACGCACAGGGCGGTCATCCGATCTATAGCTCTGCTGATGAGGCCTAATAGGCCGAAATGTACATACAGAGATTGATTTTTCTCGATTTGTTTAGCCATACATTTAATAGGTATTCCCGCCTAATTCATATTAATTAATTAATTTTCAAAATTAGGTACGACTCCAATTAAGCACTTATTCTCCCAAAATTGTCGGCAAAAAAGCCATTCCAAACAAACCTTGTTTACAACTTATCCTATCTATCTATCTATCTATTATCTATCTATCTATATATTATATATATATATGCATGTATATATAAATATATGTTATAAAAGGTTTCATGTCAACAAATTCAGTGCACGTCGAAAATTGCACAGAAAAAACTTTTGAAAATATCAAAGGTATATTCATATTATTCGTTTCACAGTCTTTGGGAAGATACGTACCCTAACTCATTGTATAGAGTCACATATTGTGTGCTATAACTATTTCATAGAGATTTGAAAAGTAAATTTTGTTGTTCTGACCTTGGCAAAGGACAATCATTAATCAATAGTCAATGGTTGTTGATTTAATCAGGAAATATTTAAAGTTATCTAGTTCTTCAAAGGTTCGTATTTGAATAACTATTCAATAATACATTTGAATTCATTATATTGTTTTCTATTTGGCTTTCATCCCTTTTTCTTTCTTTCCTTTCTTTTTCTTCTTTCTTTCTCTTTCTTTTTCTTTCTCTCTCTGTCTCTCTCTATCTGTGTATTTCCCCCTTCTACACCATACAGTGATCTTAAACCAAAAATCAAGCAAATAATAACAATCAAATGGCAGTAATTATGGGATGAAAATCTCCACAACAAACTCTACAAACTACAGCCCAACTTAAAAGAAAGGACACCTGATCCTAGTAATACCAGAAGAGAAGAAACCACTATCACCCGGCTATCCATTGGCCACACTAGATTAACCCACTCCTTCATTTTAAAAGAAGAACCTCAACCTAAATGTTCATGTGGAAACCGATACACAATAAAACATATTCTGATTGAATGCACCCACCTCTCCCACACTCGAAGAAAGTTCTACAATGTTAACAGCATGGACAAACTATTTGGAAAAATAGATCCCAAGAGGATATTAAACTTTTTTGAAAAGAACCGGCCTCTTATCAAGGATGTAAGTTCACAGACTTACAAAATCACCCACTCACTCTCTTGGTGTTAAAATTCTCAACAGAAAACTTGATTACAGCAAATAAACCCCTATACATTTTTGAATACCTAATTACCAATAGAAGTATTCGGCATAAAATAACCCAAGGGGTTGACATGCCGTAAAACCCAACCACCCAACCAAACAACCGTCTACACCTTTTCTCCCACTCTCTGTACTTACTGTTTTTCTTTCTCTCTGTTTCAGTATATCTGTTTTTCCACTCTCTCTCTCTCTCTCTTTCTCTCTCTCTCTCTCCCTCTATCTATCTATCTATCTCTTTGCTCTCATTTTCTTTTACTCGACACTTGCTTCTATCTATCTGTCTTGTTCGTTTTCTTTTGTAAAAGTAGTATTATGTATTCTCACTGACTTCTTTCTTGCTCTCCCTCTCCCTCTCTCCCTCTTACTCTCTTACTCTCATTCTCTCTCTCTCTTTCTTTCTCTCTCTCTTTACACTCATTGTCTTTCCTTCTCCGTTGAATACCTTGTCGTATCCCTCTATCATTTATTTAATCATTCTCTCGAAAAATATAGCATTATTTTCTCTCCTTTTTATACCCCACCCCACCCCACGTGTCCCCTTCTTTCCCTTCTTCCGCATTTCTTTTTTTGATCGTCTCTCTCAATCTGCTCTTCTCTCTTCATCTCACTTTTTTCTCCTTCATTTCCACCCTTTTACAAAAATGGCGTCATATATCTTCAGTCACAGCTTATCCATTTAGCGTCTATTGTTATTACGTGTGCATTTGAAGCTATGAACCAAAATTTCATTGTTACCAAAAAGCCTTTCATTTATCAAAAGCCATTCAAAATGTCTGCAATAACCACCGAGAAGAGAAGGAGCTAATGCGCTTAGAATATTGGAAACTCCAGTGTCGTAAATCAACTTTATTTATCAAGCCGATAAGAAAAGGCTGTCCTGGGGGTAAGACTTTAAACTGCATCTGACGCGGGAAGTTACAGTTATGGAGATCGTGGGTGGGTATTTGAGTTCTCATACATTGTCATTACTCCCAGGTTCGGAGTCTCATCTATGAGGTGAATTGATCTGTTAAAAGTTATTTGTACTCGATACCTTTCCCAAGGGTATTAGTCTGAACTAGCAAAAATATGCGCTCTCCGGTCATAAGTATCTAAGTTTTAATGCAATGAACTATATTAGAGTAGAAAGACTAACGAAATTGAATAAGAACGCATATAAAAAGCTTACACTTATTTTAATTATATTGTAATTGGTTTCTATATAAAATCATTGACCACCCTGTCAGCTGGGGCGTTAGAATGCACCGACTGAACCTCTGCAGAGGGGTAAGACTCCCCCAATGGGGCCACCTGTTGGCCGTGTGTGGCGACCCATGATGCTTAAGGATAGAGCCCAGGTGGATGAGCAGTTCATGACATGCAATACTCCACTTTGGCCTATCTTGGGCTAGACGGGCGGTCGGAGAGGCCCCCTCCGATCAATCGGCTGCGGTCACGTCAAGCCCTAGCACCTATAAGATTTTCCCAACCCTATTGCCCTTATGGCAAGCCCCAACCCCTTTTTAATCATATGGGTGCTAGAAGGCGGTGGCTGCGGGTCTCATGTCCTGGGAATGACGTTAAACTCTATTCTGATGGTGAGGTTCCAGTTGGAGGTTTGGAGAATGTGGAGCACCCTTTAATCCCATTGCTTCCTGGTCCACTCTGTCCCGGAGTTGTAGTACCTGTTAGGGTCCCATCTATGGGTTAAATAGAAAAAACATGAGTTGATAAACAAAATTGTATTTATCCATTAAGAATTGATTTATTTCAAAACTTTATCGGCATTAAGTGACCACTGGGTTTGATATTGCCGTAAAACAAAACAAACCAAACCAAAAATCATTGATAGGATTGATTTTAATACGTTGAAGAATAAAAACAATAATAACAGAGATCAATAACAAAAAATAATTATTTATCAACCCGATTTTGCTAAAACCAGGTATGCAAATAACCACACCGTATATTATGTAAAACCTTTGTTATTTGTATATATTATAATAATGGCTGTCAACTCGTGTTCGAGTAAGACCATTTCCTGTTTTTTTCCATCATATTTTGGGTGCCAGTAGCATTTGACACTCTATCATTGTGTTTTCTCAGATGACTCACCAGGCCAGCCCTGGAGAGACATACTCTCTCCACATAAACCACATGTTGGAACTTCTCCACTTTGAATGTTATATATATATATATATATATATATATATATATATATATGTGTGTACGTATGTTTATATGTATATGTATATGTATAGGCACCTCATATAGCCTAATGGTTAGCAATATAGCTTAGTAGATCATTGTTAATGAGTTCAATTCTTCACTGGGTGCCCCATACTTCTGGCCTTGTGCCACATCTAAGCTAAGTTTAATATATATATATTTTTTTTTTTCGCGGTTTCGAGTCACACACGGAGCAGTCTCCCAAGTCTATAACCTTGCTGATGAGACCTAATAGTCGAAATGTACATTTCAGGGATTGACATTTTTTCGATTTGTTTAGCCTTACATTTGAACATATATGCCCGCCTAAATTCATTAATTATTAAATAATTAATTTTCAAAAATTAGGTACGACTTCAATTAAGCACATAACCTCCAAAAATTGTCGGCTAAAAAAAGCCATATCAAATAAACACAGTGTTTATTTACGTACTCTCATACATATATATATATATGCGCGTGTGTAAAACTGGCAAAAAACAGCTCATGATAGTAAGATTCTAATAAAAGCAATCTATATATTAATACTCGTGTTATCATCTTGCAACACCCTTTGGTTGAAAATGAGACCGTCCAAATCGTCCAAGACGAAATACAAAAAATCTAAATCCTGATTATCTGGTGTTGCTTATCTGCCGAATTCTTATTTTCTTATGAGGTCGTCACTCAACTAAATAATCGACCATTCCGCTTTTATTATAACGAAAGGAAGGGAAGAAAAAGAACATGCTACATATAAATTTATAATGAGAAAAGAAAGAGGGGAAATATATGGAGAGTGGGTGAGCGCGCTGAAGCGATAACGCTAATGTGTTTCAGTCGAACATAATAAAAAAATGGAAAGAAGGAAAAAAAAGAAAAGAGAAAGAGAGAGTAAATCAAGATTATTTACTCCTGCAAAAATTCTACTGCCACTGTTCGTTAAACGGAACTAAATGAGCCCTCCTATCACTAATTCCTACTGCTACTGCTCGTTTTAAAAGCGAGACACGGAAACATTCCACCCGTTTCACACCTGATTATAGTACATATACGTGCAAAAAGCGCTCGTGAAAGAACCTTTGGTGTATTGCTACACCAATTCCACTCAGATATTAAAAAGATGACCAGACAGTTAGAAAGATCGAACAAAAACTCGTCCGACAAGAATTGTCAGTAGAGTTTAACAAAACATGTTTAATATATATATAAATAATATATATATATATATATGCAAATAGGAATGAATAGAGAATGAATGAGAAAAGTTGGCATATAAAGGTGCTCAATGCTAAATATCAGAGCTGGTTTTACAATCAATACTGCAATCATCAGACGAGACTTCTCAAAATGTTTAAGATTTTGATATTTTTGATAAACGGTCTTTTAAAAAAAATGTTTTTTAAAAAACATCAAAATCTTAACATTTTGACAGTCTCGTCTGATGATTGCAGTAAGCATGAAACTAATAGTAATGAGATTTAAATCCATAATATCTAATATTTGATTGTATATATATATATATATATATATATATATATATATATCAACATTTTCTGTTTCTAACCCGGGATTACTTTTTTGGTATCTGTCGATTTTGTTACAAGTGTGGAAAATAATTAATCTTTAAACAATTAATTTTGACGTTTCTCAGATAAATTCAAAGTTCATCTGGATAATGTTCGAATTTTTCAGACAAAAAAGTCTATCTTTTGAAATTGTCTACAATTAGTAATTTATTAGAGAAAATAGTCTTCATTGGATTTTGCAAACAATTCAATTAAAGTCTCAGGAGTTTTGTTTTTGTAAAACTTCATTGCAACAAACCCCTCACCTATAATCCACACGCACGTACCAACACACACACACTCACACATTTACACACACACATATGTATATATATATATATATATATAATATATATATATATATATATATATATGAATATATAATGAAATATAATGGATTTTGTTGCTGAAAAAGTAATTATTTCAAAAAGTCAATACTATAATATAATATATATATATATACATATATGTGTGTGTGGTGTCTGGGTGTATTTATACACCACACCACATACACACACAAACACACACACAAAACACACACACACACAACCACACACACACACACAAACACACACACAAACACACTCACACACACAAACACACACACAAAACACACACACACACACAGACCGCATATAGGATAGTTGAATTTGTAGCTACAATAGAATAGTTAATTTCAAAAATTCAATGCAATATATTATTGAATGCACTCATTGATAACAAACTTAACATTGGAAAATAAGAACTTGAATAGAACAAATATATAAGAGAACAGGTTTTGCTGACCCGCATTCACATAGGCCACATTCTACATTCAGCCATCATCATTTACTAGAGGGCCCACAGAATGCCCAAATGCACTACATGCCAAGAGAGATTTACAGATGAAACACTAGAGTCACAGAATCCCAATATGCACTACATGCCAAGAGAAATTATAGGGAAACATATAGTGCTAGAGTGTATAGACTTTGGATCAAGTGCGAACAAATACTACCAAGCATGTAATTTGAAAGGGAATTTCACGAAAATAAGACATCCAGGATTTTACATTTCCTAAAAGGAACTGGGATGGACTAAAAACATGAATGATTGAACAATAGTTAAAAACTCTATGGATATACATATTTTTTGGCTTAGTTGGCATTAATGAGCCACCGAAGTTGATTATGGCGTAAAACAAAACAAGCCAAACCAAGGCAATATATTTATATATATATATATATATATAATATATATATATATATATATATATTATGTGTGTGTGTGTGTTTGTGTGTGAGTGTGTGTGAGTGTGTGGCCTGTGTGCCTGTGTATAAAGACCACTTGTTGTGTATGTATGAAACTACGAAAAATAAAAACAATTAACAACAAAGTAAATTAACATATACACATTAAAATATTCGCGGTTCTTGCTTTTTGGGCAAAAAATTATGAAGATTTTATTTATATTTGAAGATATTAAAAATTAAAATAAACTAGAAATAGCATTGAATCACTTGAAATGTCCACCATTTGAATCTCAAGAGTAAACAAACCAATTCACCAGGTTTTCCTCTTTCTACTCAGGCGATGGTTGGGTACCCGATTCTAGAATAATGTTTACTTTCTTTCATGATGCCGAAGAGATGCAAATATTTTTCCAGTAACGAGGAATTGAAATATATATTTAAGAAAATAAAATAGAAATTAGAAGGCTATTGACAATGCAATGGAAAAACAATAGGTGATGAAATAGAAATAGTTGTTTATTTAACCTGTTTACTAAATTTTCGGGAATAAAATCCCATCCACAGAGGTTTTGGAGTTATGTGTTTTTTTTAAATACATAATATAACGGCAGTGCCGTGAACGTTATAAAGGAAGATTATAAAGGGACGCTGAATCTTGTAATTGAATTTTGAAATTTAAAAGCGTTCGGATTTACCGTGCTGAATTGCCGGTACGTTCGTGCGTGCAGTTCTCAAATTATTATGATGGAAAAAAAATAGATTTATATTTAAATAAAAAAATTGTATATTTTAAAAAGAAAAAAAAAGATTTTATTATTAAAAAAAAGATTTATTATTTAAAAAAATATATATGATGTTGATTTTCACTGCACTATATATTCTGCATTGATTCTGCTCTATTATTGAGTGTTGGGGTGCCATTTTGATATATTAAGGCCTCCTTAATTCCTAAATTACCAACAGTTCTTGCCTTGCTATAATTTTTATTGTCATATCCCTTTCGGGTGTTTCTGCATCTCAACATGTGTTTGTGAAAGAAGATGCCCGTGCGTATAAAGTGCTCCTTTGTTCTAATGTGCAGCGGTCGAGTTGTGCTACCTATATAGAACTGGTTGCATTTGCTCCATTTTAACTGGTATACCACGTACACTACATGGCACATACCTGTTTCACGGATAGGGCAGTTTTCTAATGTGCAATTGGTGCTGTTCTTTATAGTTATTCTTTGATAGTTGTCTTCGAGTGGGGGACCATAGTTGGGCTAGTTTGTATAAATCTAGTCCCTCCCTCCGGATGGCCCTGCTATCGCTGCGGTTATTTTTCACTGAAAGGTGTGGTAATCTCTGGAAGCAGTGTTAGATGGTATTGTTGGCGTCTTGTGTCTTTATCTGTTCTTATTCGTTTTGTTGGTGATGTGACCTTCATATATTAATTATGTATGTATGTATAATAATGTGTATATTGTTTTGTAATTTTCTGACAGAAGGAGTGTTTAGTATCATTTGAATAGGAGCACTTGGTTTGAAAAGCACATAGGCGAAAATCTTTCAGTTATGAAAAGCATCATTGATTCATGTCCACTCTACTCTAAACTCAACCCTATCAATGATTACTGAAGTACTTCGCATACTTATGAATATAGCAACCGTATATATAATATATATATATATATATATATAATATATATATATTATATATATATAAGTGATTTAGGCAGCATTTTTTCTTTTAAACAGGTTTCATTGAATTGAACAGACAATTCCGTTCTGAACAAGTCTTTCGGTCGATCCGTTCTAAATCTTCGGGCCATCCCTTCTGGTGTCAGGGGTGAACTGGTATACCATTCCACTTAATTCGTCACTAGCGCTTTCGCTATATATATATATATATATATTATATATATATATATATATATTATTAATTATCTCATCATGTCTCCGCTGTTGGCACGGATATCCATGACAATCTCTCTCCATCCGTCCCTATCGCTCATCATCTCGGGACGGTCCTCTATGCAGCATCCAGTATCCGCACCAGGAGCTTGATCAATGTACGTATTTTGCTGGTCCGGCCCAAAACTGGGCGTGCCCATGTGGCTGGCTTCCAACCAGGAGGACGTTCGCTTATAGTTCGTCCTTGCTTCTCCAGCAGTGTTCCTGCGTGTCTTGTTCGTCTTACTCGGGTGGGATTTGGGTGATATGTGGCCGTGGCCGTACAGCTGCTTCTCGTGGAGTGCTGTTTTCAAGTTCTTTTCGAACACCCACGCATTCTTGTGCAGCTCCCATAGTTTATTCTCTAGTCGCTCGTAGGTCCAGGTGGTGCAACCATACAGCAGCCACGGCACGACAACGGCTGGAAGAACTATCTCTTTAACCTCGCTGTGAGATAGGATTTCCATATGACCGATAATTATTCATTAAGCGACCCATGCCATTCCTCTTACGTTGCATTAACGTCGTTTTTCTGGAGGAGATTTTACTTCCTAAGTATCTTAAATTGTCTACCCGAGTTTAGGAGTTGCCATCATATATATAATAATATAATATATTATATATATATATATATATATATTATAATAGGGCCCAGTTTAGCTCAGTCGGTATAGAGCGTTCGACTAGGAATCACAAGGTTCTGCGTTCAATACCGGCCCTCGCCAACTCAGCGCGATGAGTATGTTGTGGCCGCTCACCTCAGATGCTAAAATAAATCTGATTGGCTAGCGCTAGTTGAAAGGGATAGACTCCTCGCTGATTGGCTGATACCGACATTAGGCCGGCCCGACAACTTTACTTTTACTTTATATATATATATATATATATATTATTATATATATATATATATATATATATATTATAAAAAAAGAAGGTCCACAAAATGTATTTGTTTTCTCAGAAAAATTTTTTAATTTCTTTTTGTTTACATATGGAACAGTGTTTCAGATCTTCTGGTATCTTCTTCAGCTTTGAATTGATAATATGAAAATGAATTTTACATGCATTGTATATTATATAACACACACTTGAGTATTTCACCCTCCTTTTCCCCACTCCACAAAAACAGGAAGAGGAGGTTTGAAATACTCATGTGTATGTTATATATACACATGCATGTAAAAATTCATTTCATATTATCATCAATGCCTGAAGAAGTCCAGAAGATCTGAAACACGTGTTCCATATGTAAAACAAAAAGAATTTTAAACAATTTTTCTGAGAACAAAATCATTTTGCGGACCTTCTTTTTTTAAAATAAATATTGAATTTCTCCCGTTTGGAACCAGACAACATTATATATATATAATATATATATATATATTATATATTATATATATAATATAGAGAGAGAGAGAGACGGAGAGAGAGAGAGGAGTTGAAGGAAGGATAATAAAAGTAAACATAGAATTCTAATAAAATCGTTTGTCAGCATTTCTCTCTTTT
>CM042159.1:20671080-20708057 GCA_023376005.1 Doryteuthis pealeii | reverse complement strand
GCACTGTTTGCCGATAATTTTTGGGAGATAAGTGCTTAATTGGAGTCGTACCTAATTTTGAAAATTAATTAATTAATAATGAATTAGGCGGGAATACCTATTAAATGTATGGCTAAACAAATCGAGAAAAATCAATCTCTGTATATACATTTCGGCCAAAATGTACATACAGAGATTGATTTTTCTCGATTTGTTTAGCCATACATTTAATAGGTATTTCCGCCTAATTCATTATTAATTAATTAATTTTCAAAATTAGGTACGACTCCAATTAAGCACTTATTCTCCCATATATATATATGTGTGTGTGTGTGTGTGAAATTGAGTAATCTCCACCTCAGCCTTTCAATTACTCTGACCGTATCGCTTTGAACTCACAAGCCACCGTATCCCTGTTGACACCCCCCTTTTCTTTGTTGCTCTTTTACCCCTTCACACCCTCCGACGTATCCAGCCTAACCCTCCTCTTCTCACCCTTCCTTTACCTTTTTAATATATAAGCAGACTGTATTTCTTGTCTCAAATAAAGTTTCTGGCGAAGCTTCGTTAACATACCGATGTGAAATATCAATTGAATGAAGGTGTTTGTGTTTTATCCGTTATTCCTCAATTTTTAATTAAATTTTGTTGGATTTTAACTAATCTCTTACTCTTCGTATATATATAAATGTACGTACAGGGTTTGACATTTTCTCGATTTGTTTAGCCTTACATTTGAACATATATGCCCGCCTAAAATTCATTAATTATAAACTAATTAACTTTCAAAATTAGGTATAACTTCAATTAAACACATATCCTCCAAAAATTGTCGACTAAAAAGGCCATATAAAAAATAAACACACTGTTTGTTTACTTACTTTCATATATATATATATATATATATATATATATATATATATATATGATGAGTCTCTCTCTATCTTTTCTTTCTCCCTCTCTCTATTCCTTTCTTCCCCCCCTCTCTCTCTCTCTCTCTCTCTCTCTCTCTCTCTCTCTCTCTTTCTCTGTATATATATATATATATATATATATATATATATATTATATTCATGGGAAAATAATCTTTCGTTGTTTAGAGTCATGAAAGAAATGAAGGAAATAAATGTAGAACTGAGTTGAATATTATGTTCTAATTCCATTTATTTACCGATATTTCGAAGAGCTACGTCCCTCTTGTTCAAAGGTATGTGTAAGACTGACTGTTGTTTCCTGTCTCTGGTACTTTTCGGTAAATGTGGTGTTTTCGTCTTGCCCTGTCATTGATGTTTTCTGTCCTGCCACCATCTTTCTGATGATTCCACGGCTGGATTGGATGTGACTTGAGTGTGGGGGGGGGGATCAGAGTCTGTGGGTTGATAGTGGACTGCTTTATGTGTGGTGAGAATGTGTCGTAGTAATTTAAATTCCATAGATCTTAGTTTAAACCTTGTGTGTGTGTGTGTGTTTGTGTGTGTGTGTCAACGTGTACTATCCATTTTGTTTCTTTTTGTTCGCGTCCGCACACGTACATAAAATAACCCAATGAGAGTTGACATGCCGTAAAATTCCACCAACCAGACATACTATTATGTTCGGTAACAGAGCTTTAATGCAGACGAATTTGGTAATGGATAATAGCTGATAATATTGATTTTATTTGTGCAATGCTCAACTAGGAATAATAAAATTCTATTATGTTTTTTATGAGATTTTTTAAAGAAAACTTTTTTAAAAAACACAAGGAGATGTGCATTCATTTTCTGAACAATAGTGTATCTCATTTCTTCACAGTTAACTCTTGACTGAGACTAAAACAAAAACATGTTGACATGTAATAGCAGCTCCTATGTCAATGCCTGGGGTTTAATGTGTCGCAGAAGTCTGTATTTACTCAACAACCCACCCACCCCACCCCGCCGCGAGCAAGATTCGACATAATGTCAATTTTTGAACTGAGAACAGCTGGTGGGATTTGTTTAAGTTTTACACCAACCTCTTACAACCAGACACAGGCGCTCACAGAAAGACAGACACAGGCACACAGACACAGACACCTATATATATATATATATATATATATTATATATATATATATATATAAGAATGGAAATGAGTAACCTACTCGAGTTTCATCGATAGATTCGTCAGGGTTACTTTTAAATTAATCGAGTTTACGATTTATGAAGTCCCATTCCAACGGGCATGTTTATAACACCAAAGATTAATCGTAAACTCGATTAATTTAAAAGTAACCCTGAAGAATCTATCGATGAAACTCGAGTAGGTTACTCATTTCCATTCTTAAATAAATTTATGCTCTACATTGTATTGAGCACTTTGTATTTGTTTTTTCTCAACCTTAACCTCTGGATATTGTGCGCTTCCAACGATCGTTCTTATACCCACCGGTAAGTTAATACTTATACATATACAAATATATATATATATATATATATATATATATATATATATTAACAATGGAAAGGAATAACCTACTCGAGTTTCATCGATTGATTCTTCAGGGTTACATCAGTTAAATTAATCGAGTTTTTGATTAATCTCAGTTGGTATAATACATGCCCGTTGGAATGGGATTTATCCTTAATAGACGAACGCTTATTTATATTTTCAAAGGTTTATCGTGAACCGTTTTTGTTTATTGGATTAAAAATTTGGATTAATTTATGGGGATTATTTTTTCAATTACTATTTAATGAAAGGTAGATTACGGGGTGTATTAATGGTTAAACAGCGAAAGGTTAAAATTATTTATTAGTTGGTTTGAGTAGGTTGGAGAGTATTAAGAAAAAACCTAGTTGTAGGCGTTACGAGAACAGAAGTTTTGGGTAGTATAAATAATACATGCCCATTCCAACGGGCATGTATTATACCAACTAAGGTTAATCGAAAACTCGATTAATTTAACTGATGTAACCCTGAAGAATCAATCGATGAAACTCGAGTAGGTTACACCTTTCCATTGTTAAAATAAATGTTTGCTCTACATTGTATTGAGCACTTTGCATTTGTTTTTTCTCAGTCTGGATACTGTGCGCTTCCAACGATCGTACTCATACCCACCGGTAAGCTACTACTTATAAATTAACATATATATATATATATATATATATATATATATATATATATATATATATATAAGTTAAGAGTAAGGAAATGAATCCGACGGTATATATAAAAAGGGTATGAAAACACACAATGTTTTTAAAATTAATATATTTTTATATCATTTTCATTGCTAATATTGACAATATTTCGATTTATAAAAAAATCATCATCGTAGCATAATGATAATTAGGTCCGTTTTGAGATGTTCATGTTTTTAACCCGGACTCATCGGAGAGAAGCAGAAAATAATTTAAATTCAAACCTGAAACATTGTTTTTCCCAAAAAGCGTTTTCAAAAAAGAAACGTTTTAACCGGTTCATGGTCGGTTAGTAACGGATTTTTTCAGAAAAGAAATGTTTTTATTTAATTATTTTAAAAAATTACTTTTTATGTAAAATATGAATGGTGTAAGGGTGTATTGGGATAATGTGAAATTTAAATTTGTTAGGAAGTGTATGTCTAACATGGTTATGTGAAAAGGATTTTTATGATTTCTGAGTACAAGTGTCGCTAAATAAGGAGATATATTTAAAAAAAAGCCTAGTCTTTATACACAAATCTTTATATGTACGTTTGAGTTCTCAATTTTGGTTGAATCCTACCACTTTATATATATATATATATATTATATATATATATATATATATATATATATATATATATAACCGTAAAATGTGAACTCACAGACACATCAGAGGGATTAAATAGTATCCTGAAGAGGGCAAAGCCTAAAACCTTAGGTAGATGCCCACTAAAACCTTTGTATAAACAGTTATATTTAATAAATAAAGCTCTTACATTTGTAATTGAGCACTTTATTTTCCTTTATTTCATCTCGGAAAAATTACCAATCTCTCTCTCTCTCTCTCTCTATATATATATATATATATATATATATATATATATATATATATATATATAAAGGATGATATCAAGTAGTAGGAATCAACCAAAATTGAGAACTCAAACGTACATGTAAAGATTTGTGTATATATTTTTACATATACAGAGTATTATAGATAAATAGATAAAGGATATATATATATATATATATATATATATATATATATATATTATATATATATATATATAGTTAATCGCAATATTGACGGTAACCCAGCGTTGTAATGAATATAAAGTGCTCAATACGTCAATAGAGCGGATTTAGTATTAAGGTGCATATACAAATAACCTAATCAAGTTTCACCATAAAGGGTCTTCAGGGTTAAATGCAATGAATTAATCAAGATATCGATAATTGCAATCAATTCCTTTAAGTCAAGGGAGTGGCTGTTGCTGGTGGTGATAGCCCCTGGGGAATCAACGCAGTTAATTACAGCAAACCCCGCCCGAGTGCCGGATCTCCATTCTAATAACATGCAATTGCACTTATGTATACAACAAAATAGCGGTTTACAGTGTGAACGGGAAAGCTAATTTGCATATTGATATTAAAAATTTGGTTTTAATAAATATGTGTTTAGTATTATGTATTTTTAATTGTTTGGTTTTATTTTGATAAATATGAACAAAAATATCGGGGATAAATCTTAAAAGAAATCCCTTAACAAGAAGAAATAACGGTAATTTTATTCTTTACTTCCTATTTTAACTAAATAGTTAAATATGGAAAATTTCACAAGGAAAGACGGGAGTGATGGAAGAGTAAGTTTCATTTTTTTTTTTATTATACCCACCTCTGTTTCAAATCTTTTTATCTGCATTTTTATTTAGTTTCATTAGCCTTTCTAATTTAATATAATATTTTATTACATTAAAACTTAAATACTTGCACCGGAATTGTTAGTTGTTTAATAACAGAATAAAGAACAACCACAATGTGAAACATGTCAAACACCTTTGACAGTTAAACACTTATTCATGGACTGCCGGTTTTTTGCTCACACCAGAAACCGCTATTTTAAAGCAAACAATATGAAAGATCTGTTTGAAAATGTCAACATGGAGGATATTCTATCTTTTTTGAGAGAAATAAAATTACACCATAAAATATAGACATGAAACAAATCAATACCATACAACATAATCCCCAATAATGATAACACATTTTTAAAACCAATTACTAAAAAGTATAAATATAAATACACGATATGTATAACTTCCTGTTAGGCATGACATAACCCCATAACAGGTTGATATGCCAGTAAATCAATAAACAAATAATAAAAGAATATAAAATTATTGGTAATCCTTAACTATTTCCTCGTAAATTCCTACCATAAAATAAACTAAACCCTCATTTTAAGTCCGTGTTTTTGCAACAAATGTTTTATTTTTCTTGCACCCGTTATTTTACAATACTAAATATATTTTCTTTATTCTTTATTCTTTAACAAATAAAGAAAATATATTTAGTGTTGTAAAATAACGTGTGCAAAAAAAATAAAACATTTATTACAAAAACACGGAAATAAAATGAGGGTTCAGTTTATTTTATAGTAGGAATTTACGAGGAAATAGTTAAGGATTACCGAATTATTTTCTGCATTTAGACATTTGAAATGCCGCAATAGAAAATAATATAGATTTAATGTAATCAAGTAAAACAATGTTTACGGTTTGCATTTTAGAATAAATGATACTTTTGTTTGATATTCACCAGACATTGACAAATAAAAACAAAAATAGATCTGTGTTAATCTAATTTATTGAGAATAGCATCCGTTACAAAACCGTTACAATTTGCATAAATAACGAAAGGTGATTTCGTTATTTATGCAAATTGTAACGGTTTTGTTTAGAAAATTCACTTATCACTAACACTCTCTTTTCACACAGAATATATAGTCTATTGTTATTTAAAAGTGTAATGTTGAAATGCCTGTGCTTTTCGACAGATTTATTACATCGTCCACCGTAAATAAAGTTTGAATATACCGGGGTGAGTCAAAAAGTAACGCATTTTTTTAGGACAGGTATAATTACTAATGCAAGAACATGTATCATACACCAAGATGATACTGGACCTCTGTTGATCATATCCTTACTTCTCCACATAGTCACCGTTTCTTCCAATAGCAATGTTCCAATTTCGAAAGAGAGCATGTATCCCTGCCCCGTAAAATTCTGTTCTTTGGATTCAGTGGCATATCAACCTTCTTTGGTTATTTAATGCTTGTAGATTGCAGGAGTGTTACTATTTAAACAATAGCTGGGAATGAGGAGGTTCATACATTTTCCCAGCGGTATTAGTCTAAAGTAGGGACTGGCAAAAAAATCGGATACTACGAGTTTTAAAAGCGAATTAAGAATAATTAAATCTATTATTTAAGGTTAAACTTTGTCTAAATCATTAAGTAGTAACATAATAACCATCATTAAAAAATATATATATAATTACATATGCAGTTTATTTTTAAAAGATTTAAAACTATTTGTTTTGGTCAATTTCGACGCGATCCGCCATTTTGGCTGATTTCAATGATTTTAGGCGCTTGTTTACAATTTTAACGTAACATTTGGGATGGAAAAAAATGTTACCAAAAATCAGGTAATTGTCCGATTTTAATGAAATTTTCAGTATTGATTTAACAATTAATGAATTTTATAATGCATCAGTTATTTTATTTCAAAACTTTAATTTAGTATTTTTGCTATGAAAAATGAATATATAAAATCATTTAAAATAACAATTTTCGGATTTTAAGTTTAAAATGTTATATTTTTGATTCTAAAAATAAATATCTACTTAATGCAAACCTTATTTTTTCAAAAAAAGTATACGTTTTGAAGAAAAACTCGATTGAAAATGTACTCCCTCCCCTTTTTAAGCAGAAAAAACATCGATGTATAATTGTTTTCTTTTATAAAATAATAGCCAATTAAATAATTATCGAAATGAGTAAAAAAAAAATATTCAAAAAATAAATTATTTATTATTTTTTTACATTTCATTTTTCGATTTTCGGTACTTATTTTCTCATAGAAGCGCAACCGTAAAATTTTTTTTGTTTGTTTCTATTTATAATTTCGGTCTTTTATCTCATTATTTATACTGTAATTAGTACAATATATGACCAACTTGCAAAACATTTTACATATCCAACATAAGGGGGGTCAAAATTAAGCAACCTGAAAAAAATGAGAAAGTTTTGAAATAAAATAAATAATGTATTATAAAGATCATTTATTGATAAATAAACACTGAAAATTTCATTAAAATCCGATAATTCCCTGATTTTTGGTAAATTATTTTCTGTAGGGGGGCTAAACTCATTTTGTCAAAAACGCATTTTAGGCTCAGTTTGCCAGTCCCTAGTCTAAAGTGTGAATGGGAAGGCTAATTTGCATATTAACGTTAAATTGTGATTTTAATAAATATGTCCCTAGTAATACTGATTTCTAATTGTTTGGTTTTATCTTAATGAATATGAGCAAAAATCTCGGGGATAAATCTTAAAAGAAATCCATTTACAAAAAGAAATAAGTATAATATTATCATTTACTTCCTATTTTAACAAAATAATTGAATTAAGAAAACTTAGCAATGAAAGACGGGAGTGATGGAAAATTGTAGAAGAGTTAGTTTCAAAATTGTTCTATTTTTCGATTATACCCCCCCCCTCTGTTTCAAATCATTTTATCTGCATTATTTAGTGTTTCTAATTTGATATAATATCTTATTAAATCAAAATTTAAATACTTCCAACCGGAGGGTGCTTATATTTGCTAGTAACAATAAAGATGAGGACAATAGCCCGAATAATCTAACAAATACAAAGCCAGTCTGAAATTGTTATCCAAATCAAATAAACTGCCCGCCCTGTCGACTGGGGCGTTAGAATGCACCGACTGCACCTCTACAGAGAGGTAAGACTCCCCCAATGGGCCCATCTGTTGGCCGTGGGTGGCGACCCGTGATGCTGAAGGATAGGGCCCAGGTGGATGAGCAGTTCATGACATGCAATACTCCACTTTGGCCCTATCTTGGGCTAGACGGGCGGTCGGAGAGGCCCCCTCCGATCAATCGGCTGGTAACGTCAAGCCCTAGCACCTATATGATTTTCTCAACTCTATTGCCCTTATGGCAAGCCCCGGCCCCTTTTTATCATATGGGTGCTAGAAGGCGGTGGCTGCAGGTCTACATGTCCTGGGAATGACGTTAAACTCTATCTGATGGTGAGGTTCCAGTTTTGGGGGTTTGGGGAATGTGGAGCACCCCTTCATCACCATTGCTCCCTGGTCCACTCTGACCCGCAGTGGTAGTAACTGTTAGGGTCCCATCTATGGGTTAAATAGAAAAATCTATTTATAAAAAAAATTGTATTATCCATTAAGAATTGATTTATTTCAAAACTTTATCGGCATTAAATGACCCACTGAGGTTGATATGCCGTAAAACAAACCAAACCAAATAAAATAAACTGCAATAATTCAAAAATTTCTGAACTAATATTTGTCAAATTTAATCTTGAGTATTTCCACCCTTGAGAAAATATTCAAATTATTTATTTTCCGCCAATTTTAGTAGTTGAAATATTTGGAATTTTCATAAATAGAAGTTAGTATACAAATAAAACTAATATTAGGTTAAGAGCATTGAAAATCTAATAAATTTCATATGGTTTCAACTTCACCATCTCCATTGATTTGATTTGCCGTCAGTTAGTCGCAAAACAAACATTTTTTCGATATTGAAATAATTTTAGCTATAAACCAATTCCAAACAATGCGGTGTTTACATTGATGTAAGAAAAGATTCTAAAAAAACATTATTTTTTGTTGTTTCTTTTTTCTTCTAATTCCATTACCGAATGACCCTCGTGGTAATAATAATAATACTAATGCTAATACTAATACTACTACTACTACTACTAATAATAATAATAATAATAATAATAATAATAATAATAATAAATGGTATATGCACAAGCCTGAATCTGTGCCGGATAATGAGACGCACAAAATACTCTGGGACTTTGTGGTACAGACGGATCGCCTAATCCCAACCAGAAGACCAGACCTAGTTTTAATGGACAAGAAGAGGAAGTCTTTTCTTCTCGTGGATTTTTCCGTCCCGGCCGATCACAGAGTAAAAATTAAAGAAAGCGAAAATATCGACAAATACTTGGACCTTGACAGATAACTGAGAAAACTGTGGAACATGAGGGTGAAGGTCGTACCAATTGTAATTGGGGCCCTTGGAACAATCCCCAGGTGGTTGGAAAAGAGCCTGGATGAATTGGAAATCAGAGGAAGAATCGAGACCATCCAGACTACAGCATTATTGAGATCGGCTGGAATACTCAGAAGAGTCCTGGAGACCTGAGGAGACTTGCTGTCACTCAGCCTTCAGTGAACCATTGGATACGGCAGGTGTGAAAACCTCGAATGGAGTGAAATAATAATAACTGTGGAATATTAGGGTGATCGTGTTACCAATTGTAGTTCGTGCATTTGGAATGGTCCCCAAAAGTTTTGGAAAGAGACTAGAGGAACTGAAAATCAAAGAAAATGACCATCCAGACTACAACGTTGTTGAAATCGGCTAGTATACTAAGAAGAGTCATGGCGACTTGAGGAGACATGTCATCACCCAGACACCAGTAAAACCACATCAGCTTACGCTGGTGTGGTTGCACATGAAAAGATTTGGACATGGTTAAGAAGAGGAAACCTTGAGAGAGAAACTAAATCACTAATAATCGCTGCACAAAATAATGCCATAAGAACAAATTATATCAAAGCAAAAATTGATAAGACACAACTAAACAGTAAATGTAGATTGTGCAGTAACATAGATGAGACTGTAAACAATGTATTAAGCGAATGTAGCAAACTAGCACAATGAGAATACAAAGCTAGGCACGACTGGGTTGGGAAAATGATCTGTTGGGAATTATGCAAAAAACTAAATTTTGACCATACAACAAAATGATATATGCATAAACTACAATCTGTTCTTGAGAATGAAACGCATAAAATTCGCTGAGACTTCGAGATAAATACGGATGACCTTATCCCAGCAAGGAGACCAGACTTAATATTGATTAACAAAAAAAAAGATAACTTGTCATCTGGAAGATTTTGTAGTTCCAGTAGACCATATGGTGAAGATGAAGGAAAACAAAAAGATAGACAAATACCTGGACTTTGAGAGAAAATTGAAAAATCTGTGGAATATGAGGGTGAAAGTGATACCAATTGTAGTTGGTACGCTAGAAACGATCCCAAAAAGATTGGGAAAAGACTGGAGGATCTGGAAATCAGACGAACAATTGAGAGTATCCAGACAACTGTATAGCTGAAATCGGTTAGAATACTCAGAAGAGTCCAGGAAAGAGGCGACTTGTTGTCACACAAATTCCAGTGAAATACCATCGGTATACGCTGGTGTGAAAAACTCACAAGTGAAATAAAGATAATGATAACCTGATCAGAATATGGAAGGTAAAAGTTGTACCAATTGTAATTGGTGCCCTTCGAACGTGACCCGAGAGTATGTTGGACGCTGTGGAGGTGCGTGGTGTAATGGTTAGAGTCATAGAAAATGGACTCGTCGATACGGGTTCAAATCCTGGACGAAGCTACAGTTAACATAGCGCTAATACCATTTGGGAAAGGTATGAATCCAACTACGCTCCCCCCAGCTACGAGTAAATAGTAGGGCAGACTGGGTTCGTTAACCTTGATTAGGCAACCAGTCTAGGAGAAGGAAAAATGAATTCAAACCTGTTAAATTCCACTTGAGGTGGTCGCTACTATAATAGGCTCAGTCCTTATTAGCGATCCATTTCACTAAAAAAAGATTTTCGATTAATTGGAAATCAAAGGAATTCAAACTACAGCATTGTTAAAATCGGCTACAGTATTCAGAAGAGTATTGGAGACCTGAGTAGACTTGCTGTCACTCAGCCTCCAGTGAAAGGCCACACGCTCGGAATAGCCTGAAAAACTCACAAAAAGTGAAATAAAACTGGGGATTTGTATAAACTTGTGATAACTACCAAAAATCTTTAGTGAGCAGTTAATCTGACGTCTCTGGATTACACGTGCATTTTATCATCGATGTATCAAGAAATAACTTTGGCGTATTTTGCAAATCTTCAATGTAAGAGAAGTCTGAAGAATTTGCAATAAAGCTATATCATGAATTACTTCTTATCCTGCTCTGTCTGGGAGGAATGGTTTTCTTTTTACCGGAGGTTGGTGCCAGCTTGACCACTCAATTAAAGACACACAGGGAGGGGAACACCATGATGCAGGAGGAACGATACGAAAAAAGAAGAAGACATTGAAAAAAAAATTTCAAATAGAAAATAGATAATTCAAAATGGCGGAAGCAATAGGCGTTAACTGTGGCTATTAATAAGATTTAAACAATGGAGAGAAATATATTTCTGTTGTTGTCGGCTGCTTTCAACACTTCGGGGAAAAATTAATATAAACTTTTTTTTAGAAAGCCAATTCTCTAAAAAGTCTTTGGATACTAGACTGCCATAATTCCTACAAATTCTAATAATTTCTCGTCATCATCATCATCATCATCATCATCATCAAATATATATGAATAAATGAACGCCAAGGTTCAGATGTAAATTGATTTCGGCATGTTTTGCCTCTTTTAGTTTGAGGTTTAATAATTTGAAGATTTCATATGAAAAAGTTTATATTTATCTTTTTTAGAAATCCAATTCTCTTAAATGTCCTTGAATATTTGACAGCCATAATTTCTAAAAATTCTAATATATATATATATATATATATATATATATATTTGTATTTAAATGGGATATAGTTCTACAACCGTCAAAAAAAATGGGGGGGCATATGTCTTCTAGCGGCTATTGTTGGTGGTTGTACCAGAGTTTGATCACCTCTGATAGGGTCAGCAGGACGAGGGAAGTCTGATATTGGAAGACCCGAAACTTCCCAATGAATCCTGCGGATTACATCACTGACGACAACCACCAGCGACCCAAATGTAAGAGCGTATATTTAAAGTATATATATATATATATATATATATATATATATATATCTTCTTAACTCTATCGTTTGGGGAAAAAACAGATTACTCAGTTTTCAAAATAAGAAAAAATTCAAGTTGATATCTGGGGAAAAATTTTTTTTAAAAGAAAAGACCAGCAAACCCGTACTTTCTGAAAATAATCATCAGTATCGTATGTAGTGGCCAAAAGAAACAACATTGAAGGAGTTTTCTCGGTAATATATGTAAAATTGCTCAAAACGCTAAGAAGAATATATATATATATAAGGTGGGTAAAAAGATAGTGAACAAAAAATAATAACTCAAAACAAATCTAAAAGTTGAAATATTTCGTCCTATTTAGAAGGCAATCACAATGCAGGTGTAAAGAAAAAAATAATAATACGGTAAAAATGATGTTGTGTGTTAACCTGTATTTAATTCTTGAATTAAATTTAAGAATTAAATACAGGTTAAATTCATATTCTGAACTAAGGTATTTATATATATATATATATATATATATATATATATATAGTCAGAGTTCGAGCCTAGCCAAGGATAGGTGTTGTGTCTAGCCGCACTGAAGAGGCGTGAAACGCAGAAACACGTGTCTGTGGATGACACACACACACACACACACACACACATATATATATATATATTCATCCTGGCAATATATATATATATATATATATAATATATATATATATATATATGTGAAAATAAAATGGAAATTAATAAAATAAAAATAAAATGGAAAAATAAAAATAAAAATAAATTTTTTTTTTTTGATTAATTCCAACGTTTGACTAGCAGCGTTCTGTTTTTACTAACGGTCTTTTTCCCGTCTTGTTTTTTGTTGATGACCGACCCACGTGCGGTTGATACATTATAACGCAATAGGGTCCTCATATTAGTTGAGGATGGGCCGAGTGTTGCTTTTTAAAAACCGTCAAGAGAATTGGCCCCGAAACGGTTTGCACACTTTCTCTTCTGATGAGCCTATTTCAGTTGTAAACATCGTTTGTTTTTTCATTATATCTTATTCATACTGTCGGATTAATTTCCATTTTATTTTCACATACTTGTCCATGAAAAAAACTTTACATTTGAATGTTTACCCCTTTTTGGATGATATCCATTAACACCACGGATTTTACTATAAATGTGGGCTACTTATTTTACAGTTGGATTGTATTACAATAATTTTGATATTCCATATACACTTTTATACATATTTTACACTTTTCTATAATTTTACACCAGACTTTTTTGAGTCTTATTTCATTACTATAATGCTTCTGATTATTTTCAAAATTGAAAATGAGATTCATTTTATTTTTAAATAAAATTCCTTTTATTTTTAAATAAAATTCATATTATTTTTAATGCAGACAGCACAATTTTATTTTTATTTTTTTTTTTTTGATTAATTCCAACGTTTAACTAGCAGCGTTCTGTTTTTACTAACGGTCTTTTCCCGTCTTGTTTTTTTGTTGATGACCGACCCACGTGCGGTCGATACATTATAACGCAATAGGGTCCTCATATTAGTTGAGGATGGGCGAGTGTTGCTTTTTAAAACCGTCAAGAGAATTGGCCCCGAAACGGTTTGCACACTTTCTCTTCTGATGAGCCTATTTCAGTTGTAAACATCGTTGTTTTTTTCATTATATCTTATTCATATATATATATATATATATATATATATATATATATATATATATATATATATATATATATGAAGATAGGATGGTTGGAGTAAAATCCTACAGTATGAGGTAGGTAAAAGGATAGTGAACAAAAATTAATAACTCAAAACAAATCTAAGAGTTGAAATATTTCGTCCTATTCATAAGGACATCCTCAGTCAAATGACTTTTATTCAAAGCAAAAATTACGTACATGTGATTTGATGAGAGAGTGAGTTAGTAGCAGAAATGAAGGGTAGGGAGGTTAGGGGCGGAATAAGGGATGAGGATAACATGAATGAAGTGTAGGGAAAGTTTACAGGAAGCAGGGTGGAGGATAACATGAATGAAGTGTAGCTCCAAGCCTCCACCCTGCTTTCTGTAAACTTTCCCTACACTTCATTCATGTTTTCCTCATCCCTTATTCCTTCATATATATATATATATATATATATATGTGTGTGTGTGTGTGTGTGTTGTGTGTGTGTGTATGTGTGTGTCATCCACAGACACGTGTTTCGGCGTTTCACGCCTCTTCAGTGTGGCTAGACACAAACACCTCTCCTTGGCTAGGGTCGAACTCTGACTATATATATTATATATATATATATATATATATAATATATATTAAATATATATAAATGAATACCTTAGTTCAGAATATGAATTTATTTCGGCATTTTTTGCCACTTTCAGTTTGATTTTTAATAATTTGAAGATTTCTAGACGGCAACTGTGTCCATATGGAATGGTTGGTTGGTTGGTTGGGTGGTTGGTTGGATCGTGGATTTTACGGCATGTCAACCCTTGTTCGGTTATATTATGCCAATGACGTTCTGTTCTATTTATGCTTGACGGTTAGTTAACATTTCTTCAAAGTCAGTTTTTTTTATTTAATCTATAGATTTGACCCTAACATGTACTACCACTCCTGGTCAGTGACGGCTAAACAATGACAAATCCTTTCTCATTGATTTTTTTTTACATTTATTTTATTAAGTCGTATTCAGTTGTCAAAAATGCCGTGACAAACGGTGAGATATTAGAAAAATAAAGCGAACTGAGGACAAAACAACGGGTATATATTATTAGAACTGTTTTTATTCTATTTTTTGTTCACTTTATATATATTTCCTATGCTTCCAATATCACAAAAACGTTCACAAGAAAATAAATCGATACACAACTAAATATATATATATATATATATATATATATATATATATATATATATATATATATATATGTAGAATTAAACAAAAGACATATCTCCTGTTTAACAATTTTATTTTGATCCTTTCTATTTTTTCTGGCCAACTTTTAATATTTGGGTGGAATTCGTGGATAAGTCCACCAAGTTCAGGTCCGAGTACTTTCAGCACTTCGAAGTGCCATCATCAGGGTGATGTGTTCCAGTTTATTTTTAATTATATTAATGTGGAGGCTGGAAGGAGAATAATTGATGAGAAAGGTGTTATAAGGCATTTTAAAATGTGTGTACTGCATTGGAAATTAATTTTGTTTAAGGAAGGTTTGTATTGTTTAATGTATAGAGCTTCTAGTATTTGATGATGGCACTTCGAAGTGCCGAAAGTACTCGGGACCTGAACTTTGGTGGACTTATCCACGAATTCCACCCAAATATTAAAAAGTTGGCCAGAAAACTAGAAAAGATCAAAAATAAAATTGTTAAACAAGAGATGTGTCTTTTGTTTAATTCTACATGTATAAATGAAAGAATGCTGCCCAAATACACACGCGCGCAACACACACACACACACACAGACATATATATATATATATATATATATATATATATATTATATATATATATATATATATATATATATGAAACATATCTACGAATTATTTCACTGGAGATTTAGATGAAACTTGTTACTTTGCATTATTTACATTTTTTAGAATTGTTGTCCTCGTCTTTAATGTTTTATACACAACGTTGGACACATAGACTACGAATATAGGGGTTGAGTTAATAAAGTTCTGGGGATTACAGGTTCAATCCTGACTACGGGGGAAAAACATAGATTACTTAATATAGCTCAACACTTGTCTCCGGTCACGATTAATGGATTGAGAACAATCTACTCCAACGGATTATATAAAAGGTTCGGTTCGAAGTACCGTGAAGACTTCCGATTACGACAATAAGGTTACTAAGTTCGACAAGAAACACCTGAAAAAGGCCGAAGGGCACATTGGACGAAACCTTTTGCATATAACAATAAAGATAAGACAAACAGTCCGAAAAATGTAAATAATGCAAAACCAACATTGTTTACAAATTCCTTTGCCCATACGAAGGTTTCCGAGTTCAACAAGAAATACCTGAAGAACGCCAGAGGGCACATCGACCGAAACGTTTTGTATATAACTATAAAGATAAGGACAACAGTCCGAAAAATGTAAATAATGTAACATCTCTACGAACGTAGAGACGGGAATTCACCGGATTCACAGGATTAAATTACTGTAAAGTCACGGTGAAAGATCCGGTTCTCGCTAGATCACTGGAGTTAAACAGCAATGAGCCGGTTCAATAATTAATTGTCCAACATACCAACAAGAACCTTTCTCGCTGTTGCTTTCATCTACCATTAGAAAAAGTGCGTGGCCAAATAATGGAGGATCAGTTTATAACTTGTGAGAATAGAAAATGGAACCTCCGGTTTATGATCAGATTTTTTTTTTCTTAGATAATAATTCCCAATAATAATATTACGGTCTAATTATAAGTGCAAAGTTATAAGATAATATTCTACTCTTGTCTCAAATTACGGTCGAGTCATGCTGTAAAAGCTGTTTCTCGCTAGATTAGCGAAGTTAAGCAGCGATGAGCCGGTTCAATACTTAATAAGATGACCACTTAAGCAACAGCAAGGAATGTAAGCTACCTGAGTCCTTTGTTTATAAAAGAATGACTTGATTCAGCATTAAATGACCCAAAAAGGGTTGATATGCCACAAAACAAAATAACCAACCAATCAACCAACGAACCGTTAAGTCTCAATGAATATAGAAATAGGAATTCACCGATCTTATTGTCCGTGCCACTGACCGTTAAATAACGGTCAACTCCCGCCAAAGGCACCGGTTCCCGCTAGATCACCGAGGTTAAGTAGCGAGGAGCCTGTTTAATATTTAATTTGGTGACTACTTAAGCAACTTAAGCAGGTAGTGTAAGCAACCTGTGTTATATAATTCATTGGCAGTTTATGAATTATGTAGTAAGAATATTTGAATCAGGGTCCATTTGATTCAGTAGAACGGGGATTCAATAGAAATTTACCATGGCCGATGATTGACAACCGGTGACATTCCGCTGACCCTCCGATTACAGCCGGGAAATAGTTTTAGTCAGATGCGACCAGAGATTCAGGGCGAGTAGACAGAAAGTCGCTCGCTCTGATGTCGCTCTCGATCCGCTGTGGAAGATGGGCTGGGTTGTTGAAATAAAGCTTTATAAGAAAAAACAACCAACTCTTGTTTGTTAAGTTAATTAAAACGAGAGACGACAGCCCAGAAAAGAAGAAAAATCAACCCCCAACAGAAAGCCCACTGGCTCCGCCCAACAAGAAGAGATGGCACCCGAGTTAGCAGGAACCAGTAAGCAGAGAGTAACAAGTATTAACCCTCATCCCATCTCTCTCTCTCTCTCTCTCTCTCTCTCTCTCTCTCTCTCTCTCTCTCTCACCATTATATACCCGAGATGTGGGTATTAGGGTAGGTTGATTTTTCACTTTTTAAAAATATCAAATTGTCCTTCTATGCGAAAGTTGTGTGTTACTATACGGAATACTGATACCAAAAATTAGATCTTTTACTTGTACCATTGTTTAAGGAAATAGCATCAAAGATCGTCTACTAAAATGCACTAAAATCCTCGTTTTCTAAAGGCAAAATTTTGCGAAAACAAGGATGTTTAGTGCATTTTAGTAGACAATCTTTGATGCTATTTCCCCAAGCAATGGTGCGAGTAAAAGATTTAAACACACAACTTTTGTATAGATGGACAATTTGATATTTTTTAAAAAGTGAAAAATCGACCTACCCCAGTGGGTATACAACACCTGTCCTTTATTTAAATTGTCCGTAAAGGGTTGATATATTGTAACACAAAATAGCCAACCAACCGTTAAGCCTGTCACACTTCCTTATTTCTGACATTTCATTGAGCGCATTTTCAATAATACTCAAAATTGTTAACCTATTCTTTGTTTAGATAGTCCGTAAAGGGTTGATATACCGTAAACCAAAATAGCCAACCAACCAACCAACTATCACGCCTCTCACACTTCCATATTTCTAATTTAATCAAGTTTGGATTATTGAGTGAATGTTCTATACTTCTCAAAAATGTTATCATCTTGTGCTATTGTCTATTTATCATTCAGAGCATGAAATCGTTTACTGAAAATCAAGTATTTTTAGCTCTCACTCTCCTAAGACTAAATGTTTTTTTTGTTTTTTATTTTATTTTTATTTTACTTTGTTTTTAGGACTGACCTGCCTCAAATTGAATAAAGAAAAAAAAAGGGAAAAAATATTTTCGATTGGAAAAAGTTCGGAGAACCACGAAATCTTGTTAGCGTCTGATAACTTTTATTATTTTTAACACCAAATTAACATTCCGGAGTTGTTCTTTTTCTTTTTCTTTTTTTTTTTTAAGAAGAATATTCTTGTCTTGTCTGGAATTGTCCAATTTTCTTCCATGTCTACTTCGTTTTTACCCGGCCAGAAAGAGATCATGTCAAAACGTCATAATAAAAAATAGAAATTACGCATTCAACCCCAATGAATAGATCATTATAAATACCACAACAATGTCACAGAGACAGAGAGAAAAAAGAAGAAAACAGTTCTTGTCAATTGTCCCCTTGCTAATCCCTCCAGCACGATCTCATGCAATTAATAATGAAGAGATAAAAAAGTTACTCAGTGCATTCAAAATCAACTCGTCTGCTTAAATAACTATCGTTAAAAGAAGTTAGTTATCCAATGAAAAAAATAAAGTCTAATGAAGTTGGGGCATATTTTGCAGTGGGTAAACATCATTATGGTGTATTTGAGTCACGATGAGTGTGTTCCCTATGGATGAAATAGATTTTTAAAACTAGTATTAAAAATGTGTTTTGAAAATTTTGAGTTTGAAAAAAAAATTGAATACTCAACAAGAATGAATAAAACAAAATGTCATCCGCATAAAATAACCCAACAAGAGTTGACATGCCGTAAAATCCAACCAACCAACCAACCAACCAGTTTTCATCATATAAGAACTTGGAGAAGCTAGTAAAATGAGCTGAACAGTTGCACAAAGCTTGGAATAATTTGCTTCAGTTATTTTCGTTCATTTATTACAATTCACGTACCTCGGTAGTAATATCTCATCCAACCAACCAACCAACCAGTTTTCATCATATAAGAACTTGGAGAAGCTAGTAAAATGAGCTGAACAGTTGCACAAAGCTTGGAATAATTTGCTTCAGTTATTTTGGTTTATTTATTACAATTCGCGTACCTAGGTAGTAATATCTCATCCACATAAAGAGATATTAATGCACGCATAGGGAATGCATGGTCTGCTATAAACAGATTATCAGTTATATGGAAATCAGATCTCACTGACAAGTTAAAACAACTATTCTTCCAAGCCGTAGTTGTGTTAGTGCTACTGTATGGCTGCACCACTTTGACCTTAACGAAGCGCCCAGAGTATAAGTTAGGTGTAAGCTGAACAAGAATTCTGGGTGGGATCTTAAAGAAATCATGGAAACGACACCACACAAGAAAGCAGCTGTACAGCCACTTGACGCCTATCACAGAGACCCCCCCCCCGAATGAGACGAACAAGACATAATGAACTCTACTGGAGAAGCAATGACGTACTCATAGGCACCTTTTTCCCTTTGGAAACCAGCGCATGAATATGCCAGTGTAGACCGTCCAGCAAATACCTGCATTGACCATCTCTGTGCAGATATTGCATGCTGGGTAGAGGACCTCCAGAGGACAATGAATGATAGGGACGGTTGGCGAGAGATTGTCGTGGATATCCGTGCTACTAGCGCGAGATGATGATGATGATGATGATTGTTACGATTCGTGTGGCCATTTTAGGACAGTTTTACAGTGGAGATCATTTGAGGAATAAAGTCTGATCCTTTCTTGAAGTAGAAAGGTGTACTCTCAGTTTTACTCCTTGTCTGTTATCAACCTGATATCAAAGCTGTTGATCTGTCCTCAAAGTAGAAAGTTATATCAGAGTTGATCCTGTCTTGATATGGAATGTTGTATAATCCTTGTCTGTTGATCTGTCCTTTCTTTTAAGCAGTTCTTCCAGCGATTAATGTAGGACAATTTATCAACTCCTTTGAATATTAAGTTGAGTATTTGTTTGAGCGTTTTTTTTTTGGTTTTTTTTGTTTTTTGTTTGTTTTTTGTTTTTTATTGGCCGATTCAGCCACCGTTGTTTTGAAACAGTCTATAAATATAAGTTGCGGTCTTTAGCACACCTAATACCCCAAAATAATCCCACAACAGTGATGGTGATGATGATGATGATGATAATGATGATGATGATGTGTGATTAGAGTTGCATACAGTTTTCTTCCACTGATCAGTTCACTCTAAATACTAAAGAATCTTCACCTGAACTGGACCACAGTTAAGTTATATTCAATAAAGCTTGAGGAAAGCAATTACGCAGTTCGTCTTTTATTTAGACTAGCAAATATATGCACCCTCCGGGTGCAAGTATTTAAGTTTTAATATAATAAAATATCATATTAAATTAGAAAAGCTAATAAAACTGAATAAGAATTCAGATAAAAAATATTTGGAACAGAGGGGGTATGATTGAAAAATAGAACAACTTTGAAACTAACTCTTCCATCATTTTCCGTTACTCCCGTCTTTCATTGGTAAATTTTTCTACTTTAACTATTTAGTTAAAATAGGAAGTAAAGAATAATATTACAGTTATTTCTTCTTGTTAATGGATTTCTTTTAAGATTTATCCTCGAGATGTTTGTTTATATTCATTAATACAAAACCAAACAATTAGAAATCAATAATACTAAGCATATATTTATTAAAATCAAATTTTTAAGATCAATATGCAAATTAGCCTTCCCATTCACACTGTAAACCGCTATTTTGTTGTATATATAAATACAATTGCATGTTATTAGTATGTAAATATGGTCAACAGTCTTAATGATGTAAAACAATTTTATTAATAATTGAGGTTTAAATAAAAATAAAATCATGGTGAATGTGATGTAAATAACAAAGGGAATTGTGACTTGAATGGTAATATAGTTTCGGTTACAGACATACAAACCCACAATCTCCATTATAATAAGAAGATATGCAAAAAATTAGGAAGCAGTTTTTTTTAACTAGGAGCAGTAAATAGGAATAAATTCAAAAGAATAAGAATAACAAGTTCTTGACGCAAGGTCGGAAGTATGAGGCACTCAGTGAGGACTGAACTTGCTATTCAAGAGTAATGGATCTGCGAGACTAGCTTGGAACAGTCTATAGATATAAGTTGCGGTTTTTAGCACATTTGTTACCCAAAAATAATCCAAAAATGATGATGATGATGATGATGATGATGATGATGATGATGATGATGAGTAAATTCCTTTAAATGTGTACACAAGTCTTCGCTTCAGGATCGGAAGTCCTTTCAAGGAATTCGTCTTTAAGAAAAACATCAAAATCTGCACTTACCATTTCAGCACCAAATGAAGAAATAATCCGTTCAGGAAATTTCCAGGTTTAGAAGATCTTTGAATCGGACTGTAAAAGTCTTTTTGCAAATTCCAAATGCAGTTTACAAAGACAAACAAGGTGCGTGGTGTAATGGTTAGAGCCGTTGAAAATGGACTTGTCGACCCGAGTTCAAATCCTGGATGAGGCTGTTTACATTTCACATAGTGCTAATATCATTGGGAAAGGTATTACTCCAACTATTCTCCCACCAGGTATGGGTAAATAGTAGGGAATACTGTGCTCTTTAGCCTTTGTCGGCAACCGGTCTAGGAGAGTGGAAAACTCCAAACTTGTTAAACTCCACAAAAGAAATTGTTAAACTCCAAACTTGTTAAACTCCACAAAAGAAATTGAACTCGTGTCGCATCCTGCTCGTGAGGAGGGGTTGGGTAAATACGTATAAAATGGTAGAAATGCTGTTTGAATTTCACATAGTGCTAATACCCTTGGGAAAGGTATGAATCCAACTATTCTCCCACCAGGTGTGGTTAAAAAGTAGGAGAGACTTGGCTCATTGACCTTGGTAAGGCAACCGATCTAGGAGAAGGAAAACTCTGAATCCAAACGTATTAAACTCCAATGTAAAAAATTAACCTTGTGTCGCATCCTACTCGTGTGTGTGTGGGGGGGGTGTAAATGATAAAATAATCGTAGAAAATTGACGGAAATATGAAAAATTTACTAGGATAGATGCTCAAGTATTTCTTCGCTTAGCGTCACGGTTATCGTCGTAGAAAATGGAATCGGCAATACGAATTCAAATCCAGCACCAGGCTGTTTGCGTTTCACTTCGCACTAATTCCCTTGGGAAAGATATAAATCCATATTACACACACCTTCAAGGTATGGATAAATAGTAGCGAAGACTGGGTTCCTTAGACTTGGTTAGGCAACCAATTTAGGAGAAAGAATTTTATGAATTCAAAAACAGCTTTACTCCGTTTCGAAAATAACCTTCTGTCACATCCTGCCCGTGGCGGAGGTGTTGAGCAAATACACACTCAAATATTTCTTCGTTCGAACCTCTTTGAGACCTAAGTTGGGTAAATGGTTAGTTTGTTTGGTTGGATTTCACCACTCACGGCTAACGAGGGGCCTCATTGGTAAACTCGGTCGGTAGAGCGTCAGCCAATAAAGCACAAGGTTCTGTGTTCGATACTGACCCTCGTCAACTCAGCATATGAGTAGCAAAAGGGATCTGTACGGTAAAGTAAGGAGCTGATGGTAGGTGTGGCACTCTACCTCAGATGCAAAAAAAAACACCTTGGTCTAGCGCTAGTGAAAAGTCGATAGACTCCCTCGCTGTCTGGCTGATACTGATTTTAGGCCACCGACGACGACTTTACATAAAGTGATGTCAGTCAGGTGTGCTCCACCCCAGATGCAAAAACAATCTCTTTGGTTTAGTGCTAGTGAAAAGGGGATAGACTTCCTCGCTTTCTGGCTGATACCGATTTTAGGCCACCGGCGACGACTTTACATAAAGTGGTGTCAGAGTCAGGTGTGCTCCACCCCAGACGCAAAAACAATCTATTTGGTTTAGTGCTAGTGAAAAAGGGATAGACTCCCTCGATGTTTAGGCCACCCCGACGACTTTACAGAGGGGCATTTGGTATATTCTTCTGTCCCAGCCGACAGGGCGACTAGATTGAGTACAGATACGAACACGCCTATTCTATAATTCATGAATTAAATTAAATTAGCGTGACATAATTCAGTTTCACATGATCGAGTGGCGAAATGAAATGATATCCCCGTCTCTCTGTTATGAGGTGCTACACAAACGTTGAAGAATTTGAAACACGCGAAAATGCCTTCCTCAAAGAAAGAACAAAAATTGACTGAAAAGGAGATACTTCATTTCCTGGTGGCGTGAATTCTTTGGTCAATGTGTGAATTGTCCGGGGAGACACGGGAAATGAATGGTAACATGACAGGATGAAGAGATTGATCAATCTGTTAAGAATTTCCAAAAATCTGGGAAACGGTCACGTATATAAGTCTGGTACAAGTCTGAAAGTATGGATTGGTTGGTTGGGTTTTACGGCATGTCAACCTTTGTTGGGTTATTTGATGTCGAAAACGTTTTTGTTTTATTGATTCTTGATGGGTACTCAATTTTTTTAGACACATTTTTTTTAATTCATTTTTTCTTTTTATCCAGATAGATAGATCTAGAATTGAATTATAGCTGTAACTCTTGTCTCTCTATCCCAGTTTCGCAGTCGTTAGCTAGCTAGCTAGCTAGATAGATAGATAGATAGATAGATAGATAGATGGATAGATAGATATAAACATACTAGAATTGATAGTTGGATAATGAGCAGACTGACACACATACACACACACACACATACACACACACACACACACACACACATATATATATATATATATATATATATATATGATATATATATATATGACAATCTAAAGGATTTGGTTGGTTGGATTTTACGGCATGTCAAACCATTGGGTTATTTTATGCCGAAAACGTTTTTGTTTTATACATTTTTCATGGGTACTCAACTTTTTTTTAACACATTTTTTTTTCAAACTCATTTTTTCTATTTAACCCACAGATGGGACCGTAACAGGTACTAACCAATCCGAATCAGGGTGGACTTGAGAGTAATGGCAATGAAGAGGTACTTCACTCTCCCCAGAGGTTCAGATTTGGAACCTCACTACTAGATGCAGTTTAACGTCATACCCAGGGCACTAAGACCCTCAACCATCACCTTTTAGCACATATATGAGAAAAGGAATTCGGGGTTTGCCATGAGAACAATTAGAGTTGGGACAATCATATAGGTGCTTGGGCTTGACGTGACCAGCCGATTGATCGAAGTGAGTATGGGGGCTCTCCGATCACGCGTCTTGCCGAAGTAAGGGTGAATGTGGAGAGTTGCATGTTATGGACATACTCTGCCACTAGGATTCTGATACCATTTCCTAGGCTTAGTTATGATGTTTCAATTTATGGGCAGTCATAAATTGTGACCGTATCTGTAGCTAGGAATTTGAACTAAGGCCTGTTAGATTAAAAATCATGGGGTCCTATGGAAAATCACCTGGTAGGCGGTTAATAATCTTAAAAGGCGCGCGACTGGACGCGAGAGAATAAGTTTTGTTAGTTAGCAGATGCGACCCAGCTTGCAAGGAGTGCAGACGGAATTTTCGGCTCTGACGGGATCCATCTCCCCACGATGTCTTAGCACTCTGTTGTGAGTTACTCTATATTTGGATGTACTAGTATACTGTATATTGTATGATCCAGTATACAACAGTGTCTGAGGAACTCGGTGAGAACCACACTCTTTTGTATATATTTAACAACCCCTCTGCACGAGCAGGATGCGACACAAGGTCAATTTCTTAAGCAGAGTTTAACAAGTTTGAATTCAGAGTTTTCCTTCTCCTAGATCGGTGGCCTAACCAAGGTTAAAGAGTCCGGTCTGCCCTACTATTTACCCATAGCTGGAGGGAGAGTAGGATTCATACCTTTCCCAAGGGTATTAGCGCTAAGTGAAAATGCAGTTACCGCGTCCAGGATTTGAACTCGTGGCGACGAGTCCATTTCCCATGAGTTTTTCTTTCTCCTAGACTGATTATCTAACCATAGTTAAAGAGCCCAGTCTGCCCTGCTATTTACCCATAGCTGAAGGGAGAATTGGATTCATACCTTTTCCAAGGGTATTAGCGCTATGTGAAATGCAAACAGTTTCGTCCAGGTATTGAACTCGGGTCGACGAGTCCATTTCCTACGACTCTAACCATTACACCAAGTGCCTCCACCACATGCTTTCGTAATGATCTGATAGACTCACTCGTTGACACAACGTAAGGTGGGAAATATCTGGTAATAGCAGAGAAGGACAACAACAAAAACAATAAATGAACACAACAGAGTTGATTATAAAAAGTTTCTAAATACGCAAATCAGACAATGAGGGGATGTTAAAAACTCCATTGTTGTCTGTCTCTTCTCATTGGTTAACTCAATCAAGTCTTCTTTTTTTTTTAAATACAACAAGAACATTGTTTTTTCTTTCTTTTCGTATCTTTGCTTGTTATTTGGTACTCGAATCATCTGAAAAATGTCCGCTTTTTTGTTTTGTTTTGTTTTTTTGTTTTGTTTTTTTTTGTTGTTCATTTTTAGGGGGGAATGCATATTACATTTCCACCAATCTTCGTTTGGGATAAAGTAATACAGGCTCTCCATAAAATATCTTTACAACTTTAAAAAATAATCTAAAAAAAACAAATGAACAGTTCGTTTCTTGATCTGTTTATCAATAGGTTGGATGAATTCCTGCGGTATATTCGAAGAGTTCCTTCGGCCTCAAAAACCGCTAGCCGGTGGCAGCTGAAAAAAAAAAACCCAGCTACGATTGAAGTCCATAGCCGAAGCGGACTCACTTGAAAAAAAAAACTAGGGTTTAGGGTTAGGGTTAGAGTTGAGGTTGGGGTAGGGGTTTATGGTTAGTTTAATGGGAAAATAAATAAATAATTAGGGCTCTGTTTTTTCTGGGTCACCCTGTATGCAGGCTGACCCAGAAAAAACTGAACCCACAAATTTTGTAATAAAACTGTTAATATTAACTGGGGGAGTTTAGGGTTAGGGTTAGGGTTTAGGGTTAGGGTTAGGGTTTAGGGTTAGGATTAGTGTTGGTGTTGGGTTTTCGGGAAAAACGCCCTAAGTTGTTTTTGTTTTGTTTTTTTTCAAGTGACACCGCTTCGGCTACGGACTTCAATCGTAGCTGGGGGGGGGGTTCAGCAGCCACCGGCTAGCTGGTTTTTGAGGCAGGAATCCGGGACGGAACTCTGCGAATATTACCGATTCCTGTTTTAATGCCACACATCTGGCGTCTGTTAATCTTTACATATATGTACAGAACGAAAATACACGATGCATAGAAATGCGTGAAAGGAAATGTGTGAGAGGAAATCCCGGAAATCATTGTTGTTGATTATTAATATCAGTTTTTAATAATTTATTTTTCAATACGCCATAAATGTGAATATGAGCCAGTCTCGTGGCTGATAGAGATGTGTATTTCCCACCGGTGCCGGAAGTCAGTATTCGAGCCCTGAAAAAAAAAAAAGATTTCAAATACTGTGGAAATTATTACAATATATGGAGTAGATATTGAAGTTTATTTTCCTCATTTAATACACATTTACATTTGCACTATTAAGATATTACTTGCAGGACCTGTGGATTTACTACAGTAGGATTATTTAAGTACTACATTTGATATATTAACTTAAAAGCTATTGCTAAATAGTTCAATCTGTAAAATGTATAATAATCTTGATTTAACCCCCTCTCTCTCTCTCTTCTCTCTCTCTCTCTTCTCTCTCTCTCTCTCTCTCTCTCTCTCTCTCTCTCTCTCACACACACACACACACACACACACACACATACACTCACACGATTTTTTCTTATTTTCTTTTCTTTTTTTCATCTTTCCCTTTGTTCGATTGAAACAGATTACCATTCACTCCTCTCTCTGTCTTTTCCATGCTCTCTTTCTTTCTTTCTTTCTTTCTTTCTTATTATTATATTTTTATGCGAAGAATGACTTTTTTATTCCTTTCTTTCTTTATAATAAAAACTGAATGGTCCATTATTTAGCTGATGTGACGACACTCAAAAAATAAGGCTGATAGGTAACTCCAGATATCAGGATTTACATTTTATATCTTGGACGATTTGGATGGTGTAATTTTTAACCAGAGGGTGTTGCAAGATGAGAACGGTAGTACAGTTAAGGAACATGAATGCATAGACTAGATGTCTTGCTATGTTCACTATACCATAGAACAACAACCACAATGTGGAACATGTCAAACACCTTTGACAGTTAAACACTTATTCATGGAATGCGTTTTTTTTTTGCTCACATCAGAAACCGTTATTTTAAAGCAAACAATATGAAGGATATATTTGAAAACGTCAACATGGAGGATATTCTTTCTTTTTTGAGGGAAATAAAATTATACCATAGAATATAGACATGAAACAAATCAATACCATACAACATAACCCCCAATAATGTTAACACATTTTTAAAATCAATTACTAAAAAGTATAAATATAAATACACGATATGTATCACTTCCTAACCGTTAGGCATGACATAACCCCAGACGGGTTGATATGCCGTTAAAATCAATAAACAATATACCATAGCCTCATCAATAGTTGCAATTGCATCATTAATCTTTTACTTTAGATCGGTGATGACCGGTATCTTCATAACTCCACAGAAAGAAGTCCAGGAGAGAGAAAGCCCTGTCGGCTGGGGCTTTAGAATACTCCGACTGCACCTCTACAGAGGGGTAAGATTCCCTCCAATGGGAACACCTGTTGACCGTGAGTGGCGACTCGTGATGCTTAAGGACGGAATTCTGGTGGATGAGCTGTCCATATCATGCAACCATCAACTTAGTCCTTCCTTAGTGTTGTGATGTTAATCCAACAGTAAAAAAGAAGTCAAGTCGAGGTAGGGTAAAATAAGACAAGTGTATTTACAATAATGGTACAGGAACGGCTAGCTTGCCGTTAAACGGTAACAGTACAACATTTTCACTCGGTGTCTCACTATTTATAGTGAGAACCGGTGTATATTCTCCACTGTAGGAACGGCCGGTACAACACTTAGGCTGGACGAACGGTCGGAGAGGCCTCCTCCGACCAAATCGGCTGGTCATGTCCACCCCTCGTATCTATATGATTGTCCCAACCCTATTGCCCTCATAGCAAGCCCCAAACATTTTTATCATATATATATACTAGAATGCGGTGGCTGACGGTCTTCGTGTCCTGGGAATTACGTTAAACTTTATCTGATGGTGAGGTTCCTGTTCTGAAGGTCTGGAGAATGTGGAGCATCGATTCATCATCATTTCTCCCTGATCTGACTCAGAGTGGTAGTACATGTTTGGGTACCATCTATAGGTTAAATAGAAAAATGTGTTTATAAAAAAATAGTATCTATTAAGAATGAATTTACTTCAAAACTTTGTCGGCATTAAATGACACATGCTGTTGATGTGCAGTAAAACAAAAAATACAAACCAAAACAGAAGGGAAAGATATCTGATAAATCACTGTAAATATATTTTATGGGCACCCTGTATATGAATGTTGAAATGACAATAACCACTCTGCCACGACATCTTCAATTAATGAATATAATATACGCTAATGTCAAATATATAGGTATAACATTGCGGGATCGATTAAATGTGTGTAGTGTCATTAAGAATCAAAATGAATATGTGACGTGATGTTATATAATTCATGAGTAGCTTATGAATTGTGTACGTACCTGTAGTAAGAATATTTGAATAAGAGTCCGTTAGATTCAGAAGATCGGGGGTTAAGTGCAAAGTCACCATGGCCGATTATTGACAACCGATGACATTCCGCTGACCCTCCGATAGGCCGTGATTACAGGCACAAGATAGTTTTTGTCAGATGCGACCAGATTTGCGTCAAGAGCAGACATAGCCAGCTCTTGAGATGTCGCTTCTTGATCCGCTGCGGAATCCTGGGTTGGGGTTGTTGCTAATAAAAATATTGAAAAACAACCATTGTTGTTTGTTAAGTTAATTAAAACAAGAGATGACATCCCGGAAAAGAAGAAGAATCAACCCGAGAAATTAGCCCAAAAAATCAGCCCTGGGAAGTCAGACCTATGAAGAATATGGCGGCCGAAGAGTTAGAAGAAATAGAAGAATAAGAAGTAAGAGCCCTCATCCCATTTCTACTGTGTGTGTGTCTCTCTCCGTTATATATTCATTTATGAAGTAAATGGAAGTTAATTCGACAGTATGAATTTAACATTTTTAGAAAAAACAAATGATGTTAATAGTTTGCTGACAGAATCTGTTTCGACCTTTTTAATAGAGCGCTCTTCATCAAGAGTAACATATGAAGGAAAGACGGAATAAATAACCGTTAGAAGGAGGGGTATAAACGAACGCTGGTGTTCGATGCTGGAATTTTTTGAAAACTGCGTATTCTGTGTTAAAAATAAAATGAATTTTATTCTTAAAAATCAGAAGCATTATAATCCATAATAAAAACTCAAAGGATTTTGATGTAAAAATATATAAAAAGTGTATAAAAAAGTATCAAAAATGTTCATGATGTATTCCAGCTACAAAAAGTAAGTTAAAAGTCCACAGCACAATTGAAGAAAGATGTAAAGTTTCAAGAATTTGTAGTGTTGACAAATCCGTAGTGTTGTAGATCATATTAGCCTCCGGAGAAGGGGTACCCCCCCCCTTCTAACGGTTATTCATTCCGTCTTTCCCTCATATGTTGCCCTTGATGAAGACCTCTCTATTAAAAAGGTCGAAACAGATTCTGTCAGCAAACTATTAACATCATTTGTCTTTTCTAAAAATTTTAAATTCATATTCACTTTTTTGTTTGTTTTGTGGGTATACAGCATATGGACCTGGGAGTAATGGCGATAAATGAGTACTCCACACTCCACAGAGTTCCAGAATTAGAACGTCACCACTAGATGTAGTTTTACGTCATACTCATGACAGTCTAATGAATTTCATAGTAAACATGATTTCCAAAAAGACGAAGAATCAAAGCAGAAAGCCCACTGGATCAACTCAACAAGAGAAGAGGCGACGAGTTAGCAGGAACCAGTAAGACTAAAGTAACAAGAAAAAACACCTCATCCCATACCCTCTCTCTCTCTCTCTCTCTCTCTATATATATTATATATATTATATATATATATATATATATATATATATATATATATATATAATCCATTATATACCCAATGTGTTATAAGGAGTATACAACAGTGGCGGCTAATTAAGGAGTATGTAATTTTGTTTCTATACTTATCTGAATGTGTGGTATCTGCCATTCTTCTTATCTGCTAAGTAGCTGGATCTGTTGTTGGACTGGCATTTTCTCTGTCTTTCGAGTCTGGAACTATTTGGGTCCTCTTGGGTTCTTTTCTTCCTCGCGACCGTTTGCAGTGCTTAATAACGAACACAAGACGTTATAGTTTTTTCAGAGCTCATTTATTTCATTTTAATCCAAAGTATCGAGTACAGTTGTTTGCCCAACCCGTTCGCCACGATTAAGACATGACACAAGGTCGCTAGTTTTAGACTTCCAGTGAGGATTGAACTAACTATTCAGTATTAATGGATCTGTGAGACTAAGTTACTAACCATAACACCAGGATGGGATACCCTTTTTTTACCCAACCTGTAGGGTATGACACAAGATCACAAGCAGGGAGCATCCTGCAAGGCTCAATACCCACTATACAGTAGTAATGGTTGTGCGAATCTAACTTGCAAGCTATTACACCACTATAAAGGTAAGTCGTCGGGGTGGCCTAAAGTCGGTATCAGCCAATCAGCGAGGGAGTCTATCCCCTTTTCACTAGCGCTAGACCAAGGAGATTGTTTTTGCGTCTGAGGTGGAGCGCCACGCCTACCATCAGCTCTTTACTTTTCCGCACAGATCCCTGTGCTACTCATACGCTGAGTTGGCGAGCGCCGGTATCGAACTAGGAACCTTGTGGTTTCTATTCGAACGCTCTACCGACTGAGCTAACCCGAGGCCGTTCTAAATTTACCCAATTCGTTTAGAACAGGTAGGATGCGATACAAGTTTGCAAATATGGGGAATCCTGCAAGGACTGAACTCACTATACAATAGTCACTGATCTGCAAGACTAGCTTGCTAACCATTATGCTACGACGTGGTGTCCAACTATACCTAACACGTACATCAAGGTCGCAAATTTGGGACATCCAGCGAGGATCGAACTCGATCTACTGTAATAACAGATCTCCGAGATCAGCTTTCTAGGCTATACACCACGATGGGACGTCTCTCATTATCTACAAGTTGCTATTTACCCAAACTGTTCTCCACGGGAAAGATGTGATACAAGGTCGCAAGTATGGGGCATCCCGTGGGGATTGAACTCGCTTTTCAGTAGAATTGGATCTGCATGACTAGCTTGCCAACCATTACATCAGGTGAGCCTGTTCTCGAGGATTTCAACCGTATGCCTTACTAGATAACTAGATGCAATATGAAGATAAAAATGATATCCCCCATTAAAGAAATATTTGGAAGAGTTCCAAAGAGCCTTGCAGAGTACTTCAAAGAATTGAAAATCCAAGGAATAAATATAGACAGTATTTTAAAAAAATAAAATCTTTAAAAATACTGAAGAGTTGGCTGGAGTATTAACCCTTTGCCTACTGTTGTATACTGGATCATACAATATTCAGTTATACTAGTACATCCAAATACTGGATCATACAATATGCAGTTTACTAGTACATCCAAATACTGGATCATACAATATGCAGTTTACTAGTACATCCAAATACTGGATCATACAATATTCAGTTTACTAGTACATCAAATACTGGATCATACAATATTCAGTTTACTAGTACATCCAAATACTGGATCATACAATATTCAGTTTACTAGTACATCCAAATACTGGATCATACATATTCAATATACTAGTACATCCAAATACTGGATCATACAATATTCAATATACTAGTACATCCAAATACTGGATCATACACAATATTCAATATACTATACATCCAAATACTGGATCATTCAATATTCAGTATACTAGCACATCCAAATACTGGATCATACAATATTCAGTATACTAGCACATCCAAATGCTGGATCATACACTATTCAGTATACTAGTACATCCAAATAATGGATCATACAATATTCAGTTTACTAGTACATCCAAATACTGGATCATACAATATTCAATATACTAGTACATTCAAATACTGGATCATACACTATTCAGTATACTAGTACATCCAAATAATGGATCATACAATATTCAGTTTACTAGTACATCCAAATACTGGATCATACAATATTCAATATACTAGTACATTCAAATACTGGATCATACAATATTCAGTATACTAGCACACCCAAAAACAGTTTGCGTCTGACATTGAGTAACACGCATCAGAGTGTTAAAACATCGAGGTAGACGGTTCGCGTAATGGTTCCGTAATCTTAACAGTCAAGGTGTTTGCCTCTTATGAGGGCGTGACACAAGGACATTTTTATGTGGACCCACCCACAAGCCAAAGATCATGGGTGGTAGGCAGAAAAATGCGTTCATCCCGTCGGCATTCCCCCTCATGGGGGCGCCTCAGACACTGGGCAATAAACCCAGCCCTGTCCCTTTAAATCAAGGAGGCAGGTGTTGCCTGGTGGGATAGCCCCCTGGGATCAACGCTGTTAATTTTTACTTAGCCGCTCCAGAGGCCGAAGCACTGAAGCAGGCTCAGCAATCACCCCGATGTTCTAAAACAGCAATGTACAAATAGTCTTGCACATGCTCATTTACTCTCATGAAGAGTAAGGTAGGCTAGTCCACAACACCTACCAAATTTCCCTCATGGCTGTTCTAGCGCCTTCTGCTCATCGATAGATACCCAATTCTTGTTATCTTGTATCTCGTCTTACACGCTGCAAACAATATTCTGACTTCTGTATTAATATATATATATATATATATATATATATACAACCCCTCTGCACGAGTAGGATGTGACACAAGGTCAATTTCTTAAGCAAGGTTTTAAATTCAGAGTTTTTGGTTTCTCATTTTACCTGGTTACCAAAACCATGGTTAAAGAGCCCAGTCTGTCCTGCTATTTACTCATAGCTGGAAGGAGAATTGGATTCATACTTTTCCCACTAGTGCCATGTGAAATGCAAATACCTTCGTCCAGGATTTGAACTCGGGTCGGCGAGTCCATTATCTACGACTCTAACCCTTACACCACGCGCTTCCACTTCTGTATTATATAGGTATGCTTTGATAACGTGATGTCCAATTCGGCAGCTCCGGGTACTTTAGCCGAGGTCTTGAAGGTGACAAACCACATTGGATTGTGAGAATCCGGGATTGCCTGATAACCTCCGAATGCTACTCAGCAGAATTGCCTCTATGTCTTGAAACTCGTTTTAGGTCTACTTCACCTTGCCTGATCGTCGAGCCTCTTGCAACCTTAGCGAACTTTCTTGAACCATCTGGTTACTGATATTGCGAAAGGTACCTGGTATCTATTACTTAAGCATAGCATCTATTATCTATATGTAGATATGATATGAATAATCAATTTAAATATCTAGATAATAAATTAAAATATTTTACAATAAAATATTACAATGTTGTTTAAATGCATGTCACGATGTCATTTTTTCTATTAACTTCTATTAACTCATTTTATAATCTAATAAAGATATACAGCTCATTCAACTGTGGCATAAGGAAATCTAATATATTCTAATGGGGTTATCAGAATAATAATTGATTAGAATAATTTTATTTATTTTGTTATTGTCAAAAATAATTACAATGGTTAAATTACAAGAATACAAATAATAGTTATCAGAATACATAACAAAGAGCAAAGAAAGATTACTTATGACAGCCAATACTAGCAGCTGCAACATTATGGATAAACAGAAAAACAACAAAGACAAGAAAATAGAAATGAGAAGAAAAACAATTATATGGATACTTCAAACGATAATTGGGAGGATGTACATGGTTAAGAAAAAGGAAACCTCAAGAGAGAAACTGTTGGCATGAGAACAAATTATATCAAAAGCAAAAAAATGATAAGACACAAACAAACGCTGAATGTAGAGGGTTTGGCGACAGAGATGAGACCATTAAGCGGATAATAGCAAACTAGTACTGAGAAAATACAAAGCTAGACACGATTGGGTTGGAAAGGTGATCCACTGGGAATTATGAAAAAAAACAAATTTTTACTATACAACAAAACGGTATATATATAAACCAGAATTTTTTCTTGAGAATAAAACGCATAAAATTCTCTGGGATTTTAAAATTAAAACGGATCACAGGTACAAAATCACAGGCAAATTATTATATTACAACGTTTGATATGTTTACTTAAGAACTATTGCTAAATAGTTCAATATGTAAAAAGTATAATAATCTTAATTTAACTCTCACTCTTTTTTATACTAATAATGTACTTGGAATTTCAGTGCGTTTCTTCTTTTTGAAAGAAGTGGACTAATAAAAACTGGGATTATTACCTCGTAGCACCTGAAATAGGTAAATATTATTTTTGTTCACTTGCTGCATATATTATTCTGAATCCACGTACTTGTTGTATTCTTCTTGTTTTGGTATTATTTGTATTATTCGGACTATTGTCCTCATCTTCATTTTTATCTGTACAACGTTTCGGCCGATGTGCTCTCCGGCCTTCTTCAGGTATTTCTTGTCAGACTCGGGTATCTTCTCGGACTCAGGAACCATCTCTGATACGGGACCCTTCTTTTCGAACTCGGGAACCTTCTTGTCGTAATCGGGAGCCATCACGGAACTTTGAACCCAACCCTCTATTCAGTCCACGGGGTATCCTGTTCTCAATCCTCTAACCATAGCTGGGGTAGAGGCGTTAAGCTGTGTTAATCATTATTCTATGTTACTGCTTCCCCCTGACCAAAATTGAACCTGCAGTCTAGATGTAACTGTCACTTAGAACTGTCTTAAACCTAACTCCTTTATCAACTAGGCCATGTGTTTTTGTTTATTTCAACGAAAAACACTCTAGATTAAAGGGACATGCATACTGTTTGCCTACTACAGTGGTCACTTGTTTGTTCCTGTTTAAAAATATTTGTATTTACATTGTTTGAAAAGACTGGAGTTTGGAAGGGGGGGGGTAAATATCGCATTATTTTTTCGGGGGAAAATACCTTAAGCGCACATTTTTTTCAGCAGGCCCTGGTTTGTTAGGAACTTTTTTTTTGAGCTGGCACCGTTTTAGCATTTTTTTAAGGCAGAGATCGCGACGCAATTCTTTCGAAGAGCCCCTATCAATTATCTATTTAATTTATTTTTTTACAAAACAAGTCACAAGTACGAATCTTATTAACATTTGTTTTTTAGAAATCAAACAATTTTAAGTAGATTTTTGAGTTAAATTGGAATTTTAGTAAAAAAACAACTTTTGAATATAATAAAGGTGGCATAGACGGAATTCTTCAAAACTTGAACAAAGAATAATTAAAGTTTTTTTGTTTTTTCCTTTGTCCAGTGCATTTTAATGAAAGATTAAAAACGAAACTAGTATTTTTCTTTTCCTTTCAAGTTCTTCAGCGTTAGGTTTAATTCCCTCAACAGTACCTGTTGCTTTTTCCAATTCTCATCTTTTTTTGTTAAAAAAAAAAAAAAACTTCGTGCATCATATTGATGTACTTGTACTAACTACTGTCTCTCTCTCTTGTTCTCAAAGTATTTCATCATTGATAAGCATTAAAGCTATATGCATGTATTTATTCTAAAAATATTTTTTTTAAGTTTTTTTAAGCCACCCACCTGCCGTATCCCCTAGAACCACGATTTGATTTTGTCGTATAAAAAACTAATTATAATTTAGATTTGTATGGACAGGGGTTATTTCAGTCGGTAGAGCGTTCGGCTAGAAACCACAAGGTTCCTAGTTCGATACCGGCCCTCGCCAACTCAGCGTATGAATAGGACAGGGATCTGTGCAGTAAAGTAAGGACCTGATGGTAGGTGTAGCGCTCCACCTCAGTCGCAAAAACAATCTCCTTGGTCTAGCGCTAGTGAAAAGGGGATAGACCCCCTCGCTGATTGGATCATACCGACTTTAAGCCACCCCGACGACTTTACTTATTGACCGCGGATCACCCAAGCTCTGTCAGAAATTGTGTTAATTAATAAAAGAAAATTACTTTCCGGATTTTACTGTTCGGGTGGACCACAGAGTGAAAACGAAAATACAAAAGACAAAATACTTGAACCTTGCCGGAGAGCTGTAAAAGCTGTAGAATATGAAGGTAACGGTGATATAATTTGTAGCTGGCCCACAGAGTGAAAACGAAAATACAAAAGACAAAATACTTGGACCTTGCCGGAGAGCTGTAGAATATGAAGGTAACGGTGGTATAATTTGTAGCTGGCCTACAAAGTGAAAACGAAAATACAAAAGACAAAATACTTGGACCTTGCCGGAGAGCTATAAAAGCTGTAGAATATGAAGGTAATGGTGATATAATTTGTAGCTGGCCCACAGAGTGAAAACGAAAATAAAAAGGACAAAATACTTGGACCTTGCCGGAGAACTGTAAAAGATAAAGGCGATATAATTTGGAACAGTCCGCAAAATGCCTGGATAAGAGAATGGGAGAAATGGAAATCAGAGGGAGAATCGAGACCATACAAACCACAGCATTGTTACAATCGACTAGAGTACTCGGAATTTCTGGAGACTTGTTGTCACTTAGACTCCATTAATACCACCAGTTGATACTCGGTGCTAACAGTCA
>CM042159.1:20589320-20670980 GCA_023376005.1 Doryteuthis pealeii | reverse complement strand
CAGAGAGAGATACCGACTTTAGGCGCCCGTCGACGTTATACTTACTATGTGTTTGCCTAATCGACCTCCCCCTTAATACTATACTCATAGATGTCAGATTCGAAGTTCATTTCTGTCTCAAGAAATAATTTCATATAGGGTCCCTCTCTCTTCTCTCCATCTTTCTCTCTCTCTCTCTCTCTCTCTCTCTATATATATATATAATATATTATATATATATATATGAGTAAGAAAAAAATATATGAGTAAAAAAGGTGGAATGAAAACATCACACAATGCTGTTAAAGAAGAACAATTTTATAAATATAATCATAGCTGATACTGATCAATATTTCGATTTTACAAAAATCATCATCAGAGCTCATTCACTCCGTAGTTGTTTTGGGTCGGAGAGGAAAGTCAAAACATAATATATAGTATATATAATATACATATATATATATATATATATATATATATATGCACAGCACTATAAAGTGTTGATTATGAGTCCAACAGGAGAAAATTAGATATTGGTTCGCAAAAAAGGATTATGTTTAAAAAGATTTTTTTATTTTAATTATTATATATATGCGACACATGTTTCAGATCTGTTATCTTCTTCAGGCATTAATTAACCATATTTTGGCAGAATATTAATATGCACTCGTGTGGTTTCTGATATTTGCTAGGTTGTGTGTGTGCGTAATATATATATATATATATATATATAATATATATATATATATATATATATATATATATTTTTTTTTTTTTTGAAAGAAAAATAAAGGCTAAACGACCCCAAATCCATTCACATCAATGTTTTTCTCATATTACTTGGCAAAACACGTGTTTTCTAATCTCAACTCAAAGATAGCCCAACGCTAAATCGAAGAATTTATGACAATTAATCTTAGCAGAACTAGCAAATATATGCACCCTCCGGGTGCAAGTATTTAAGTTTTAATGTAATGAAATATCGTATTAAAGTAGAAAGTCTAATAAGAATGCAGATAAAAAGATTTGAAACAGAGTGGGGTTATAATAGAAAAATAGAAATGAAACTTACTCTTCCATCACTGCCGTCTTTCATTGCTGAATTTTACTTATTTAACTATTTAGTTAAATTAGGAAATAAATAATAAAATTACACTTATTTTTTCTTGTTAATGGATTTCATTTAAGATTCATTGGAGAGATTTTTGCTTATATTCATTAAAATAAAACCAAACAGTTAGAAATCAATAATACTAAGCACATATTTAATAAAATCACATTTTTAATATAAATATGCAAATTAGCCTTCCCGTTCACACTGCAAACCGCTATTTTTTTGTATATATAAACACAATAGCATGTTATTAGTATGTTGATATGGTCAACAGTGGCTTCGGCCTCTGGACCATTGATATAATTAACGGCGTCGATCCCAGGGGGCCATCCCCCCAGGCAACACCTGCCCCCTTGATTTAAAGGGGCAGGGCTGGGTTTATTGCCCAGCGCCTGAGGCGCCCCCTTGAGGGGGAATGCCGACGGGATCGACGCAATTTTTCACCTGCCACTCCATGGGCTTTGGCTCGTGGGTGGTCCCACGTTAATAGGGACTTTGTGCCTGACCCGTACAAGTGGGGTACGTGGAAAATATCATGTAGATATGGACAACACTAATAAAAAGGTGAAGCAATTTTATTAATAATTGAGGTTTAAATATAAGTAAAATTATGAAGAATGTGATGTAAATAACTATGTTAATTGTGACTCGATTAGTAATATAGTTTCGGTTACAGACAGAAAAACACACAATCTCCATTATAATAAGATATTGGCAATTGGTACTGTGTTGTCTTGTAGACCGATTAGAAGACACCTAAACATAAGACATAGAGGAATGTGTCATCTGGTGCAAAACACACGGCAATAAAAGACATAAAGAAAAGAGCGGAAGAACAAGAAGAACGAAATGGTCTCGTGAGGAGAGGGAGGTTTGTGAAATTTGTCAGAAAGAAATAAAAACCCCGAAATCCCCGAAAGAAAACAGACAGTTCAACAAGTCAGTTTCTCAGGATATCAACGGCATATCAATGGAAGACGTGTCCCTTAAGAACCGTTGAAAAGGGCCAAAGGCCGGTGGTCTTGCTTCTCAACCTCCAATTGAATGACCGCTCCTTACTGAAAGGAGAGATATGAAGGATCGTTTACAGTGGCATTAACACTGAATTGATTGCAATTCGTGAAATGTGAAGCGGGTACACGAGAATGACAAAAATCACTTCCTATTAAATGTGACCGGGACAAGTGAAAATTAAGATAGTTAGTATGAACAGACTGTGATAGATGTATATATATATATATAATATATATATATATATATATATATATATACATGGACCAATATCAATAAATAGGAAGATAGATATGAAAATACTGTGAGAGATAGAAATATGAACATATGAACAAACTGATATATATATATATATATATATATATATATATATATATATATATATATATATATATATATATATATATATATATATATTAAATAAGATATGTATATGTATATATACTGTCAAATGGCCGAGAGGTTAACGAATCGGACTGAGAAAAAGTCAGTCGGATTCCACTTCTAATCAAAGGTAGTTGGTGTGTATAACGTGAAACGTCAAAACACGGTGTCTGTGGATGACTTATATATATATATATAATATATATATATATATATATATATATAGTTATTCCCTGAGCGTAGCTTAGATGCGGCACAAAGACAGAAATATGGTGTACCCAATGAGAATCTAACTCACTAAGATATATGAACAAGCTGATGAACAAAAACACACACACACACACACCACACACACACACACATATATATATATATATATATATATATATATATAATATATATATTATCGAAGCTCCCAATTACGAGAAAGTTCCCAAAGTTCGACAAGAAACACCCGAACACCCGAAGAAGGTCGGAGGACACATCGGCCGTAACGTTGTGTATATGACACCCCGATGGATTGAATAAAGGATTCGGTTCGAAATTCTGTGAAGCCTCCCGATTACAATATGAAAGCCCCAGAGTTTGAAAAGAAGATTCCCGATTTCGACGAGACGGTTTCCGAGTTCGATAAGAATGACCCGAAGAAGGCCTGATGACACATCGGCCGAAACATTGTGTATATGACAATAATGATTCGAACTACAGTCCAAAAAATCTAAATAACACATATTTGATCCATAGTAGGGACATTAACAGATTTAAACATCATTCTAATAGAGACAGAATCTATCTAACACAACACTGAAAATCTGGAAAAAAGGTTTATTACTTTTTGTACTGGAATCTATTAATATTGGAGATTGGCTTCCGGTTTTTGTCTGTAACAAAAACTTCGTCACTACTTACGTCACTATACCCGAAATCGTCATAACATAGAATAAATACACTCCAAATTTGAGCATGCAACATTAGACAGTCCTCATTGTTTTTTAAAACATGTTTTAATAGATACATCCCCAGGATCATATCTTTATATATAGTTTGTTTTATTTTAATAGATATTCAAAGTTAATAGAACTTAGTTTCGATTTCAAATTGTTTTATTTTTTTTTTACTCCTTTAATAAATTTGATGATTTCATCATTTATGGTTCAAACTCTCCGACATTTAATTTTTTAACTTTCACTTCCTCAAGCAATATATTTCAAAAATGTACTTTTACATCGCCCGAATGGTGTTTTTTATTTTGCTAGTATAAATAATAGAGTCAACGCGCAGTTCTTCAACAGTATGACTAGCTACTCGACTGCAAATACTACAGCGTATCTCGACTACCAATAAACTCACGTATTCGTATTTTTATATGTGTTCCGTTGGAGGAGTCCAACTATCTTGTAGTGGAAACATCGGGTATTATCGTCCTGGCCTCCTCCCCCCAAAAAAACAAACAAACAAAGCGGTGCCTGCTGAAAAACCAACCCGCGCTACGATTGAACACCCTAGCTGTTTGAAGGTTTTTTTTCCGATAAGTTAATGCGATATTTTTTTAATTTTTATTTGTACTTGATTGTATTAATTGTTTTTAATTTTCGAAACTCGGTCGTATTCATTAAAAAAGACGTGAGAGTTTTTTTTAAATTAAAATAAAGTGAAAATACCTAAAAAGAAAAAAGATATTTTTTTGTGTTTTTATTTTTGAAACTCGGTCGTATTTATTTAAAAATTCGAGACAGTTGTTTGGTTTAATAATGTATTGATCATTTTTATTTTCGAAACTCGGCCGTATTTATGTAAAAATTCGTGACAGTTGTTTTGAATTAAGATAAAATAAAAATACCGAAAAAAAAGAGAAGATATTTTAAAGGGGGGGGGTAAATATTTACATTTACTTGTGGATAAAAAACCTGGTTGGTGGCTTACTTTTAACACCTTCAAACCACTAAAAAAGTTATTTGTCGATAAAAACACCTTCAAACTGCTAAAAAAATATTTTAAAGAGTGGGAGGGTTAAAATATTTGCATTTACTTGTCGAGTAAAGACTGGGGGGTAGTTTAAGATATCGCTTTTATATCGCATTAACTTTTCAGGAAAAATGCCTTCAAACAGCTAGGGAGTTCAATAGTAGCTCGGGTTGGTTTTTCAGCAGGTACCGCTTAGCGTTTTTTAAGGCAGGAGGCCAGTACGCATTTAGACGATATGCACCGAAACATCTTCAATTTCAAGAATTTTGAATGCTGATTTTCTGGGATGGATCAAGGCCCCTGTCTTCTTAGAACATTAAGATAACTGAACTTTCTTGACCATATCATCATTGATTTTGGTTTGGTTTGGTTTGTTTTGTTTTACGGCATATCAACCTCAGTGGGTCATTTAATGCCGATAATGTTTTGAAATAAATCAATTCTTAATGGATAATACAATTTTGTTTATCAACTCATGTTTTTCTATTTAACCCAAAGATGGGACCCTAACAGGTACTACCACTCCGGGTCAGAGTGGACCAGGGAGCAATGGTGATGAAAGGGTGCTCCACATTCCCCAAACCTCCAAAACTGGAACCTCACCATCACATAGAGTTTAACGTCATTCCCAGGACATGTAGACCCGAAGCCACCGCCTTCTAGCACCTATATGATAAAAAGGGGTTGGGGCTTGCCATAAGGGCAATAGGGTTGGGAAAATCATATAGGTGCTAGGGCTTGACGTGACCAGCCGATTGATCGGAGGGGGCCTCTCCGACCGCCCGCCCGTCTAGCCCAAGATAGGGTCAAAGTGGAGTATTGCATGTCATGAACTGCTCATCCACCTGGGCTCTATCCTTAAGCATCACGGGTCGCCACCCACGGCCAACAGGTGGCCCCATTGGGGGAGTCTTACCCCTCTGCAGAGGTGCAGTCGGTGCATTCTAACGCCCCAGCCGACACTGCGGACTTGTTGATAAAAGACTGGTCGGGGGAGTTTAAGATATCGCTTTCATATCGCATTAACTTTTCAGGAAAAATGCCTTCAAACAGCTAGGAAGTTCAATAGTAGCGCGGGTTGATTTTTCAGCATGTATCGCAGGAGGCCAGGACGCATTTAGACGATATGCACCGAAACATCCTCCATTTAAAGAATTTTGAATGCTGATTTTCTGGGATGGTTCAAGGCCCCTGTCTACTTAGAATATTGAGATAACTGAATCTTCTTGACTATATCATCCTTGATTTGGCTTTATGTCAACATAAACTGAAGTGAGTAACATTCTATTGTTATATTCAATAAAGATGCGTGCTATAAAATCAAGACTAAACTGCCCATCTGACACGTCGACCACCGACTCATAATTTTCAGGCTTCAATTGATGATTTCACATAAAATGTGTTGAAGTTTCTTTTTCTGGCGTAAAAACTTTTTGGGGAAAAGCCAATTCATTTGACAAGTTAGGAAAATGAAAAAAGAATAAAAACAAAAGTTAAATCATCAACTAATCTTATTATAATGGAGATTATGTAACTGTCTGTAACCAAAACCATGTCATCTCTGACGTCACGATTTCCGTAGTTATTCAAGTTATATTCTCAACGATTATGATATAGTCATTATTTAATCTTAACCATCATCTTATTTATTAACGATGCCTCTATCAAAGTCTAGCTGAGTTAGATTTGCCGCAAAACTGCTCATATTATTAATGCAGTATTTCCCGTGCATCCAACATATGCCAGTCAGACACAAAGGTCCATTCAATGTAGGGCCACCCACGAACCAGCACTGGGCAATAAAGCCAGCCCTGTCCCTTTAAATCAAGGGAGTAGATGTCACAACCACCTGTGATAATCATCCTAAAACCAATGTTACATATATAGGGATGACACAGGGAAAATTCAAACAAAGATACTATTCGCATGTAGAATCATTCCGAAAAAAAAAGAAAGAAAAGAAATAAGTGACATCTTTAGCAACTAAAATATGGGAGCTGAAAAAAAAAATCCCATATAAGATAGAGTGGAGGATATTAGATCATCCCAAATCCTACAGGAACGGCTCAAGAAATTGTAATCTATGTGTGACAGAAAAATTTAGGATACTGAAAAATTTACTTTTGAATAATAATAATAATAATAATAATAATAATAATAATAATAAATGTCTAAATTGAAAGTCTAAGATTTTTAAGGCATGTCCACATAAGAAAAAAATATTCCTAAATGCATGGATAAGCGAAACCCAACATCCACCCTGAAAGATAAATTTATAGATTTTTACAGGACTTTACCATCAGAAAGTTTGAATATAAATAGAGTTTTTCAAATGATGTTGCCTAGAGATTGGCTCTCTTGGATTACGCCGTTAATTTCATTAATAGTCCGTTCATTAATATATTCGATAATTCACAATTTCAATATTACAAATAAAATAAACGTGTAACTTTGTTTTTTCAAATCACTTTAATTTTACGTTTGGAATGTTTCACTTTTAAAATTGGGTGGAATGAAATGAGATAAGGAATCTGTGATTAAGCAACATCTGGATTTATATTCTTGCATTGCAACTTGAACAATTTGGACGGTCTCATTTTTAAGCAGAGGGTATTGCAGGTTGATAACGGACAGAAGATGTAATAACACCAGTATTATTCTATAGATGTATATATTTTAAATCAATTATAAAAATATACTATAACATGTTAATCTTAATTTTGATATGTGGAGAAAAGGAATGGTAGAGAGAGAGAGAGAGAGAGAGAGAGAGAGAGAAGAGAGAGAGAGAGAGAGAGAGAGAGAGAGAGAGGGAATAATGAAAACTGAAATGAAAGGTAAAAATAAAGAGAAATAAACAGTATAAATGAAGAAAACCACAGCAAAGAATATAAATATATATACTTTTATAATATATATATATATATATATATATATATATATATATTATGTTGAAGTTGGGCGTTATTATGAAGCATTTAAAAATAAATGAAGGAACTCGATGTTATGGAGTATTGGATTCACTAATTTTTTATTATTATAAAAAAACATAAAAATATATACCGAGAGAAGCATACGGAGACCCCTAAAATACAACATGAATATATATATATATATATATGACTGACGAAGTCCTGCTCAATGCAGGACGAAATATATCTCCTACATCTACTTATTTGAGTTTGCTCTTTTTGTCTACGTTTTCCTTTATTCTTTAACATATATATATATATATATAATTTAATATACCAAACTTGTTGGTAAACCCTTTCCGTAAGAAAAAATCCGGCAAATAGTTTGATTGTAAAAATATACTACCAAACATTACCTGGGGAGAAAAATCTTTTTTGAAAAAAAAAGAAGAAAAGACCAATATATATATATATATATATATATATATATATATATATATATATATATGGTTGATCAACGAACGGTTATGAGCCTTTTCTACATATTTTTCAAACTCAACTCATTCAAAACATACATCATCTTTCTAACAGCAAACATCTTTTTTCCTTTACATTTTTCATATTGTCCTGAAGAAGATATCTACATAAATCAAAATGTTCGAACACAACGACCAATAATAATCTTCCATCCAAAGTAACGTCCCGTGTTTGTCAACATCTCCCCCCTATATATATATATATATATATATAGTGTGAACAAAAATTATTTTTAAGACAATCAGGAATATTTCTTGTTTGTTGTTTAATCTCAACTAGTTTCGACCTTCGGTCATCTTCAGGAGAAAATTTATTATTTGAAGAAATTGTTGATACATTATTAGAAAGGGAGCATTATAGAAGAGTTATAAATGTTCAAGTGTTGTAGTGGGTTTAACATGCTGTTAAAATCCGTGTAGGCGAGTGTGTCTGATAGTAGCATGTTCATTCGTTGTGAAGAACCTCTATGAAGTAGTTTGTTTTTTGGATGCTCTTATATATGTGAGGGAGGGGTTCATGGGCGTTGTGTGTATGACTGTATGTGTATACATGTATATGATTGTATGTGTATATATATATATACATATCCATATATATATATATATATATATATATATATATATGTGTGTGTGTGTGTGTGTGTGTATAAAAGGTTTCATATCAACAAATGCTGTGCCCGTCGAAAATTGTACAGTAGAAAAACTTTTGAAAATATCAAAGTGTAGCGTAATTATTGTGGTCTGCGGAGAATTTGGATATTGACAGGAAAAGAGAGGAAGAAGAAATAAGAACAAACAAAATTTAAAATTTGGAAGAGTAAACACACAACGGGGTGCCAGTAACTTGATCGAGGAATGTCCCCGGAAATAGATTTAAAAATGAAAACGGAAGTTCCGGGTGTTGACAGGAAACGGATGTGACGCAGGAACGAGAAACGGAAGAAGAAGGAAATCGCTCTCTTTTCATTTCGGCGCTGGTCGGAGTCAGTCGTTGGTCCCGGTCCCTCTTGTGGGTGCGGAACAGCGGTGCAGAGCTTGATACTATGAAGATAGAATAATTTGACGATACTCCCTCTCTTTCTGTCTATCTTTCCTTTTCTCTGAAAAAGAACCCACGAGCCTAGAAATAAATACACACCCTCTTGGGACTATACAACTTGCGTGTATATTGTTTCTGAACTAACGACTATTACTACTACTAACGGCGACTACTACTATAATTGAGTTGGCCTATGCGACAAACACCGTTCTTGTACCGTGACCATCGTTATGCTACACAAGTTATATCCAAATTATTTGTTCCATGCATATATATATATATATATATATATATATATATAAGTTAAGAGAAAGGAAATGAATCCGACGGTATAAGTATAGATAAAAGGATATGAAAACACACAATATGCTGTTAAAGTGAAAACATTTTATATCATCTTCATAGCTAATATTGGACAATATTTCGATTTATAAAAATCATCTTCAGAGCTTGTTTTTACTCCGGACTCATCGAGAGAGAAGCTGAAAATAATTTGAATTCAAAACGAAAACATCGATGTTCCAAAATGTTTGGAACATCAATGTTTAGAACATCAATGTTTTCGTTTAGAATTCAAATTATTTTCAGCTCCTCTCTCGATGAGTCCGGAGTAAAAACAAGCTCTGAAGATGATTTTTATAAATCAAAATATTGTTCAATATTAGCTATGAAGATGATATAAAATGTTTTCACTTTAACAGCATATTGTGTGTTTTCATATCATTTTATCTATCTATCTATGTATGTATGTATCTATATATATATATATATATATATATATATATATATATATATATATCTTATTATAATGGAGATTGTGTGTTTGTCTGTCTGTAACCGAAAGTATATTACTATACAAATCACAATTCCCTTAGTTATTTACATCACATTCTCCATGATTTTATTTTTATTTACACCTCTATTATTGATAAAATTGTTTTACATCATTAAGACTGTTGACCATATCTACATACTAACAACATGCAATTGTATTTATATATACAACAAAATAGTGGTTTACAGTGTGAATGGGAAGGCTGATTTGCATATTGATCTTAAGAATTTGTTTTTAATAAATATATGCTTAGTATTATTGATTTCTAATTGTTTGGTTTTATCTTTTTGAATATGAGCAAAAATCTCGAGGATAAATCTTAAAAGAAATCCATTAACAAGAAGAAATAACTAATATTATTCTTTACTTCCTATTTTAACTAAATAGTTAAATTATGAAAATTTACCAATGAAAGAGGGGAGTAAGGGAAAATGATAGAAGAGTTAGTTTCAAAGTTGTTCTATTTTTCAATCATACCCCCTCTGTTCCAAATTTTTTATCTGCATTCTTATTCAGTTTCATTAGCCTTTCTAATTTACTATGATATTTTATTATATTAAAACTTAAATACTTGCACCCGGAGGGTGCATATATTTGCTAGTATATAATATATATATATATATATATATATATATATATATATAATATATAAAAGGTTTCATGTCAACAAATTCAGTGCACGTCGAAAATTGCACAGAAAAACTTTTGAAAATATCAAAGGTATATTCATATTATTCGTTTCACAGTCTTTTGGGAAGATACGTACCCTAACTCATTGTATAGAGTCACATATTGTGTGCTATAACTATTTCATAGAGATTTGAAAAGTAAATTTTGTTGTTCTGACCTTGGCAAAGGACAATCATTAATCAATAGTCAATGGTTGTTGATTTAATCAGGAAATATTTAAAGTTATCTAGTTCTTCAAAGGTTCGTATTTGAATAACTATTCAATAATACATTTGAATTCATTATATTGTTTTCTATTTGGCTTTCATCCCTTTTTCTTTCTTTCCTTTCTTTTTCTTCTTTCTTTCTCTTTCTTTTTCTTTCTCTCTCTGTCTCTCTCTATCTGTGTATTTCCCCCTTCTACACCATACAGTGATTTTAAACCAAAAATCAAGCAAATAATAACAATCAAATGGCAGTAATTATGGGATGAAAATCTCCACAACAAACTCTACAAACTACAGCCCAACTTAAAAGAAAGGACACCTGATCCTAGTAATACCAGAAGAGAAGAAACCACTATCACCCGGCTATCCATTGGCCACACTAGATTAACCCACTCCTTCATTTTAAAAGAAGAACCTCCACCTAAATGTTCATGTAGAAACCGATACACAATAAAACATATTCTGATTGAATGCACACACCTCTCCCACACTCGAAGAAAGTTCTACAATGTTGACAGCATGGACAAACTATTTGGAAAAATAGATCCCAAGAAGATATTAAACTTTTTGAAAAGAACCGGCCTCTTATCAAGGATGTAAGTTCATAGACCTACAAAAATCACCCACTCACTTTCTTGGTGTTAAAATTCTCAACAGAAAACTTGATTACAGCAAATAAACCCCTATACATTTTTGAATACCTAATTACCAATAGAAGTATTCGGCATAAAATGACATGCCGTAAAACCCAACCACCCAACCAAACAACCGTCTACACCTTTTCTCCCACTCTCTGTACTTACTGTTTTTCTTTCTCTCTGTTTCAGTATATCTGTTTTCCACTCTCTCTCTCTCTCTCTCTCTCTCTCTCTCTCTCTCTCTCTCTCTCTCTCTCTCTTTGCACTCATTTGTTAAACTCGAAACTTGCTTCTCTTTGTCTTTTCTTCTTTTTCTTATTTAAAAGTAGTATTATGCATTCTCACTGACTTCTTTTTGCCCCCCCCTCTCTCTCACTCACTCACTCACTCTCTCTCTCACTCACTCACTCACTCACTCCCCCCTCTCTTTCTCGCTATCTATCTCGTTAGACTCGTTCTCTTTCCTTCACATTTGCAACACAATGAAATACCTTGCCGTCACTCTCTATCTTCATTTGATTATTCTTTGAACCTATAGAATAGTCCGGCCCCTATTGCCCTTATGGCAAAGTCCCAACCCTTTTATCATATATATGCTAGAAGGAGGTGGCTGCGAGTTTTAGTGTCCTGGGGATGACGTTAAACTCTATATGATGGTGGTGAGGTTCCAATTCTAGAGCTCTTGGGATTTTGGAGTACCCCTTCATCGCCATTACTCTCTCTCTGACCCAGAGTGGTAGTACCTGTTAGGGCCCCATGTATGAGTTCAAGAGAAAAAAATAGTTTTAAAAAAAATGTGTTGAGTTTAAAAGAAAAGAAATTGAGTACCAATCAAGAATGAATAAAACAAAATGTCTTCGGTATAAAATAACCCAACAAGGGTTGACATGCCGTAAAACCAAACTAATCAACCAACCTTTCTCACTGTTTTTTCATCATCATCATTATCATCATCATCTATAGCATAGCAGATCATTGTTAGTGAGTTCGATTCTCACTGAGTGCCTCTTGTTTCTGGCCCTGTGCCGCTCTAAGCCACATTTAATAAATAACTATATGTATATATGTATAGGCACCTCCTGTCACCTAATCATCATCATTATCATCATCATCATCTATAGCATAGCAGATCATTGTTAGTGAGTTCGATTCTCACTGAGTGCCCCTTGTTTCTGGCCTTGTGCCGCATCTAAGCCACACTTAGTTAATAACTATATGTATATATGTATAGGCACCTCATGTCACCTAATCATCATCATCATCATCATCATCTATAGCATAGCAGATCATTGTTAGTGAGTTCGATTCTCACTGAGTGCCCCTTGTTTCTGGCCTTGTGCCGCATCTAAGCCACACTTAGTTAATAACTATATGTATATATGTATAGGCACCTCATGTCACCTAATCATCATCATCATCATCATCATCTCTTTCTCTCTCTCTCACACACACACACACACACACACTCTCTCTCTCTCTGTGTCTCTATCTATCTATCTATCTATCTATCTATCTCTTTGCTCTCATTTTCATTTACTCGACACTTGCTTCTATCTATCTGTCTTGTTCGTTTTCTTTTTGTAAAAGTAGTATTATGTATTCTCACTGACTTCTTTCTTGCTCTCCCTCTCACTCTCACCCTCTCCCTCTCTCCCTCTCCCCCTCACTCTCTTACTCTCATTAACTCTCTTTCTTTCTCTCTCTCTCTCTTTACACTCATTGTCTTTCCTTCTCCGTTGAATACCTTGCCGTATCTCTCTATTATTTATTTAATCATTCTCTCGAAAAATATAGCATTATTTTCTCTCCTTTTTATCCCCCACCCCCACATGTCCCCTTCTTTCCCTCCTCCGCATTTCTTTTTTTGATCGTCTCTCTCAATCCGCTCTTCTCTCTTCATCTCATTTTTTTCTCCTTCATTTCCACCCTTTTACAAAATGGCGTCATATATCTTCAGTCACAGCTTATCCATTTAGCGTCTATTGTTATTACGTGTGCATTTGAAGCTATGAACCAAAATTTCATTGTTACCAAAAAAGCCTTTCATTTATCAAAAGCCATTTCAAAATGTCTGCAATAACCACCGAGAAGAGAAGGAGCTAATGCGCTTAGAATATTGGAAACCTCCAGTGTCGTAAATCAACTTTATTTATCAAGCCGATAAGAAAAGGCTGTCCTGGGTAAGACTTTAAACTGCATCTGACGCGGGAAGTTACAGTTATGGAGATCGTGGGGTGGGTATTTGAGTTCTCATACATTGTCATTACTCCCAGGTTCGGAGTCTCATCTATGAGGTGAATTGATCTGTTAAAAGTTATTTGTACTCGATACCTTTCCCAAGGGTATTAGTCTGAACTAGCAAAAATATACGCTCTCCGGTCATAAGTATCTAAGTTTTAATGCAATGAACTATATTAGAGTAGAAAGACTAACGAAATTGAATAAGAACACATATAAAAAGCTTACACTTATTTTAATTATATTGTAATTGGTCTCTATATAAAATCATTGACCGCCCTGTCGACTGGGGCGTTAGAATACACCAACTGCAACTGTGCAGAGGGATAAGACTCCCCCAATGGGGCCACCTGTTGGCCGTGGGTGGCGACCCATGATGCTTAAGGGTAGAACCAAGGTGGATGAGCAGTTCATGACATGCAATACTCCACTTTGGCCCTATCTTGGGCTAGACGGGCCGATTGATCGGAGGGGGCCACCGATCAATCGGCTGGTCACGTCAAGCCCTAGCACCTATATGATTTTCCCAACCCTATTGCCCTTATGGCAAGCCCCAACCCCTTTTTATCATATGGGTGCTAAAAGGCGGTGGCTGCGGGTCTACATGTCCTGGGAATGACGTTAAACTCTATCTGATGGTGAGGTTCCAGTTTTGGAGGTTTGGAGAATGTGGAGCACCCCTTCATCATCATTGCTGGCTGGTCCACTCTGACCCGGAGTGGTAGTACCTGTTAGAGTCCCATCTATGGGTTAAATAGAAAAATGTATTATAAAAAAAATTGTATTATCCATTAAGAATTGATTTATTTCAAAACTTTATCGGCATTAAGTGACCCACTGGGTTTGATATGCCGTAAAACAAAACAAACCAAACCAACAATCATTGATAGGATTGATTTTAATACGTTGAAGAATAAAACAATAATAACAGAGATCAATAACAACAAATAATTATTTATCAAACCCGATTTTGCTAAAACCAGTATGCAAATTAACCACACCGTATATTATGTAAACCTTTGTTATTTGTATATATATTATAATAATGGCTGTCAACTCGTGTTCGAGTAAGACCATTTCCTGTTTTTTTATCATCATAGTTCGGTGCCAGTAGCATTTGACACTCTAGCCTTGTGTTTTCTCAGATGACTCACCAGGCCAGCCCTGGAGAGACATACTCTTCCACATAAACCACATGTTGGAACTTCTCCACTTTGAATGTTATATATATATATATATGTATGTATGTGTGTACGTATGTGTATATGTATATGTATAGGCACCTCATATAGCCTAATGGTTAGCAATATAGCTTAGTAGATCATTGTTAATGAGTTCGATTCTCACTGGGTGCCCCATACTTCTGGCCTTGTGCCACATCTAAGCTAAGTTTAATATATATATATAATTTTTTTTCGCGGTTTCGAGTCACACACGGAGCAGTCTCCCATGTCTATAACCTTGCTGATGAGACCTAATAGGTCGAAATGTACATTCAGGGATTGACATTTTCTCGATTTGTTTAGCCTTACATTTGAACATATATGCCCGCCTAAATTCATTAATTATTAAATAATTAATTTTCAAAAATTAGGTACGACTTCAATTAAGCACATAACCTCCAAAAATTGTCGGCTAAAAAAAGCCATATCAAATAAACACAGTGTTTATTTACGTACTCTCATATATATATATATATATATATATATATATATATATATATATATATATATGCGCGTGTGTAAAACTGGCAAAAACAGCTCATGATAGTAAGATTCTAATAAAAGCAATCTATATATTAATACTCGTGTTATCATCTTGCAATACCCTTTGGTTGAAAATGAGACCGTCCAAATCGTCCAAGACGAAATACAAAAATCTAAATCCTGATTATCTGGTGTTGCTTATCTGCCGAATTCTTATTTCTTATGAGGGTCGTCACCTCAACTAAATAATCGACCATTCCGCTTTTATTATAACGAAAGGAAGGGGAGAAAAAGAACATGCTACATATAAATTTATAATGAGAAAGAAAGTAGGGGAAATATATGGAGAGTAGGTGAGCGCGCTGAAGCGATAACGCTAATGTGTTTCAGTCGAACATAATAAAAAAATGGAAAGAAGGAAAAAAAGAAAAGAGAAAGAGAGAGTTAAATCAAGATTATTATACTCCTGCAAAATTCTACTGCCACTGTTCGTTAAAACGGAACTAATGAGCCCCTCCTACCACTAATTCCTACTGCTACTGCTCGTTTTAAAAGCGAGACAACGGAAACATTCCACCAGTTTCACACCTGATTATAGTACAAATACGTGCAAAAAGCGCTCGTGAAAGAACCTTTGGTGTATTGCTACACCAATTCCACTCAGATATTAAAAAGATGACCAGACAGTTAGAAAGGATCGAACAAAAACTCGTCCGACAAGAATTGTCAGTAGAGTTTAACAAAACATGTTTTATATATATATATATATATATATGCAATATAGAATGAATAGAGAATGAATGAGAAAAGTATTGGCATATAAAGGTGCTCAATACTAAAATATCAGAGCTGTTTTACAATCAAATACTGCAATCATCAGACGAGACTCTCAAAATGTTAAGATTTTGATATTTTTGATAAACGGTCTTTTAAAAAAAATGTTTTTTAAAACATCAAAATCTTAACATTTTGACAGTCTTGCAGTAAGCATGAAACTAATAGTAATGAGATTTTAAATCCATAATATCTAATATTTGATTGTATATATATATATATATATATATATATATATATTATATATATATATGTGTGTGTGTATATATATTCCCGTATGGCGTAAAACGAAACAGAAAATGTTGATATATATATGTATATATATATCAACATTTTCTGTTTCTACCCGGGAACTTACTTTTTTGGTATCTGTCGTATTTTGTTATAAGTGTGGAAAATAATTAATCTTAAACAATTAATTTTGACGTTTCTCAGATAAATTCAAAGTTCATCTGGATAATGTTTCGAATTTTTCAGACAAAAAAGTCTATCTTTTGAAATTGTCTACAATTAGTAATTTATTACAGAAAATAGTCTCATTGGATTTTGCAACAATTCAATTAAAGTCTCAGGAGTTTTGTTTTTGTAAAACTTCATTGCAACAACCCCTCACCTATATCCACACGCACGTACACACACACACACACACACACACACACACACACACACACACATATATATATATATATATATATATATATGAATATATATATGAATATATATATGGATTTGTTGCTGAAAAAAGTAATTATTTCAAAAAGTCAATACATATATATATATATAACTATATGTGTGTGTGTGTCTGGGTGTATTTACACACACACACACACACACACACACACACACAAACACAAACACACACACACACTCACACACTCACACACACACACACACACAAACACACACACACACACACACACACACACACACACACACACGCATATATGGATAGTTGAATTTGTAGCTACAATAGAATAGTTAATACAAAAATTCAATGCAATATATATTGGAATGCACTCATTGATAACAAACTTAACATTGGAAAATAGAACTTGAAATAAAACAAAAATATAAGAGAACAGGTTTTGCTGACCCGTATTCACATAGGTCACATCTACATCAGCCATCATCGTGTAATAGAGGGCACAGAATCCCCAATATGCACTACATGCCAAGAGAAATTTATAGTGAAACATATAGTGCTAGAGTGTGTAGACATTGATCAAGTGCGAACAAAATACTACCAAGCATGTAATTTGAAAGGGAATTTCACGAAAATAAGACCATCCATGATTTTACATTTCCTAAAAGAAGTGGGATTGTACTAAAAATATGAATGATTGAACAATAGTTAAACTCTATGGATATACATATTTTTTGGCTTAGTTGGCATTAAATGAGCCACCGAAGTTGATATGGCGTAAAACAAAACAAGCCAAACCAAGCAATATATATATATATATATATATATATATATATATATATATATTATATATATATGTGTGTGTGTGTGTGTGTGTGAGTGTGTGAGTGTGTGCGTGTGTGCCTGTGTATAAAGACCACTTGGTGTGTATGTATGAAACTACGAAAATAAAACAATTAACAACAAAGTAAATACATATACACATTGAATATCGCCAGTTCTTGCTTTTTGGGCAAAAATTATGAAGATTTGATTTATATTTGAAGATATTTAAAAATTAAAATAAACATAGAAATAGCATTGAAATTCTACTTGAAATGTCCAGCATTTGAGAATCTCAAAAGTAAACAAACCAATTTACCAGGTTTTCCCTCTTCTACTCAGGCGATGTTGGGTAGCCGATTCTAGAATAATGTTTACTTCTTTCATGATGCCGAAGAGATGCAAATATTATTCCAGTGACGAGGAATTGAAATATATATTTAAGAAAAGAAAATAGAAATTAGAAGGCTATTGACAATGCAATGGAAAAACAATAGGTGATGAAATAGATGTTTATTTACCTGTTTACTAAATTTTCGGGATAAAATCCCATCCACAGAGGTTTTGGAGTTATGTGTTTGTTTTAAATACATATATAACGGCACTGCGGTGAACGTTATAAAGGAAGATTATAAAGGGACGCTGAATCTTGTATTGAATTTGAAATTTAAAAGCGTTCGGCAGCGTTCGGATATTACTGTGCTGAATTGCCGGTACGTTCGTGCGTGCAGTCTCAAATATTATGATGGAAAAAAAATTATGATTTTATTATTTAAATAAAAAAAAATTATTATTTTAAAAAGAAAAAAAAAGATTTTATTATTAAAAACAAAGATTTATTATTTTAAAAAATATATATGATGTTGATTCACTGCACTATATATTCTGCATTGAGTTCTGCTCTATTATTGAGTGTTGGGTGCCATTTTGATATTAATAAGGCCTCCTTAATTCTTAAATTACCAACAGTTCTTGCCCTTGGCTATAATTTTTATTGTCATATCCCTTTCGGTGTTTCTGCATCTCAACATGTGTTTTTAGAAGGAAGATGCCCGTGTGTGTAAGCGCTCCTTTGTTCTAATGTGCAGCGGTCGAGTTGTGCTACCTCTAAAGAACTGGTTGCATTTGCTCCATTTTAACTAGTATACCACGTACACTACATGGCACATACCTCTTTCACGGATAGGGCAGTTTTCTAATGTGCAATTGGTGCTGTTCTTATAGTTATTCTTTGATAGTTGTCTTCGGAGTGGGGGACCATAGTGGGCTAGTTGTATGTCTAGTCCCTCCCTCCGGATGGCCCGGCGTATCGCTGCGGTTATTTTTCACTGAAGTGTGGTAATCTCTGGAAGCAGGTGTTAGATGGTATGTGGCGTCTTGTGTCTTTTATCTGTTTTATTCGTTTTGTGGTTGATGTGACCTTCATATATATAATTATGTATGTATGTATATATAATGTGTATATTGTTTTGTATATTTCTGAGTAAGGAGTGTTTAGTATCATTGATAGAGCACTTGGTTTGAAAATCACATAGGCGAAGATCTTTCAGTTATCAAGCATCATTGACTTCATGTCCACTCTACTCTAACTCATGCCCTATCAATGATACTGAGTACTCCATACTTATGAATATAGCATACCGTATATATATATATATATATATATATATATATATATATATTATATATATAAGTGTATTTAGTCAGCATTTTTTCTTTTAAACAGGTTTCATTGAATTGAACAGACAATTCCTGTCTGACAAGTCTTTCGTCGATCCGTTCTAATCTTCGGCCATCCTTCTGGTGTCAGGGTGGAACTGGTATACCAGTCCACCGAATGTTTCGTCACTAGCGCTTTCGCTATATATATATATATATATATATATATATATATATTATCATCATCATGTCGCGATGTTGGCACGGGATATCCATGACAATCTCTCTCCATCCCCCTATCGCTCATCATTCTCGGGAGGTCCTCTGTGCAGCATCCTGTATCCGCACAGAGCTGATCAATGTACGTCTTTGCTGGTCGGCCCACACTGGCGTGCCCATGTGCTGACTTCCACAGGAGGACGTTGCTTATGAGTTCACCCTTGCTTCTCCAGCAGTGTCCTGCGTGTCTTGTCCGTCTTACTCGGATGGTTTGGGTGATATGTGGCAGGTGGCCGTACAGCTGCTTTCTCGTGGAGTGCTGTTTCCAAGTCTTGTTCGAGATCACCCACAGCATTCTTGTGCAGCTCCCATCTAGTTTATTCTCTAGTCGCTTAGTTAGGGTCCAGGTGGTGCAACCATACAGCAGCACTGACACGACAACGGCCTGGAAGAACTATCTCTTTAACTTGTCTGGGAGATAGGATTTCCATATGACCGATAATTTATTCATAGCGACCCATGCCATTCCTCTACGTGCATTAACGTCGTTTTCTGTGGAGCAGATGTTACTTCCTAAGTATCTAAATTGTTCTACCGAGTTTAAGAGTTTGCCATCATATATATATATATATATATATATATATATATATATATAGGGCCAGTTTAGCTCAGTCGGTAGAACGTTCGACTAGGAATCACAAGGTTCCTGGTTCAATACCGGCCCTCGCCAACTCAGCGTATGAGTAGGTGTGGCGCTCCACCTCAGATGCTAAAAAATAATCTCCTTGGTCTAGCGCTAGTGAAAAGGGGATAGACTCCCTCGCTGATTGGCTGATACTGACATTAGGCCGCCCCGACAACTTTACTTTACTTTATAATATATATATATATATATATATATATATATATATATATATATATATATATTATTATAAAAAAGAAGGTCCACAAAATGTATTTTGTTCTCAGAAAATTATTTTTAATTCTTTTTGTTTTACATATGGAACACGTGTTTCAGATCTTCTGGTATCTTCTTCAGGCTTTGATTGATAATATGAAAATGAATTTTTACATGCATGTGTATATATATACATACACATGAGTATTTCACCTCCTCTTCCTGTCTTTGTTGGAGTAGAATGGGAATGTTAAAAATGAATTCCCACAAAAAAAGGAAGAGGAGGTGAAATACTCATGTATGTATATATATACACATGCATGTAAGAATTCATTTTCATATTATCAATCAAAGCCTGAAGAAGATACCAGAAGATCTGAAACATGTGCTGCATATGTAAAACAAAAAGAATTAAACATTTTTTTCTGAGAACAAAATACATTTTGCGGATCTTCTTTTTTTATAAAATATTGAATTTTCTCCCGTTGGAACCAGAACAACATTATATATATATATATATATATATATATATATATATATATATATAGAGAGAGAGAGAGAGAGAGAGAGAGTTTGAAGGAAGGATAATAAAAGTAAACATAGAATTCTATAAAATCGTTTTGTCAGCACTCCAAACAATTCAAGAATATTAGACAAATAAAAAATCTTCCTTGCCAGATGTTTACTATTTTAAGTATCTCGTCTTTACTCTTGTGGTTAACCCAGTCAAGACACACGAAACACATAGATCAAATAACATTTATTTCAACATATTATTATTTGCTCTTTTTTTTTTTTGGCTGTATGAAATAGAAATCCATTCTCCATAAAAACGATGCTATTTTTATTCACATAAATCTCAGTGTATATTTCAACTCCTTCCTTCTTCTGTGAAATACAACGGTGAGTCAAAAGTCTTGCAATATCTAGTAAAAGTAAAGTCGACGGGGCGCCCTAAAGTCGGTATCAGCCAGTCAGCGAGGGAGTCTATCCCCTTTCAATAGCGCTAGACCAAGGAGGTTTTTAGCATCTGAGGTGGAACGCCACACCTACCATCAGCTCCTTACTTTACCGCACAGATCCATGTGCTACTCATACGCTGAGTTGGCGAGGACCGGTATCGAACTAGGAACCTTGTGGTTTCTAGCCGAACGCTCTACCGACTGAATTCGGCAGCTTTAGGTGGCGGGTGGTCGAAGAATCCGCCGACCTCTAGCACATATGTCCCGACCGTATTCTTCAATTACTCTTATGGTAATCCTCCAATCCTTTTTATGTGCTAGAAGGCGATGAGTGAGGGTCATAATGTTTTGGGTATGTGTTATGTACCCTACCAATGAACATTAATGGGTATTTATCTGAATGTTTTTAGATGAGGCTTGATAATTAGTGTTATTTGTATCATTCGGACTATTGTGTTCATTTTCATTGTTATCTGTACAACGTTTCGGCCGATGTGCCCTGAAGAAGGCCAACGGGCACATCGGCCGAAACTTTGTACAGATAACAATGAAGATGAGGACAATAGTCCGAATAATACAAATATTACTAATTAATGGGTATATCCCAATCCTCATAAATACGGAAGTATTATACTGACTGGTTTTTGTTGGCTTTAAATAACCCACAAGGTTATTATACCATTAAGAAAACCAAATCGAACCAAATGAGGTTAACAAAATTATTTATACTAAATTAGAAGATAACTTGAAATATAGAAATTTTAGCAAAATCAATTGTTTCGGCATTGAATGACCCGAAAAGGTTTGAATTGCCGTAAACTGAACGAAACAAAACTAACCTGTAAATTATTATCTATATATTAATACTCTTGTTCTTAATCTTCCGACTGTTATCATCTTGCAACAACCTCTGGTTAAAAATGAGACCGTCCAAATCGTGCAAGATGAAATACAAAAATGTAAATCCTGTTTATCTGTCGAATTCTTATTTCTTATGAGTGATGTCACTGCAGCTAAATAATGGGACGTTTTGTTTTTATTAAAAAGAAAGAATGATAAGCACAACCACATACGACACTGAAAAATATTATAAAAATATGTGTGTGTGTGTGTGCATGCGTGTGTGTGTGTGTGAGAGAGAGAGAGAGAGAGAGAGAGAGAGAGAGAGAGAGAGAGAGAGAGAGAGAAAGCGAGTTAAATCAAAATTATACATTTACATATTAACTATTTACAATAGCTCTTAACAAACATATCAAACGTTGTAATAATTAAATTATTATACTATGTTATATCCACAGGTCCTGTTGGTCTCTATATTAATACTCGTGTTCCTTAATTGTACGAACATTATCATCTTGCAAACCCCCTGGTTAAAATGAGACCGTCTAATTCGTCCCAGATGAAATGCAAAAATGTAAATCCTGATTATCTGGTGTTGCTCATCCAGAGAATTAAAAATCTTACGAATATCGTCACCACAGCTAAATACTGGATCATTTGGTTTTTATTATAAATAAAGAAAGGGAAGAAAAAGGACACGATACACAAAAATGTGACAAGAAAGAAAGAAAGAAAAGAGAATAGGGGAAGATAGAGAGATGTAGTAAGCGCGCGGAAGTGATAACGTTAATCTGTTTCAATCGAACATAATGAAAAAGAAGGAAAGAAAGAAAAAAAGAGTGATGTATGCTTCCATCACTCTCGTCTTTCATTGCTAAATTTTCTTAATTTAGTTAAAATATGAAGTAAAGAATAAAAATACAGTTATTTCTTCTTGTTAATGGATTTTTTTTAAAGATGTATCCACCAAGAGTTTTGCTCATATTACATAAAACCAAACTATTAGAAATTAATAATACTAAGCACATAATTATCAAAAACAAATTGTTTAATATGCAAATTAGCCTTCCCATTCACACTGTAAACCGCTTTTGCTGTATATATAAATACAATGGCATGTTATTGGTTTGTAGATATGGTCAACAGCATTAATTATATAAAACAATTTTATTAATAATTGAGGTTTAAATAAAACTAAAATCATGGAGATGGATCTGGGAGACTACCTTGCTAACCATTTTACCAGGAACGGATTCCCTATTTATTCAACCCGTTTGAAGTAGGATATGACACAAGGAGACAAGGATTGAAACACAGTAGTTAGGGATCAGCAAGACCAGTTTGCTAACCCTTGCACCACGATAAGATGCACAAATCATCTATCCCATTCTCACTTGTATAATGTCACACGCAAAAATTGATAAGACCCAACAAAATAGTAAATGTAATAATAATAATAATAATAATAATAATAATAATAACAAAATAGTAAATGTAGACTTTGCGGTAATAGAGATGAGACTGTAAACCATGTACTCTGCGAATGTAGCAAACTAGCACAACGGGAATACAAAACTAGACACGACTGGGTTGGGAAGGTGATCCACTGGGAATTATGCAAAAAATTTAATTTTGACCATACAACAAAATGGTATATACATAAACCAGAATCTGTTCTTGAGAACGAAACACATAAAATTCTCTGGGGCTTTGAAATAAAAACGGATCACCTTATCCCAGCAAGAAGACCAGACCTAGTTTTGATAAACAAAAAAGAAAGAACTTGTCAACTGGTGGATTTTGCAGTGCCAGCAGATCACAGGGTGAAACTAAAGAAAATGAAAAAATGGACAAATATCTGGACCTTGCCAGAGAACTGAAAAAGTTATGGAATATGAAAGTCAAAGTGATACCAATTGTAGTTGGTGCACTTGGAACGGTCCCAAAATGTCACACAATGCTGCAAGTATAGAGCGTCCAGCGATGATCAAACTTGCAATACACAAGCGATGGATCTGCAAGACTAGCTTGCTAACGATTTTCATGTAATAATCATAGCATTCTTTATTCTCTTTAGAACAGAGATCTGTCTCCGGGACAATTATAAAACATTATATAAAACAATTTTATCAATAATTGAGGTTTAAATAAAACTAAAATCATGGAGAATGTGATGTAAATAACAAAGGAAATTGTGACTTGAGTAGTGGTATAGTTTCGATTACAGACAGTAAAACACACAATATCCATCATAAGAAGATATTGTGGTATATCCACAGGTCCTGATAGTTAAAAGTCTCTGTGAACTTTCCAGACTAATACTTATCCGTTGTTTGAAGATTGTCGGCAAATGAAGACCGATACAAAAAGACATTGTGCCAAATAATTTGTCCTGTCCATCATTTCCAGCGGTGTCTCTGCTGAATAGCGATTGATTAATAAGAAAAAGAGAATATCTTCTTTTTGACTTGCCTCTCATAATAATCTACACAAAAGGTATGGAGAGATGCTGGCGGGTGGAATTTGACGCATTCAGTATTTACAGCTACTTGGCTACATTGCCTCATGACACGAAGAAATCTTTTTAAACAACGGTACCCCCCTCTCTGCACACACACACACACACACACACACACACACACACACACATATATATATATATATATATATAATCCAAAAGTCCAGAGAAGAAATCTTCCTTACGACATAGGTTTTTTTTAAAACAACTTGTCGCAGTTTGAGTGCTCAATGTGTGCTCTTATTGTTAGAGTCACAGAGCAAATTTATATTTAAATAAATAACAAAAGACTTAAAGATCCTGCATTATAGACTATTTCAGGGAGCTTAGACAAAAATGTCTAATTCTCCCGACTCATCAGATGCGATCTGATGAGTCGGGAGAATTAGACATTTTTGTCTAAGCTCCCTGAAATAGTCTATAATGCAGGATCTCTAAGTCTTTTGTTATTTATTTAAATATATATATATATATATATATATATATATATATATATATATATATAGTATGAACAAAAAGTAATAAGGCAATCAGGAATATTTCTTGTATGTTGTTTATTCTCAACTAGTTTCGACCTTAGGTCATCGTCAGGAGAAAATTTCTTATTTGAAGAAATTGTTTATAGGGAGCATTATAGAAGAACTATAAAAATTGAAGTGTTTTTGAGGGTTTAACATGCTATTAAAATCCGAGTAGACGAATGTGTTAGTAGTAGCATGTCTATTTGTTTTGAAGAACCTCTATGAGGTGGGTTATTTATTTAATGCTCTTATATATGTGAGGAGGGTTCCTGGGAGTTGTGTATATGACTATATCTGTATACATATAAATGTATGTGTGTGTGTTTACATATATGTGTGTGAATGTGAGTGTGTGTATGTATCTCGGTACTGTGCGTGACTTCTAGATTTTTAATTGGGTCAAAAGTGGCTTGTTTGATGCGTGGTGGTCAGTGTTTATATATATATATATATATATATATATATATATATATATATATATATATATATATTTAATATATCAAACTTGTTGGTAAATCCTCGCGGTAATATATATATATATTAAAACTAGAAGCGGCTACCGGCAAAACCCGGGTAGAGAAGATAAAAACATGGTTTAATAATCGTTTGCAGATCTATTTCTACTGAATAGCGTGTTCGATCCTCGCAAGATGCCCCATAAAAATCACCGCGTAAAAAATCTTAATTTAATCCGGCCTGGTGTGAGGTCAGGGAATTTTCTTTTCGTCAGATTTGAGGGAATATCATCACATAATGATATAGTAAGAAATTTTAATTCGATGATTAACTATATTTTTTAAATAAAATATAAATGACGCGATTTGCTAAATTTCAAATTAATATCTAAAAAAGAAAAATTAAATAAAGTAATCAAATTAATGTAAAACAATAAATAATCTTTAAAAATAACATTATCAATTCAAAGCGTAGCCGATCGAATGTCAAATTATTACAGTATACTATACTATAAATTTAATAACAATTTTTGAAAATAATATACTATACTAAGTATAGTATAAATGATACATACTTTTTTAAAAAGAATTTTGAATGTGCTTAAAAGTTAAATATCAAATTACAGTTCTGATTTTGGTATAATAGATAATATCATTAGAATTGTACTTTACGAATAAATAACATTAGATTACTGAAACTCCCGAAGGAGCCTAATTCTAACCCACTTGCCCGTTGTAACTCGAAGTCTCAAAGTTAAAAAAAAAGGTTTTGTTTACATTAACGTACGACGTCAAAATCGACCTTACATACTACATAACTATTCAAATTTTAATTTTTAAATAAAAACAATAGTGCTCAGGCATGAAACCTCTGTGGATAGATAGATGTTTAGATTTGTTATACTGATTATTCTAAAATGAAAGTATCAATTTAAAAAAGTTGAGTTATCATTAAATGTTTTCGTTTGATTTGTTATTTAATTCGCTGTAAAAAATAATTCAATGTATGAAAACACATACTAATTACATATTTAGAAAGTTATTTTCTTTTCTTTCTAACCAAACGAATATCTTTAAGATAGGAACAGAAATATGCGATAAATAAGATTTGATTTTACGTTAAAATTTAGTATGAAAAAAAATCATATTATGAATTCTAGGCTGAGAGAAGCAAAAATATTATTTTTTGTTAACTAGCTGTGAAATAATTCAATGGATAAAAACACATACAAATTACATATTTAGAAATATTATTTTCTTTTCTTTCTAACCATATAAATATTCTAAGGTTGAACCGTAAATAGGCGAGAAAAAAAGAATGTGATTTTTCGTTAAAATTTAGTCTGAAAAAAATTATACTTATCAGCTATCCGAGGCAAAATTTTTTTTAACTCGCTGTAAAAAATAATTAAATCAATAAAAACACATACAAATTACATATTTAGAAAGATTATTTTCTTTTCTTTCCGACCATATAAATATTTTTTAGATTGGACCATGAATAGGAGATAAATTTCAAGCTGAACAGCTAAGACTGCGAAATGTATTCACTAACAGTAAGCTTCACTGCTGATATCGCTGTAACAAAAAGCAGGCAGCGAAGAATATTTTATTATCAGCAGGAGCTGGTATACGGAGAGGTTGATGATGCCCGCAAGACGGCCATCATCGACAAAGAACTCTCCCAACTCGACATCGACGTAGCGTGCCCTCAGAAGATACGCCTGGCGGGAAATGGCCAAATCAAAGAGGCAAGCTTCACCTTCTTCTGGCAGGGAAAACCTGCAAGTGAAATCCGACGGCATGGTGTCGGTTAGCTGTAAAATTAGCCTTACCCCTAGCATTGAACCCCCATCAACTGGCAGCAAGAGAATCTTTACCCTCCGGATGGGAACGCCTGCAGGACTGGCTAACACTATCAGCGCATACGCCCTAACCCTCTATGCTACTCCTGAGGATAAAGACGAGTTCTTTGAGAACCTCAGTGCGGTGAGAACTGGGATCCCGCCTACCGAGGACCTCTACCTGCTCGGGGATTTTAACGCAAGAGTGGCAGCTGACCTCAAGACTTGGTCCACTTGCATTGGCATTCATGGGCGGGGCAAGATGAATGAGAACGGCCAAAAATTGCTAGAGTTAAGCTGCTACCAAGGCCTATGCGTGACCCACACCTACTTTAAATGCAAGGACAACAACTAGGTGTCATGGAGACACCCGCGCTCGCACCAGCTAGACCTTGTCATCACCCGGCGCGCAAACCTCGCAAACGTACTGCTCATCCGCACGTACCATAGTGCAGACTGCGACTCAGACCACTCCCTGTGGTGAAAGATACACCACGCAAGAAGGGGGGGGGTGACCACGCATCAATACGTGCTGTGTAGAAACACGGAAAAGAAACAACACTTCCTAGTCACTCTCCAAGAAGTTATCACAAACAAGACGCTGCCTAAAGATAAAGCATCCATTGACGCAAAGTGGTCTCACCTCAGAGATGCCATTTACAACTCTGCTATCACCGCCTATGGGGAAAAGGAACAGCGAAATGAGGACTGGTTTGAGGCCCACTGGGAAAAAATGAAGCCCGTGGTTGAAGCTAAGAGGACAGCCCTCCTGGCACACAAGTAGCGCCTAGCGAAAACACACTTGAACGCAAGAGTTACTGACATCACATTCTCCATGATTGACTTACATTATTAATACTGTTAACTACATACTGACAACATGCAATTATATTTATATATACTACTGGTTTACAGTGTAAACGAGAAGGCTAATTTATTAATATTAAAAATCGAATTTAATAAATATGTGCTTAGTATGATAACTGTTTGGTTTTATTTATGAATATAAGCAAAAATGAATCTGAAATGAAAATAACTGTCATTTTATTCTATACTTCCTCTTTTAACTAAATACTTAAATTATAACAATGAAAGACAAGAGTAGTAGTTTCAGTTGTTCCATATTATATATATATCTTTTTATCTGTATTCTTATTTATATTAGATTAAAACTTAAATACTTAGGGTATATATTTGCTAGTATATATAAAAAAGATATATATATATATATATATATATATATATATATAATATATGTTTATATATGTTATATATATTGATAGTGGAAATTACTCTCGATTTCTTATTATCCGTCTCACTCTCACTAATTCTCTCATTCTCTCACTATCACTCTCTCTCTCTCTCTCTCTCTCTCTCTCTTCTCACACACACCCACCCACCACACACACACACACACTTACTTTCTCTGAATTTCTCACTTTTCCTTCTTTCTCTCAAATCACTCTAACACTCTCTAAGACTCTCTCTCTCCCGCAGACATCCCCCCCGCTCTCTTGATATACAAATGAAAATAAATTGTCAAGTTCGTTCACGTTCAGCTGACATGTTTGATAAAGAACTAATCAAATCATTTTTGAAAAGAATCAAAATCCCATTAATGTTCTTTATACAAATGTTAACTTTCCTTTTTTTGTGTTTTTGTTTTTGACGCTTCCCGCTAAAAAAAATATTTGCAAAACGCAAATAAGACGCAAATAAAATTCCCTGCGTGAAATTGAAGTAGAGAGAAACACACCTCGCTCGTCATCCTCGTCGTTAGCAATCGACTGATTAACGGGTTTTAACAAACTTAATTATCACGATTTATAAATTCGCCGTTAATTTGAACAGCATTGGATTAATTGACAAATTAATTCATTGGGATTTCATCACGTGACAGGGAAATAAAATAATTTTGTTGTTTTTTTTTTTTATTTAAAAAAATTTTTTTTTTTTATTTTTTAAACACAACTTGTCAAGAATGATCATGGGATCTTATTGAAAGATTCGAGTTTAAAGTTTCAATAAACCTCATCACCCTGAAAGAGTTTCACACGGGAGGGAGATTATAATTATTATTATTATTATTATTTTTTTTTCACAACTGCCGTAGCTGGTGGTTCACTGGAGGAGACTTGCTGTCACTCAGCCTCCAGTGGACCACCAGCTACGGCAGGTGTGAAAAAAACTACTACTACTACTACTACTACTACTACTAATAATAATAATAATAATAATAATAATCTACTTGCCATGTGAAACTCTTTCAGGGTGATGTGGTTCATTGAAACTTTTATTATTATCATTATTATTATTATTATTATGAGAGTTTTTCACACTCGCATTAGCCGGTGGTTCATTGGAGGCTGAGTAACAACACGTCTCCTCGGGTCCAGGACTCTTCTGAGTATTCTAGACCGATCTTAACCATGCTGTTGTTTGGACGGTCTCGATTTTTCCTCTGATTTTCAGACCCTTTTCCAGACCCTGGGGATCGTTTCAAGGGCCCCAATTACAATTGGTATGGCTTTCACCCTCATGTTCCACAGTTTTCGCAGCTCTCTGACAAGGTCAAAGTATTTGTCAATGTTTTCGCTCTCTTTCACTTTCATTCTGTGATCGGCCTGGACGGCAAAATCCACGAGATGACAAGTCTTCCTCTTCTTGTCAATCAAAACTAGGTCTGATCTCCTGGCCGGGATTAGGTGGTCCATGTGTACCTCAAAGCCCCAAAGAATTTTGTGCGTCTCATTGTCCAGGACAGGTTCAGACTTGTGCATATACCATTTAGTTGAATGTGAAAATTGAATTTCTTGCACAATTCCCAGTGGATCAACTTTCCCACCCGGTCGTGTCTAGTCTTGTATTCTTTTTGTGCGTGTTTACTGCATTCGCTTATTATGTGATTGACAGTTTCGTCTTTTTCCCCACACATTCTACACTTGCTATTCTGTTGTGTCTTATCTATTTTTGCTTTTATATAATTTGTCCTTATGGCATTGTTTTTTTGCTGCAATTATTAGAGATTCTGTTTCTTTCTTGAGGTTTCCTCTTCTTAGCCATGTCTATGACTTCTGATTTACGATTTCTCCTGTGTTTCGTTGAAGTGACCATGTAGTTGTTTTTCTTCCCATTTCTGCTTTCTCTTGTTTTGTTATATTTGTACTCGTCCATATGTTGCAATTGTTTTTTTCTCGCTTCTGCTATTAGTCTTTCTTTGCTTTTTTTTTGTATATTCCTCGAGTGCTCGAATTGTCGAATCTACACGATCTGAATATTGGCGAGACCACTTCCTCCTTCTTTTCTCGATACCTATAGTCTATCAGTGTCGTCTCTTGGGTGTAATGCCTTGTGCATTGTCATAAGCTTCCTTGTCCTTTGTCGGAGCTCCTTTCTTGTCCATTTTAAAAATGGTCCAGTGTATCTTACAAGAGGGACAGCCCAGGAGTTTATATCCTAGATGAGATTTCTGCTGCAGAGTTTAGTTTCTAGGTTTTTTTTCTCGTTCTCATGAGATACTCTTTCCTTACTCGTTCTTTCATTTCTCTTTGTTTGATGGTGTCCACCTCCAGTACTCCTAAGTATTTATTATTTTAATTTTCTCCCAGCGTCTTTATTTCTTCCTTATTCGCTAATTCCATCCCTTCAGTTATTTCTTATTTCCCTCCTTTTATAACTATCATTGCAACTTTTGTCTATGCCGAATTCCATCCCTATATCCTGGCTGTATATTCTAATTGTTTATACAAGTGTTTCTAGCACGTTTTCATTTTTGGCAAAAATTTTGATCTCATCCATGTACATAAGGTAATTTATTTTTCCTCTGATTTGGTAAATTTGTAATCACCTGTACATTTTCTAAGTATAAAATTAAGAGGCATCGTTGAGTTTTTCACACTCACCTTTGCCGGTGGTTCATTGGAAGATGAGTAACAGCAAGTCTCCTGGGGTCTCCAGGACTCTTCTGAGTATTCTAGACCGATCTTAACCACGTTGTTGTTTGGACGGTCTCGATTTTTCCTCTGATTTTCAATTCACCCAGACCATTTTCTAAATCATTGGGAACCGTTTCAAGAGTCCCAATTACAATTGGTATGATGTTTTACCTATATGTTCCACAATTATTATTATTATTATCCTTATTATTATTATTATTATTATTATTATTAATCAGCGTTAGCTGATGGTATTTCACTGGAGTCTGAGTGACAACAAGTCTCCTCAGGTCTCTAGGACTCTTCTGAGTATTCTAGCCGATTGCAACAATGCAGTAGTCTAGATGGTCTCAATTCTTCCTATGATTTCCAGATCCCCCAGTCTTTTTTCCAAGTTTAATGGGACCGTTCCAAGTGCAACAACTACAATTGGTATCACTTTCACTCTCATATTCCACAGCTTTTTCAATTCTCTGGAAAGGTCCAGGTATCTGTCCGTCTTTTCATTTTTCTTCATCTTCACCCTGTGGTCTGCTGGAACTGCAAAGTCCACTAGTTGGCAAGTTATCTTTTTTTTTTGTTAATCAACACTAGGTCTTGTCTCCTGGCTCGGATAGGGTGATCCGTCTTTATCTCAATGTCCAAGAGAATTTTATGCGTTTCATTCTCAAGAACAGATTCTGATTTATGCATATATCATTTTGTTTTATGGTCAAAATTTATTTTTTTGCATAATTCCCATTGGATCACCTTCCCAACCCAGTTGTGCCTAGCTTCCTATTCCCGTTGTGCTAGTTTGCTACATTCACTTAATACATGGTTTACAGTCTCATCTCTGTCACCACACAGTCTACATTTACTGTCTCCTTGCGTCGTATCAATTTTTGCTTTGATATAATTTGTTCTTATGACATTATCTTTTGCAGCAATTATTAGTGATTCAGTTTCTCTCTTGAGGTTTCCTCTTCTTAACCATGTTCAAGTCTCTTTATATGCAAAATCACCGATTTGTCATTTGAAGTGTCCATATAATTGTTTTTCTTCCCATCTTTGTTTTCTAGTTTTCGTTGTTTTTCTGTTTGTCCATATATTACATCTGCTGTTGTTGTCTGTCATAAGTAAACTGTCTTTGTTCTTTTTTTGTGTATTTTCTAGTCCTTGGATTGTGGCCTCTAACCAGTCCTATATGTTGGCAAGACATCTTCCACCTTCTTTGTACATATCGCCTATCTTTATCGTCACTAGGGTGTAGAGCCTTGTGCATGGTCATTAGTTTCCTAGCCCTTTGGTCAATCTGTCTGAGTTCTTCTTTTGTCCATTTTAAGAATGGCCCAGAGTATCTTATAACGGGGACGGCCCAGGTATTTATTCCTTTGATAAGATTTCCGCAGTTGAGCTTGGTTTCTAAAAGCTTTCTTGTTCTTGTTCTTGTTGTTCTTGTTCTTGTTGTTCTTGTTCTTGTTCTTGTCATTATTATTATTATTATTATTATTATTATTATTATTATTACTAGCAAATATATGCACCCTCTGGGTGCAAGTATTTAAGTTTTAATATAATAAAATATCATGTTAAATTAGAAAGGCTAATGAAACTGAATAAGAATTCAGATAAAAATATTTGGAACAGAGGGGGTATAATCGGAAAATAGAACAACTTTGAAACTAACTGTTCCACCATTTTCCCTTACTCCCGTCTTTCAGTGGTAAATTTCCCTAATTTAACTATTTAGTTAAAATAGGAAGAAAAGAATAAAATTACAGTTATTTCTTTATGTTAATAGATTTCTGTTAAGATTTATCCCCGAGATTTTTGCTCATATTTATTAAGATAAAACCAAACAATTAGAATCAATAATACTAAGCATATATTTATTAAAATCAAATTTTTTAAGATCAATATGCAAATTAGCCTTCCCATTCACACTGTAAACCGCTTATTTCGTTGAAATATATAAATATAATTGCATGTTATTAGTATGTAGATATTGTTAACAGTCTTAATGATGTAAAACAATTTTACTAATAATTGAGGTTTAAATAAAAAAATAAAATCATGGAGAATGTGATGTAAATAACAAAGGGAATTGTGACTTGTATAGTAATATAGTTTCGGTTACAGACAGAAAAACCCACAATCTCCATTATAATAAGATTATTATTATTATTTACTCCTTTTGAGTTTTCACATCAGTGTTTGTATTATTATTATTATTATTATTATTATTAGCTTTACTTTCTGTTTCTTACAACCCTTACCCAGGTCTTTACCAAAGACCTAGGGCGAAGGAAGGTAATGACTATATATTCATGTTTTTTGCCTCCTCTTTCAGGGGTTACTTTACCACTCATATTAATAGTACACTCTTAAAGAGGCCAGTGGTGCCGCAAAGCGCATTTTTGGTATTTCATACAGGGTATGACTGCCAGGTATCTTGTTGATGTGTTTATCTATCATTTTCTTCATCATACCCAGGATTTTCCTTATTACTGGCACAGTTATAGTCTTAAGGTGCCACATGTTTTTCAATTTCTTTTTTATTTGAAATTGAAAATACCGCTTTCTATATGCAGATTTAAATATTTTCAGTAACATAAAACATTGAAATACATTAATAATGTACGCTACCCAATAATTATTTTTCTTTATGGGGTTAGGGTGTGTGTGGTGTGAGAGAGAGAAGAGAGAGAGAGAGAGAGAGAGAGAGAGAGAGGAGAGAGAGAGAGAGAGATACAGAGAGAGAGTGTGTGTGTGTGTGAGAGAGAGAGAGTCTGTGTGTGTGTGTGTGAGAGAGAGAAAGAGAGAGAGAGTGTGTGTTTGTGTGTGTGAGAGTGAGAGTGAGAGTGTCTGTGTGTGTGTGTGCGTGTGTGTGTGCGTGTGTTGGGGGGAGAGAGAGTGCGTGGGGGAAAGTGTGTGTGTGTGTGTGTGTGAGAAGAGAGGGAGAGAGTCTGTGTGTGTGTGTGTGTATGTGTGGTGTGTGTGTGTGTGTGTGTGGTGTGAGAGAGAGAGAGAGAGAGAGAGAGAGAGAGAGAGAGAGAGAAGAGAGAGAGAGAGAGATTATAATCAAGATATTACTTTTTACATATTGAACTATTTTGCAATAGAAAAAAGAAACATGGTACTCAGAAAAAATCAAGAAAGAAAGAAGAAAGAAAGAGAGTAGGGCAAATATAGAAAGCGGGGTGAGGACGCGAAGTGATAACGCTAATCTGTTTCAATCGAACTTAATGAAAAGATAAGAAGGAAAGAAAGAAGGGGGAAAAGAAAGAAAGAAAGAGAGAGAGAGAGAGAGAGAGAGAGAGAGAGAGAGAGAGAGAGAGAGAGAGAGAGAGAGAGAGAGAAAATGAAATCAAAATCATCGTAAGTATTATTTGAATTATTCGGACTATTGTCCTCTACATTGTTATCTGTACAACGTTTCGGCAGATGTGGCCTCCCACCTTCTTCAGGTATTTCTTCTCGGACTCGGGAACCTTCTTGTTATAATCGGGAGCCATTGCAGAACTTTCAACCTAACCCTTTATTCGGTGCACGGGTGTATCCTGCTCTCATTCCGCCAACCATAACATTGTACAGATAACAATGAAGATGAGGACAATAGTCCGAATAATACAAATGATACTAATAATCAAGCCTCATCTAAAAAATTCAGAGAAAAAATATCATCTTAATTTTTACATATTGAACTATTTGCAATAGCTCTTAAGTAAACATATCAAACGTTGTAATAATTAAATTATCGTACTGGCCGGGTTAGCTCAGTCGGTAGAGCGTGTGGCTAGAAACAACAAGGTTCCTAGTTCGATACCGGCTCCGCGCCAACTCGGCGAATCAGTCGCACAGGGATCTGTGCGGTAAAGTAAGAAGCTGATGGTAGGTGTGGCACTCCATCCCAGACGCAAAGATAATATCCTTGGTCAAGCGCTAGTGAAAAGGGGATATGCTACCTCGCTGATTGGCTGATACCGACTTTAGGCCGACCCGACGACTTTACTTTTACTTATTATGGTATATGCATATTTCTATTTCCCGGTCTTTATTGTCTTGACTTATTCTGTTATATTCTTTTGACTGATATATCATTATCTGTTTGTATTGATATCGATTAGATGGTCGATTGCTCTTTATTTTTTCCCTTCAGTTTCAATAGCAACGTCCGCGAGAATGATAATTTCTTTGGCTTCTGTTTTTTGTTTCTTCTGTTTGGCGTTCATATCATTTTTCAGATTTCATATTTCCATTTTATTTGTACAATTTTCCCAAAGAATAAGAAATGAAAAAGAAGGAAAAAGAAAAGAAAAAGAAAAAGAAAATGAAAAAGAAAAAAAAAAGAAAAAGAAAAATAAAATGAAAAATATAAATGAAAAAAAAAAAAATAAAAAGAAAATGAAAAGAAAATGAAAAAAAGAAAAAGAAAAGAAAAGAAAGGCAAGATTAAATAGGATATTAAACTTATTTTATCATTGCTTTCTTTATATTTATAACCAGTCTTGGGCTTTAGAATACACCGACTGCATCTCTGCAGAGGAGAAAACCCTCCCCCAAATGGGACCACCTTTTGGTCGTGGGTGGCGACCCGTAATGTTTAAGGACGAAATCCTGGTGGATGAGCAATCCCTACCTATATGAATGGTAGTACCTGTTAGGGTCCTATCTATGGGTTAAATAGACAAATGAGTTCATAAAGAAATTGAGTATCCATTAAGAATTAATTTATTTCAAAACTTTGTCGGTATTAACCCACCAAGGTTGATATGCCGTAAAACAAACAAAACAAAGTAACAATTTTCCAAGGAAAAAAAGAAAGAGAGGCAAGATCAAAAGGATATCAAACTTATTTTCTCACTCCTTTCTTTATATTTACTAGCAGGAGCTGTGTATATACCGTAGTATGATAATTTAATTATTACAACGTTTGATATGTTTACTTAAGAGCTATTGTAAAAAAAGTTCAATATGTAAAAGTATTCTAATCTTAATTTATCTCTCTCTCCCTCACATTTTTTGTTCTTTTTTCCTTCTTTTCCTTTCAAGCAGTCCAATAAAAGCTTAATAAATAAAAAGAAAGAAAAACTAGCAGGACCTGTGGATATACCGCAGTATGATAATTTAATTATTACAACGTTTGATATTTAAAATAGTCTGGGTGCCCTAATGTCGGTATGAGCCATACCACGAGGGAGTCTATCCTCTTTTAACTAGCACTAGACCAAGGATATTATCTTAGCTTCTGAGGTGAAAGCGGCATCGAGCCAGGAACCTTACGATTCCTAGGCGGGTGCGTTACCGACTGAGCTAAACCAGCCCCTAATGAGAAATACGCTATCCTATTTCCGACAAACACAAACAGAGAGACCATTAAGACACGCTATCACGTTGTCTAGCAAATTCAATTCTATCACCAATCACCAACTGCCACATCACGTTCTTTCTTTAAAACCCTTGACTATCCCTATAGGTCACAGGAAGTTGGTTTCATGCCATTGCGCATACACGGAAATGACGCATAATTTTAACCTGTGACCTTTTTTAATTCCTTTACTTCAATAGCCTATACGTTCCTAGCAACGCCTTATTGTCGGTATTGTCATGTTTTCATGTGGGGCCATTTATTGCATGCATTGCCATGTGCATATAAGATTATTTCATATATATATATATATATTATATATATATATATATATATATTATTCTACCTTCTCCCTATTAGCTTTCTCCAGACTAATAGATAAACAGAAGTTTGTAGGTGCAGTCACTCACGGAGTACTCTTCGTAACCAAGATGCCAAGCCCCCAAACTTGTCATATATATATATATATATATATATATATATATATATATATAACTTAACATCTATCATCCAACGGAGTTTATGATTTATTTTCCCAGCCCATGCTTCACACAAAATCCCATATATATATATATATATATATATATATATATATATATATATATATAATATATTCACACTGAGAACTACTTACCAGTTATACCTACAAAGAAACATACCAAACTTTACAGCATATATATATATATATATATATATATATATATATATATATTATATATATAGAGAGAGAGAGAGAGAGAGAGAGAATACGGTTAATTAACGCCTGAGGAATATATCAGTAGATCTGAAACACGTGTCGCAAATATAAAATAAATAATCCATTTTGAGGACCTTCTTTTTTTAAATAAAATATTTAATTAACTCCCGTTGGATCCATAACAACAACAATATATATATATATATATATATATATATATATATATATATATATATATAGAGAGAGAGAGAGAGAGAGAGAGAGATAGAGAGATAGATAGATAATATGCCCAATATCATGGATAGAGTTTTTATATCGAAGTTAAGGTTGCGCGAACATGGAGTCAACGGTGCCTGGCTACTAACAGTTTTTTTTGCCTATCTTCAAACCAACTGGAATTATTTGGTAAAATTAAAAAATATCTTTAGCGAAATAATATATTCAGGTAATATTTTAGCGAATCTTATAATAAAATTACAAACATTGTTTATGAAATAACATCTCTTTCTTTTCTTCCTTAATTTAGTTAAAAATGAAAAATTCGAGATTTATCAGTTCGAACGATTTTAAGCGGAAAATATTTAAAAGAAGGAAGCTTAATGAATTAAAATGAAAAAAAAATGAAGTTGTAGTAGTAAAAAAATTAATGAATTAAAATGAGAAAAATAATAGATTACGCCGTCGTAGTAGTAGTAGTTGGATGTGAGTGGTGTAATGGTTAGAGGCGTAGGAAATGGACTCACCGACCCGAGTTCAAATCATGGACAAAGCTACAGTTCACATAGCGTTAAAACAACGGGAAAGGTATGAATCCAACTACCCTTACTCCAGCTATGGGTAAAAGTAGGACAGACTGGGCTCTTTAACCTCGATTAGGCAACTAGTCTAGGAGAAGAAAGTCACTACTACAACCGATCGAAGAAACTGGGATTCTAGCTCAGATAATTAAAAGATTTTGGAATTCTGTTATTCATGGTAGATAGGCAAACTCCCAATTTGTTACATAATTGATGGGTATCCTATTAATTATGCATGGTTAGTATACTGTATTTATTCGAATTCAAACTAACGGTCACGAAAAACCACAGGGGATTTTGATTAACACAAACATAACCCCGTGCTGACCTCCTTTTCCAGTTCGCCAGCGCAAGCATGGGAAATAGAGTTTAGTTATTTAGTCTTTGAGAAATCGTTGAACGAGACGGACCGCAAATGGCGACTCTCGTTCAATTAGCCAAATTCTCGCACGCGCGGCTGAGTTGATTCTGGAATTTATAGAATTAATAAAATGTGAGTTCCCCAAATAGAAAGTCTTGAGTAATTAATCAAAAATAAAATAACAACAGGACGTCGCAGTATCACCCAGCATGCAGAAGAATAATATTAAAAAGAAGAAACCAGCTCGCAACCAGTTAGAAACAGTTAAAAATCCAAGATAGGAAAATGACAGTTAAGAGCTCCTCAGAACGAGCTATGAAGAAATAGAAGACAAGCTACAAAATAAGATGAGTATACAACCATGGGTATACTCAGGTCTGTACACTACAAGTATACGGCCATACTGTATATGTTCCAATGAAAAGTATATAAAAAATGGAAAAAATCCGGCAGTATAAGGTATATAAATTAAAAAAAAAACAATATTGAATATTATGCTAACAGATATCTGTTTCAATCTGTGGGGTTTATAAAATATAATTCAATTGAAATCATTTTAAAATTGAAATGAAGATAATTGTAAAAGACACTTTATAAACACTGGTCTTCATCAGAGCATATATTTTTGTTGAATTGTTGGATATTGTACAAACGGAAATAGGAATTTCCGGTTAAATTAAACAAAGCGAAGAAAAGACGACAAAAATGACCAAGGATTTTTCCCGGTAAAGCGAACAAAAGAAGGATGGGTAACAATAAGTTCGGAAATAGTTATCAGATCACAAGATAAAGATGCGTAGGCGGTCGTCAATACAAAAGCCAGAGGGTCGAGTCGTCAGTTGAACAGTCAGACAGGAGACGGCGAACAGAACAAGTGAGTGACCGCACTCAAGGTCACAGCCGATGGGCTGTGAGCCGTCACGTAGCCACCTTTCACCTTACCAATGCGCATTGTCAACCCTTGTGCAGATTCCAATTGTCAGCATCGCCACCCACCGCGTACAGCCGAGAAGAAGAAATAAAGTCAAAACCCCTACTATACAGCATGTGTTGTGCTCTTATTAAGCGTCTACTAACATACATCGCTTTGGGTACAGTGAAAACCCGCAGTACTAACGTACGCCAATTTAGCAGCGGGAATGAGAATAAGAATTTTATGGATATGCAGCAGAATGAAATTGTTTTGAGACTTTTAGGTTTAAAAATAAGTTTTACATCATTTCTAAACCAAAATACGTTTTTTTATACAAATTTTAAAAAAGATATTCCGGCCCAGAACGTGAGCGTTATTTGAACCTCTCGTGTCAAACGGTTAAATTTTCCTCCTTTTTCCTTCAACAAAAATATATGCTTTGATAAAGACCAGTGTATATAAAGTGTCTTTTACTATTGTCTTCATTTCAATTTTAAAATGGTTAGAATTGAATTCTACTTTATAAACCCAACAGGTTGAAACAGATAACTGTTAGCATAATATCTAATATTTGTTTTTCTACTTATATATCTCAAATGCTCCTATGTAAAAGTATGGCTATATAACAAATTTACAAGATTCGCTTTTACGACATCTGAATTTGTGTTGTATTAAATTGATTAAATAACAAATTGGAAATGCGACTGTTTGAGTCATCAGACACTATGGGAGACAAGTTGCCCAAAGATTTATTACTTTACCTTTTAAAAATAATTTGTTAAGTTTCGTAAAGTAATTATCTTTAGCTGGCAAAAGAAATAAAAAAAATAAAAGATTGTTCGTTAAAATTAGAAAGTGACAAATACCAAAAAAGAAAACATTTTATTTAAATCGATAGAGTGTGACATTTGAAATTGAAAATACCGTTTTCTATCTGCAGATTAAAATATTTTCAGTACTTAAAAAACATTGAAAGACATTGATAACGTACGCTACCCAATAATTGTTTTCTTTATGCGGTAGGGTGAGAGAGGAGAGAGAGAGAGAGAGAGAGAGAGAGAGAGAGAGAGAGAGAGAGAGAGAGAGAGATTTTGATGGTGGCATATCTTCAAGTTTACTCTCCTATCTATGTATTAATACTCTTGTTCCTTAATCTTGCGACCGTTATCATCTTGAGCGTGCGGAAGCGATAACACTAATGTCTTTCAATCGAACATAATGAAAAGATAAAAAGAAGTAATGAAAGAAAAGAATATGTGTATGCGTGTGTATGTGTGTGTGTGTGTGTGTGTGAGAGAGAGAGAGAGAGAGAGAGAGAGAGAGAGAGAGAGAGAGTGAGAGAGAGAGTAATATAATAATTAAATTATCATACTATGGTATATCCACAGGTCCTGCTAGTATATATATAAATACGCGTGTTCCTTAATTGTACGACCATTATCATCTTGCAACACCCTCTGGTTAAAAATGGTTAAACTAATTCGTCCCAGATGAAATGCAAAAATGTAAAACCTGATTATCTGGTGTTGCTCATCCAGAGAATCGTCACCTCAGCTAAATACTGCAGCATTCGGTTTTTATTATAAAGAAAGAAAGTTTGTTAATTTCTTCTTATTTTCTTTCTTTTTTTCTTTTTCTTTCCTTCACAATATGTTCATATCTATCTATCTGTGTGTTTCTATCTATCTTAGTCTTCATTATCTCCGTCTGTTTTAATCTCTCTCTCTCTCTCTCTCTCTTCCTCACCCTCTCTCTCTATATATGTATATATATCTATCTATCCTAGTTTGTTCATTTTTCCTTATTTTTCTTTCTTTCTTTTTTTCTTTTTCTTTTCTTTCTCAATATGTTCATACCTATCTATCTGTGTGTTTCTATCTATCTATTCCCCCCCCCACCTCTTCCTCGCTAGTTTCTTCTTCATGACACCCATTACTGTTATGCACTTATTTGACTGCAATTTGCTATTTTGCTAAAATACGACTTCACATAATGTTTCGCATCTTAATAGTTCTTGCGCGTAATCCATAGTTTATTTTTCATAATTTCGTTTCTTTCATCTTTATATACACATCTCCTTGTGAGCTTTTTACACGAGTATCAACTGGTGGTATTTTAATGGAGTCTAAGTGACAACAAGTCTCCAGAAATTCCGAGTACTCTAGTCGATTGTAACAATGCTGTGGTTTGTATGGTCTCGATTCTCCCTCTGATTTCCATTTCTCCCATTCTCTTATCCAGGCATTTTGCGGACTGTTCCCAATTATATCGCCTTTATCTTTTACAGTTCTCCGGCAAGGTCCAAGTATTTTGTCCTTTGTATTTTCGTTTTCACTCTGTGGGCCAGCTACAAATTATATCACCATTACCTTCATATTCTACAGCTTTTACAGGTCTCCGGCAAGGTCCAAGTATTTTGTCTTTTGTATTTTCGTTTTCACTTTGTAGGCCAGCTACAAATTATACCACCGTTACCTTCATATTCTACAGCTCTCCGGCAAGGTCCAAGTATTTTGTCTTTGTATTTTCGTTTTCACTCTGTGGGCCAGCTACAAATTATACCACCGTTACCTTCATATTCTACAGCTCTCCGGCAAGGTCCAAGTATTTTGTCTTTTGTATTTTTCGTTTTCACTTTGTAGGGCCAGCTACAAATTATACCACCGTTACCTTCATATTCTACAGCTCTCTGGCAAGGTCCAAGTTTTGTCTTTTGTATTTTCGTTTTCACTCTGTGGGCCAGCTACAAAATTATATCACCGTTACCTTCATATTCTACAGCTTTTACAGCTCTCCGGCAAGGTTCAGGAATTTCTCTTTTGTATTTTCGTTTTCACTCTGTGGTCCACCCGAACAGTAAAATCCGGAAAGTAATTTTCTTTTATTAATCAACACAATTTCTGACAGAGCTTGGGTGATCCGCGGTCAATAAGTAAAGTCGTCGGGGTGGCTTAAAGTCGGTATGATCCAATCAGCGAGGGGGTCTATCCCCTTTTCACTAGCGCTAGAACAAGGAGATTTTTTTTTCGACTGGGGTGGAGCGCCACGCCTACCACCAGGTCCTTACTTTACCGCACAGATCCCTGTACTACTCATACACTGAGTTGGCGAGGGCCGGTATCGAACTAGGAACCCTGTGGTTTCTAGCCGAACGCTCTACCGACTGAACTAACCCCTGTCCATACAAATCTAAATTATAATTAGTTTTTATACGACAAAATCAAATCGTGGTTCTAGGGGATACGACAGGTGGGTGGCTTAAAAAAACTTTAAAAAAATATTTTTAGAATAAATACATGCATATAGCTTCAATGCTTATCAATGATGAAATACTTTGAGAACAAGAGAGAGACAGTAGTTAGTACAAGTACATCAATATGATGCACGAAGTTTGTTTTTTTTTAACAAAAAAAGATGAGAATTGGAAAAAGCAACAGGTACTGTTGAGGGAATAAAACCTAACGCTGAAGAACTTGAAAGGAAAAGAAAAATACTAGTTTCGTTTTAATCTTTCATTAAATGCACTGGACAAAGAAAACAAAAAAACTTAATTATTATTTTGTTCAAGTTTTAAAGAATTCCGTCTATGCCACCTTATTTATATTTCAAAAGTTGTTTTTTTTACTAAAATTCCAATTTAACTCAAAAATCTACTTAAAATCGTTTGATTTCTAAAAACAAATGTTAATAAGATTCGTACTTGTGACTTGGTTGTAAAAAATAAATAAATAGATAAAATTGATGGGGACTCTTTGAAGAATTGCGTCACGGCCTCCTGCCTTAAAAAAATGCTAAACGGTGCCAGCTCAAAAAAAAGTTCCTAACTAAACCAGGGCCTGCTGAAAAAAGAATCTGCGCTTAAGGTATTTTCCCCCGAAAAATTAATGCGATATTTTACCCCTCCCTTCCAAACTCCAGTCTTTTTCAACAAGTAAATACAAATATTTTAACAGGAACAAACAAGTGACCACTGTAGTAGGCAAAACAGTATGCATGCTTTTAATCTAGAGTGTTTTTCGTTGAAATAAAACAAAACACATGGCCTAGTGGATAAAGGAGTTAGGTTAAGACAGTTCTAAGTGACAGTTAAATCTAGACTGCAGATTCAATTTTGGTCAGAAGAAGCAGTAACATAGAATAATGATTAACACAGCTTAACGCCTCTACCCCAGCTATGGTTAGCGGATTGAGAACAGGATACCCCCGTGGACTGAATAGAGGGTTGGGTTCAAAGTTCCGTGATGGCTCCCGATTACGACAAGAAGGTTCCCGAGTTCGAAAAGAAGGGTCCCGTGTCAGAGATGGTTCCTGAGTCCGAGAAGATTCTCGAATCCGATAAGAAATACCTGAAGAAGGCCGGTGAGCACATCGGCCGAAACGTTGTACAGATAACAATGAAGATGAGGACAATAGTCCGAATAATACAAATAATACCAAAACAAGAAGAATACAACAAGTACGTGGATTCATAATAATATATGCATCAAGTGAACAAAAATAATATTTACCTATTTCAGGTGCTACAAGGTAATAATCCCAGTTTTTATTAGTCCACTTCTTTCAAAAAGAAGAAACGCACTGAAATTCCAAGTACATTATTAGTATAAAAAAGAGTGAGAGTTAAATTAAGATTATTATACTTTTTACATATTGAACTATTTAGCAATAGTTCTTAAGTAAACATATCAAACGTTGTAATATAATAATTTGCCTGTGATTTTGTACCTGTGATCCGTTTTAATTTTAAAATCCCAGAGAATTTTATGCGTTTTATTCTCAAGAAAAAATTCTGGTTTATATATATACCGTTTTGTTGTATGGTCAAAATTTTGTTTTTTGCATAATTCCCAGTGGATCACCTTTCCAACACAATCGTGTCTAGCTTTGTATTCTCATTGTACTAGTTTGCTATATCCGCTTAATGGTCTCATCTCTGTCGCCACACCCTCTACATTTAGCGTTTGTTGTGTCTTATCATTTTTGCTTTGATATAATTTGTTCTCATGCCATTCAGTTTCTCTCTTGAGGTTTCCTTTTCTTAACCATGTACATCCTCCCAAATTTGTCGTTTGAAGTATCCATATAATTGTTTTTCTTCTCATTTCTATTTTCTTGTCTTTGTTGTTTTTCTGTTTATCCATAATGTTGCAGCTGCTAGTATTGGTTGTCATAAGTAATCTTTCTTTGCTCTTTGTTATGTATTCTGATAACTATTATTTGTATTCTTGTAATTTAACCATTGTAATTATTTTTGACAATAACAAAATAAATAAAATTATTCTAATCAATTATTATTCTGATAACCCCATTAGAATATATTAGATTTCCTTATGCCACAGTTGAATGAGCTGTATATCTTTATTAAATTATAAAATTACTTGATTAGTTAAGTTAAAAGTTAAAGTTAATAGAAAAAATAACATGATGACATGCATTTAAACAAATTTGTAATATTTTATTGTAAAATATTTTAATTTATTATCTAGATATTTAAATTGATTATTCATATCATATCTATATATAGATAATAGATGCTATGTAATAGATACCAGGTACTTTTCGCAATATCAGTAACCAGATGGTTCAAGAAAGTTCGCTAAGGTTGCAAGAGGCTCGACGATCAGGCAAGGTGAAGTAGACCTAAAACGAGTTTCAAGACATAGGGGCAATTCTGGTGAGTAGCATTCGGAGGTTATCAGGCAATCCCGGATTCTCACAATCCAATGTGGTTTGTCACCTTCAAGACCTCGGCTAAAGTACCCAGAGCTGCCGAATTGGACATCACGTTACCAAAGCATACCTATATAATACAGAAGTGGAAGCGCGTGGTGTAAGGGTTAGAGTCGTAGATAATGGACTCGCCGACCCGAGTTCAAATCCTGGACGAAGGTATTTGCTTTTCACATGGCACTAGTGGGAAAAGTATGAATCCAATTCTCCTTCCAGCTATGAGTAAATAGCAGGACAGACTGGGCTCTTTAACCATGGTTTGGTAACCAGGTAAAATGAGAAACAAAAACTCTGAATTTAAACCCTGCTTAAGAAATTGACCTTGTGTCACATCCTACTCGTGCAGAGGGGTTGTTATATATATATATATAATACAGAAGTCAGAATATTGTTTGCAGCGTGTAAGACGAGATACAAGATAACAAGAATGGGGTATCTATCGATGAGCAGAAGGCGCTAGAACAGCCATGGGGGAAATTTGGTAGGTGTTGTGGACTAGCCTACCTTATTCGTCATTGAGAGTAAATGAGCATGTGCAAGACTATTTGTACATTGCTGTTTTAGAACATCGGGGTGATTGCTGAGCCTGCTTCAGTGCTTCGGCCTCTGGAGCGGCTAAGTAAAATTAACAGCGTTGATCCCAGGGGGCTATCCCACCAGGCAACACCTGCCTCCTTGATTTAAAGGGACATGGCTGGGTTTATTGCCCAGTGTCTGAGGCGCCCCCATGAGGGGGAATGCCGACGGGATGAACGCATTTTTCTGCCTACCACCCATGATCTTTGGCTTGTGGGTGGGTCCACATAAAAATGTCCTTGTGTCACGCCCTCATAAGAGGCAAACACCTTGACTGTTAAGATTACGGAACCATTACGCGAACCGTCTACCTCGATGTTTCAACACTCTGTTGCGTGTTACTCAATGTCAGGCGCAAACTGTTTTTGGATGTGCTAGTATACTGAATATTGTATGATCCAGTATTTAGATGTACTAGTATATTGAATATTGTATGATCCAGTATTTGGATGTACTAGTATACTGAATATTGTATGATCCAGTATTTGGATGTACTAGTATATCTGAATATTGTATGATCCAGTATTTGGATGTATTAGTATACTGAATATTGTATGATCCAGTATTTGGATGTACTAGTACTGAATATTGTATGATCCAGTATTTGGATGTACTAGTAAACTGAATATTGTATGATCCAGTATTTGGATGTACTAGTAAACTGAATATTGTATGATCCAGTATTTGGATGTACTAGTATCTGAATATTGTATGATCCAGTATACTGAATATTGTATGATCCAGTATTTGGATGTACTAGTATACTGAATATTGTATGATCCAGTATTTGGATGTACTAGTATACTGAATATTGTATGATCCAGTATTTGGATGTACTAGTATACTGAATATTGTATGATCAGTATTTGGATGTACTAGTATACTGAATATTGTATGATCCAGTATTTGGATGTACTAGTATACTGAATATTGTATGATCCAGTATTTGGATGTACTAGTAAACTGAATATTGTGTGATCCAGTATTTGGATGTACTAGTATACTGAATATTGTATGATCCAGTATTTGGATGTACTAGTATACTGAATATTGTATGATCCAGTATTTGGATGTACTAGTATACTGAATATTGTATGATCCAGTATTTGGATGTACTAGTATACTGAATATTGTATGATCCAGTATTTGGATGTACTAGTACTGAATATTGTATGATCCAGTATTTGGATGTACTAGTATACTGAATATTGTATGATCCATATTTGGATGTACTAGTAAACTGAATATTGTATGATCCAGTATTTGGATGTACTAGTATACTGAATATTGTATGATCCAGTATTTGGATGTACTAGTATACTGTACTAGTATACTGAATATTGTATGATCCAGTATTTGGATGTACTAGTATACTGAATATTGTATGATCCAGTATTTGGATGTACTAGTATACTGAATATTGTATGATCCAGTATTTGGATGTACTAGTAAACTGAATATTGTGTGATCCAGTATTTGGATGTACTAGTATACTGAATATTGTATGATCCAGTATTTGGATGTATTAGTATACTGAATATTGTATGATCCAGTATTTGGATGTACTAGTAAACTCAATATTGTATGATCCAGTATTTGGATGTACTAGTATACTGAATATTGTATGATCCAGTATACAACAGTAGGCAAAGCGTTAATACTCCAGCCAACTCTTCAGTATTTTTAAAGATTTTATTTTTCTAAAATACTGTTTATATTTATTCCTTGGATTTTCAATTCTTTGAAGTACTCTGCAAGGCATTTTGGAACTCTTCCAAATATTTCTTTAATGGGGGATATCATTTTTATCTTCATATTGCATCTAGTTATCTAGTAAGGCATACGGTTGAAATCGTCGAGAACAGGCTCACCTGATGTAATGGTTGGCAAGCTAGTCTCACAGATCCAATTCTACTGAAAAGCGAGTCCAATCCTCACTGGATGCCCCATACTTGTGACCTTGTATCGCATCTTTCCCGTGGAGAACAGCTTGGGTAAATAGCACCTTGTAGATAATGAGAGACGTCCCATCGTGGTGTATAGCCTAGAAAGCTGATCTCGAAGATCTATTAATACAGTAGATCGAGTTCGATCCTCGCTGGATGTCCCAAATTTGCGACCTTGATGTACGTGTTAGGTATAGTTGGGCACCACGTCGTAGCGTAATGGTTAGCAAGCTAGTCTTGCAGATCCGTGACTATTGTATAGTGAGTTCAGTCCTTGCTGGATTCCCCATATTTGCAAACTTGTATCGCATCCTACCTGTACTAAACGAATTGGGTAAATTTAGAACGGCCTCGGGTTAGCTCAGTCGGTAGAGCGTTCGAATAGAAACCACAAGGTTCCTAGTTCGATACCGGCCCTCGCCAACTCAGCGTATGAGTAGCACAGGGATCTGTGCGGTAAAGTAAGGAGCTGATGGTAGGCGTGGCGCTTTATCTCAGACGCAAAAACAATCTCCTTGGTCTAGCCCTAGTGAAAAGGGGGATAGACTCCCTCGCTGATTGGCTGATACCGATTTTAGGCCACTCCGACGACTTACTTTTATAGTGGTGTAATGACTTGCAAGCTAGTCCCGCACATCCATTACTACTGTATAGTGGGTATTGAGCCTTGCAGAATACTCCCTACTTGTGATCTTGTGTCATATCCTACAGGTTGGGTAAATAAAGGGTATCCCATCCTGGTGTTATGGTTAGTAACTTAATGTCACAGATCCATTAATACTGAATAGTTAGTTCAATCCTCACTGGATGGCTAAAACTAGCGACCTTGTGTCATATCTTACTCGTGGCGAAAGGGTTGGACAAACAACTGTACTCGATACTTTGGTTTAAAATTAAATAAATGAGCTCTGAAAAAACAATAACATCTTGTGTTCGTTATTAAGCACTGCTAACGGTCGCAAGGGAGAAAAGAACCCAAGAGGACCCAAATAGTTCCAGACTCGAAGGACAGAGAAAATATCAGTCCAACAACAGATCCAGCTACTTAACAAATAAGAAGAATAGCAGATACCACACATTCAGATAAGTATGGAAACAAAATTACATACTCCTTAATTAGCCGCCACTGTTGTATACTCCTTATAACACATCGGGTATATAATGGGATATATATATATATATATATATATATATATATATATATATGAAAGTAAGTAAACAATGTGTTTATTTTTCATATGGCCTTTTTAGCCGACAACTTTTGGAGGATATGTGCTTAATTAAAGTCATACCTAATTTTGAAAATTAATTAGTTAATAATTAATACCCGCCTAAATTCATTAATTATTAACTAATTAATTTTCAAAATTAGGTATGGCTTCAATTAAGCACATATCCTATATATATATATATATATTATATATATATATATATATATATATATTATATATATATATAGAGAGAGAGAGAGAGAGAGAGAGAAAGAGGGGTGATATGGGATAATTGTTTTTTCTTGTTACTCTCTGCTTACTGGTTCCTGCTAACTCGGTCGCCATCTTCTCTTGTTGAGTTGATCCAGTGGGCTTTATGCTTTGATTCTTCGTCTTTTTGGAAATCATGTTTACTATGAAAAGGCATTAGACTGTCATGGGTATGATGCAGAACTATATCTAGTGGTGAAGTTCTAATTCGGGAACTCTGTGGAGTATGGAGTACTCATTTATAGCCATTACTCCTAGGTCCATATGTTGTATACCCACAAACATATATAAATGAATATGAATTTAACATTTTTAGAAAAAACAAATGATGTTAATAGTTTGCTGACAGAATCTGTTTCGACATTTTTAATAGAGCGGTCTTCATCAAGGGCAACATATGAGGGAAAGACGGAATGAATAACCGTTAGAAAGGGGGTACCCCTTCTCCGGAGGCTAATATGATATACAACACTACGGATTTGTCAAAACTCAAATTCTTGAAACTTTCCATCTTTCTTCAATTGTACTGTGGACTTTTAACTTACTTTTTGTAGCTGGAATACATCATGGACATTTTTGATACTTATTATACACTTTTTATGTATTTTACATCAAACTCTTTTGAGTTTTTATTACGGATTATAATGCTTCTGATTTTTAAGAATAAAATTCATTTTATTTTTAACACAGAATACGCAGTTTTCAAAAAATTCCAGCATCGAACACCAGCGTTCGTTTGTACCCCCCCTTCTAACGGTTATTTATTCCGTCTTTCCTTCATATGTTGCTCTTGATGAAGAGCGCTCTATTAAAAAGGTCGAAACGGATTCTGTCAGCAAACTTTTAACATCATTTGTTTTTTCTAAAAATGTTAAATTCATACTGTCGGATTAACTTCCATTTACTTCATAAATGAATATATAACGGAGAGAGAGAGACACACACAGTAGAAATGGGATGAGGGCTCTTACTTCTTATTTTTCTATTTCTTCTAACTCTTCAGCCGCCATATTCTTCATAGGTCTGACTTCCCAGGGCTGATTTTCCGGGCTGATTTCTCGGGTTGATTCTTCTTCTTTTCCGGGATGTCATCTCTTGTTTTAATTAACTTAACAAACAAGAATGGTTGTTTTTCAATATTTTTATTAGCAACAACCCCAACCCAGGATTCCGCAGCGGATCAAGAAGCGACATCTCAAGAGCCGGCTATGTCTGCTCTTGACGCAAATCTGGTCGCATCTGACAAAAACTATCTCGTGCCTGTAATCACGGCCTATCGGAGGGTCAGCGGAATGTCATCGGTTGTCAATAATCGGCCATGGTGACTTTGCACTTAACCCCCGATCTTCTGAATCTAACGGACTCTGATTCAAATATTCTTATTACAGGTACGTACATAATTCATAAGCTGCTCATGAATTATATAACATCACGTCACATATTCATTTTGATTCTTAATGACACTACACACATTTAATCGATCCCGCAATGGTATACCTATATATTTGACATTAGCGTATACTATATTCATTAATTGAAGCTGTCGTGGCAGAGTTGTTATTGTCATTTCAACATTCATATACAGGGTGCCCATAAAATATATTTACAGTGATTTATCAGATATCTTTCCCTTCTGTTTTGGTTTGTATTTTTTGTTTTACTGTACATCAACAGCATGGGTCATTTAATGCCGACAAAGTTTTGAAGTAAATTCATTCTTAATAGATACTATTCTTTTTATAAACACATTTTTCTATTTAACCCATAGATGGGACCCTAACATGTACTGCCACTCTGAGTCAGATCAGGGAGAAATGATGATGAATCGATGCTCCACATTCTCCAGACCTTCAGAACAGGAACCTCACCATCAGATAAAGTTTAACGTAATTCCCAGGACATGAAGACCGTCAGCCACCGCATTCTAGTATATATATATGATAAAAATGTTTGGGGTTTGCTATGAGGGCAATAGGGTTGGGACAATCATATAGATACGAGGGGTGGACATGACCAGCCGATTTGGTCGGAGGAGGCCTCTCCGACCGGTCATCACTGATCTAAAGTAAAAGATTAATGATCCAATTGCGACTATTGATGAGGCTATGGTATACTGTTTATTGATTTTAACGGCATATCAACCCGTCTGGAGTTATGTCATGCCTAACGGTTAGGAAGTGATACATATCGTGTATTTATATTTATACTTTTTAGTAATTGATTTTAAAAATGTGTTAACATTATTGGGGGTTATGTTGTATGGTATTGATTTGTTTCATGTCTATATTCTATAGTATAATTTTATTTCCCTCAAAAAAGATAGAATATCCTCCATGTTGACATTTTCAAATAGATCTTTCATATTGTTTGCTTTAAAATAACGGTTTCTGATGTGAGCAAAAGAAACGCATTCCATGAATAAGTGTTTAACTGTCAAAGGTGTTTGACATGTTCCACATTGTGATTATTGTTCTATGGTATAGTGAACATAGCAAGACATCTAGTCTATGTATTAATACTCGTGTTCCTTAATTGTACTACCGTTCTCATCTTGCAACATCCTCTAGTTAAAAATTACACCATCCAAATCATCCAAGATGTAATGCAAAAATGTCAATCCTGATATCTGGAGTTACTAATCAGCCTTATTTTTTGAGTGTCGTCACCTCAGCTAAATAATGGACCATTCCGTTTTTATTATAAAGAAAGAAAGGAATAAAAATGTCATTCTTCGCATAAAAATATAATAATAAGAAAGAAAGAAAGAAAGAAAGCATGGAAAAGACAGAGAGAGGGAGTGAATGGTAATCTGTTTCAATCGAACAAAGGGAAAGATGAAAAAAAGAAAAAGAAAAAAGAAAACATCGTGTGAGTGTGTGTGTGTGTGTGAGAGAGAGAGAGAGAGAGAGAGAGAGAGAGAGAGAGAGAGAGAGAGAGAAGAGAGAGAGAGAGAGGGGGGTTAAATCAAGATTATTATACATTTTACAGATTGAACTATTTAGCAATAGCTTTTAAGTTAATATATCAAATGTAGTACTTAAATAATCCTACTGTAGTACATCCACAGGTCCTGCAAGTAATATCTTAATAGTGCAAATGTAAATGTGTATTAAATGAGGAAAATAAACTTCAATATCTACTCCATATATTGTAATAATTTCCACAGTTTTTGAAATCTTTTTTTTTTCAGGGCTCGAATACTGACTTCCGGCACCGGTGGGAAATACACATCTCTATCAGCCACGAGATTGGCTCATATTCACATTTATGGCGTATTGAAAAATAAATTATTAAAAACTGATATTAATAATCAACAACAATGATTTCCGGGGTTTCCTCTCACACATTTCCTTTCACGCATTTCTATGCATCGTGTATTTTCGTTCTGTACATATATGCAAAGATTAACAGACGCCAGATGTGTGACATTAAAACAGGAATCGGTAATATTCGCAGAGTTCCGTCCCGGATTCCTGCCTCAAAACCAGCTAGCCGGTGGCTGCTGAAAAAAACCCCCAGCTACGATTGAAGTCCGTAGCCGAAGCGGTGTCACTTGAAAAAAAAAACAAAAACAAAAACAACTTAGGGCGTTTTTCCCGAAAACCCAACACCAACACTAATCCTAACCCTAAACCCTAACCCTAACCCTAAACCCTAACCCTAACCCTAAACTCCCCCAGTTAAGATGAACAGTTTTATTACAAAATTTGTGGGTTCAGTTTTTTCTGGGTCAGCCTGCATACAGGGTGACCCAGAAAAAACAGAGCCCTAATTATTTATTTATTTTCCCATTAAACTAACCCTAAACCCCTACCCCAACCTCAACTCTAACCCTAACCCTAAACCCTAGTTTTTTTTTTCAAGTGAGTCCGCTTCGGCTACGGACTTCAATCGTAGCTGGGTTTTTTTTTCAGCTGCCACCGGCTAGCGGTTTTTGAGGCCGAAGGAACTCTTCGAATATACTGCAGGAATTCATCCAACCTATTGATAAACAGATCAAGAAACGAACTGTTCATTTGTTTTTTTAGATTATTTTTTAAAGTTGTAAAGATATTTTATGGAGAGCCTGTATTACTTTATCCCAAAAGAAGATTGGTGGAAATGTAATATGCATTCCCCCCTAAAAAAGAACAAAAAAAAACAAAACAAAAAAAAAACGGACATTTTTCAGATGATTCGAGTACCAAATAACAAGCAAAGATACGAAAAGAAAGAAAAAACAATGTTCTTGTTGTATTTTTAAAAAAAAGAAGACTTGATTGAGTTAACCAATGAGAAGAGACAGACAACAATGGAGTTTTTAACATCCCCTCATTGTCTGATTTGCGTATTTAGAAACTTTTTATAATCAACTCTGTTGTGTTCATTTATTGTTTTTTGTTGTTGTCCTTCTCTGCTATTACCAGATATTTCCCACCTTACGTTGTGTCAACGAGTGAGTCTATCAGATCATTACAAAAGCATGTGGTGGAGGCACTTGGTGTAATGGTTAGAGTCGTAGGAAATGGACTCGTCGACCCGAGTTCAATACCTGGACGAAACTGTTTGCATTTCACATGTCGCTAATACCCTTGGAAAAGGTATGAATCCAATTCTCCCTTCAGCTATGGGTAAATAGCAGGGCAGACTGGGCTCTTTAACTATGGTTAGATAATCAGTCTAGGAGAAAGAAAAACTCTGAATTCAAACTTGTTAAACTCTGCTTAATAAATTGACCTTGTGTCGCATCCTGCTCGTGTAGAGGGGTTGTTAAATATATACAAAATAGTGTGGTTCTCACCGAGTTCCTCAGACACTGTTGTATACTGGATCATACAATATACAGTATACTAGTACATCCAAATATAGAGTAACTCACAACAGAGTGCTAAGACATCGTGGGGAGATGGATCCCGTCAGAGCCGAAAATTGTGTCTGTACTCCTTGCAAGCTGGGTCGCATCTGCTAACTAACAAAACTGGACGCGAGAGAATAATCTCGCGTCCAGTCGCGCGTCTTTTAAGATTATTAACCGCCTACCAGGTGATTTTCCATAGGACCCCATGATTTTTAATCTAACAGACCTTAGTTCAAATTCCTAACTACAGATACGGTCACAATTTATGACTGCCCATAAATTGAAACATCATAACTAAGCCTAGGAAATGGTATCAGAATCCTAGTGGCAGAGTATGTCCATAACATGCAACTCTCCACATTCACCCTTACTTCGGCAAGACGCGTGATCGGAGAGCCCCCACATTCACTCAACCGATCAATCGGCTGGTCACGTCAAGCCCAAGCACCTATATGATTGTCCCAACTGTAATTGTTCTCATGGCAAACCCCGAATCCCTTTTCTCATATATGTGCTAAAAGGTGATGGTTGAGGGTCTTAGTGCCCTGGGTATGACGTTAAACTGCATCTAGTAGTGAGGTTCCAAATCTGAACCTCTGGGGAGAGTGAAGTACCTCTTCATTGCCATTACTCTCAAGTCCACCCTGATTCGGATTGGTTAGTACCTGTTACGGTCCCATCTGTGGGTTAAATAGAAAAAATGAGTTTGAAAAAAAAAAAATGTGTTAAAAAAAAGTTGAGTACCCATGAAAAATGTATAAAACAAAAACGTTTTCGGCATAAAATAACCCAATGGTTTGACATGCCGTAAAATCCAACCAACCAAATCCTTTAGATTGTCATATATATAATATATATATATATATATGTGTGTGTGTGTGTGTGTGTGTATGTGTGTGTGTATGTGTGTCAGTCTGCTCATTATCCAACTATCAATTCTAGTATGTTTATATCTATCTATCCATCTATCTATCTATCTAGCTAGCTAGCTAGCTAACGACTGCTGAACTGGGATAGAGAGACAAGAGTTACAGCTATAATTCAATTCTAGATCTATCTATCTGGATAAATAGAAAAAATGAATAAAAAAAATGTGTCTAAAAAAATTGAGTACCCATCAAGAATCAATAAAACAAAAACGTTTTCAGCATCAAATAACCCAACAATGGTTGACATGCCGTAAAACCCAACCAACCAATCCATACTTTCAGACTTGTACCAGACTTATATACGTGACCGTTTCCCAGATTTTTGGAAATTCTTAACAGATTGATCAATCTCTTCATCCTGTCATGTTACCATTCATTTCCCGTGTCTCCCCGGACAATTCACACATTGACCAAAGAATTCACGCCACCAGGAAATGAAGTATCTCCTTTTCAGTCAATTTTTGTTCTTTCTTTGAGGAAGGCATTTTCGCGTGTTTCAAATTCTTCAACGTTTGTGTAGCACCTCATAACAGAGAGACGGGGATATCATTTCATTTCGCCACTCGATCATGTGAAACTGAATTATGTCACGCTAATTTAATTTAATTCATGAATTATAGAATAGGCGTGTTCGTATCTGTACCTAATCTAGTCGCACTGTCGGCTGGGACAGAAGAATATACCAAATGCCCCTCTGTAAAGTCGTCGGGGTGGCCTAAACATCGAAGGAGTCTATCCCCTTTTCACTAGCACTAAACCAAATAGATTGTTTTTGCGTCTGGGGTGGAGCACACCTGACTCTGACACCACTTTATGTAAAGTCGTCGCCGGTGGCCTAAAATCGGTATCAGCCAGACAGCGAGGAAGTCTATCCCCTTTTCACTAGCACTAAACCAAATAGATTGTTTTTGAATCTGGGGTGGAGCACACCTGACTCTGACACCACTTTATGTAAAGGAGGGAGGGAGTCTATCGCCTTTTCACTAGTGCTAGACCAAGGTTGTTTTTTTTGCATCTGAGGTAGAGCGCCACACCTACCATCAGCTCCTTACTTTACCGTACAGATCCCTTTTGCTACTCATATGCTGAGGTGACGAGGGACAGTATCGAACACGGAACCTTGTGCTTTCTTGGGTGACGCTCTATCGAGTGAGTTCACCAATGAGGCCTCTTGTTAGCCGTGAGTGATGAACCGTGATGCTTAAGAACGGAATCCTTGTGGCTGAGCAGAGCAATCCCTGGCTTGCAACACACCACTTTGGGCGTTACTTCGGCTAAACTGGCGGGCGGAGAAGCCTCCTCCGAGCAATCGGCTGGCCACGTCAAGCCCTAGAACCTATATGATTATCCCAACCCTATTGCCCTTGTGCCCAACCCTCTTTATCATATATGTGCTAGAAGGCGGTGGCTGAGGATCTTAATGTCCTAGGAATGACGTTAAATTCTATCTGATGATGATGTTCCAGTTTTGGATGTTTGGGGAATGTGGAGCACCCCTTCATAACCATTGCTCACTGGACCACTCTGACCCGGAGTGGTAGTACCTGTAACTCGACACTTCCGCCCTGTCGGATGGGGCGTTAGAATGCACCGACTGCACCGCTGCAGAGGGGTAAGACTCCCCCAATGGGGCCACTTGTTGGCCGTGGGTGGCGACCCGTGATGCTTAAGAATAGAGCCCAGGTGGATGAGCAGTTCATGACTTGCAATACTCCACTTTGGTCCTATCTTGGGTTAGACGGGCGGTCGAAGAGGCCCCCTCCGATCAATCGGCTGGTCACGTCAAGCCCTAGCACCTATATGATTTTCCCAACCCTATTGCCCTTATGACAAGCACCAACTCCTTTTTATCATATGGGTGCTAGAAGGCGGTGGCTGCGGGTCTACATGTCCTGGGAATGACGTTAAACTCTATCTGATGGTGAGGTTCCAGTTCTGGAGGTTTGGGGAATGTGGAGCACCCTTTCATAACCATTGCTCCCTGGACCACTCTGACCCTGAGTGGTAGTACCTGTTAGGGTCCCATCTATGAGTTAAATAGAAAAAAACATGAGTTCATAAAAAATTGAGTATAAATTAAGCATGAATTTATTTCAAAACTTAATCGGCATAAAATAACCCATCGAGGTTGATATGCCATAAAACAAAACAAAACAACACAAAAAACCCTCTTAAATGAGCTCACCTGTTAATCGCGGCTAAGCAGAGCAATCCATGACTTGCAACACACCTCTTTGGCCCTTACTTAGGCTACATGGGCGGTTATAGAGGCCCCCTCCAATCAATCGGCTAGTCACATCAAGCTCTAGCACCTATATGATTGTAACGACACTATTGCCCTTATGGTAACCCCAACTCTTTTTATGATATATGTGATGGTGGCTGCGAGTTTTAGTTTCGTGGGCAGGTTGTTAAAAATCATCTAATGGTAGTGTTCCAGCTCTGGGGCTCTTCATTGACATTACTCCCAGATCCACTCTGACCCTGAGTTGTAGTACCTGTTAAGGTCCCATCTATGGGTTATATAGAATTTTTTTTTAGAATTGAGTTTGAAAAAAAAATGACATAAAGGTGAGTTTAAAAAAGGTGCTGAATACCCATCAAGAATGAATAAAACAAAACGTATTTAGCATAAAATAACCCAGTAAGGGTTGACATACCGTAAAATCCAACCAAACAAACTAACCATTTACCCAACTTAGGACTCAAAGAGGTTCGAACGAAGAAATATTTGAGTGTGTATTGGCTCAACACCTCTGCCACGGACAGAATGTGACAGAAGGTCAATTTAGAAACGGAGTAAAGCTGTTTTTGAATTCATAAAATTCTTTCTCCTAAATTGGTTGCCCAACCAAGTCTAAAGAACCCAGACTTCGCTACTATTTATCCATACCTTGAAGGTATGTGTAATATGGATTTGTACATTTCCCAAGGGCATTATTGCGAAGTGAAACGCAAACAGACTTGTGCTGGATTTGAACTCGCGTCGCTCATTCCATTTACTACGACGATAACCGTGACGCTAAGCGAAGAAATACTTGAGCATCTATCCGAGTAAATTTTTCATATTTTCATCAATTTTCTACGATTATTTTATCATTTACAACCCCCCCCCCACACACACATACACGAGTAGGATGCGACACCAGGTTAATTTTTTACATTGGAGTTTAATACGTTTGGATTCAGAGTTTTCCTTCCCCTAGATCGGTTGCCTAACCAAGGTTAACGAGCCAAGTCTCTCCTACTATTTAACCACACCTGGTGGGAGAATAGTTGGATTCATACCTTTCCCAAGGGTATTAGCACTATGTGAAATTCAAACAGCATTTCTACCATTTTATACGTATTTACTCAACCCCTCCCCACGAGCAGGATGCGACACGAGTTCAATTTCTTTTGTGGAGTTTAACAAGTTTGGAGTTTTTCACTCTCCTAGACCGGTTGCCGACAAAGGCTAAAGAGCACAGTATTCACTACTATTTACCCATACCTGGTGGGAGAATAGTTGGATTAATACCTTTCCCAATGATATTAGCACATGTGAAATGTAAACAGCCTCGTCCAGGATTTGAACTCGGGTCGATGAATCCATTTCCAACGACTCTAACTATTACACCACGCGCCTTGTTTGTCTTTGCAAACTGCATTTGGAATTTGCAAGAAGACTTTTAAAGTCCGATTCAAAGATCTTCTAAACCTGGAAATTTCCTAAATGGATTATTTCTTCATTTGGTGCTGAAATGGTAAGTGCAGATTTTGATGTTTTTCTTAAAGAAGAATTCCTTGAAATGACTTCCGATCTTGAAGCGAAGACTTGTGTACACATTTAAAGGAATTCGACATTTACTCATCATCATCATCATCAGCAGCAACATCATCACTTTTGGATTATTTTTGGGTATCAAGTGTGCTAAAAACCGCAACTTATATCTATAGACTATTCCAAGCTAGTCTCGCAGATCCATTACTCCTGAATAGTAAGTTCAGTCCTCACTGGGTGCCCCAGTCAAGAAATTATTTTTATTCTTTTGAATTTATTTCTTTTTACTTTTTTATTGGTCTGCTCCTGGTTAAAAAAATAACTGCTTCCTAATTTTTTGCATATTACAATAAAAGACGAGCTGCGTAATTGCTTTACTCAAGCTTTATTCAATATAACTTAACTGTGGTCCAGTTCAGGTGAAGATTCTTTAGTATTTAGAGTGAACTGATCAGTGGAAGAAAACTGTACGTAACTCTAATCACACATAATCCTCCTCCTCCTCCTCCCCTCCTCCTCCTCATCATCATCATCATCGTTGTTTGATTATGTGTGGGTATCAGGTGTGCTAAATACCGCAACTTATATTTATAGACTGCTCAAACACGTACTTAACTCAATATTTAAAGGAGTTGATAAATTGTCCTACATTAATCGCTGGAATAACTGCTTAAAAGAAAGGACAGATCAACAGACAAGGATTATACAACATTCCATTTCAAGACAGGATCAACTCTGATATAACTTTCTACATTGAGGACAGATCAACAGCTTTGATATCAAGTCAACGGACAAGGAGTAACACTGAGGGTACACCTTTCTACTTCAAGAAAGGATCAAATGTTATTCCACAAATGATCTCCACTGTAAAACTGTCCTAAAATGGCCACACGAATCGTAACAATCATCATCATCATCATCATCTCGCGCTAGTAGCCCGGATATCCACGACAATCTCTCGCCAACCGTCCCTATTATTCATTGTCCTCTGGAGGTCCTCTACCCAGCATGCAATATCTGCACAGAGATGGTCAATGCAGGTATTTGCTGGACGGTCTACACTGGCATATTCATGCGCTGGTTTCCAAAGGGAAAAAGGTGCCTATGAGTACGTCCTTGCTTCTCCAGTAGAGTTCATTATGTCTTGTTCGTCTCATTCGGGGGGGGGGTCTCTGTGATAGGGGTCAAGTGGCTGTACAGCTGCTTTCTTGTGTGGTGTCGTTTCCATGATTTCTTTAAGATCCCACCCAGAATTCTTGTTCAGCTTACACCTAACTTATACTCTGGGCGCTTCGTTAAGGTCAAAGTGGTGCAGCCATACAGTAGCACTAACACAACTACGGCTTGGAAGAATAGTTGTTTTAACTTGTCAGTGAGATCTGATTTCCATATAACTGATAACCTGTTTATAGCAGACCATGCATTCCCTATGCGTGCATTAATATCTCTTTATGTGGATGAGATATTACTACCTAGGTACGCGAATTGTAATAAATAAACCAAATTATTCCAAGCTTTGTGCAACGGTTCAGCTCATTTTACTAGCTTCTCCAAGTTCTTATATGATGAAAACTGGTTGGTTGGTTGGTTGGTTGAGATAATACTACCGAGGTACGTGAATTGTAATAAATGAACGAAAATAACTGAAGCAAATTATTCCAAGCTTTGTGCAACTGTTCAGCTCATTTTAGTAGCTTCTCCAAGTTCTTATATGATGAAAACTGGTTGGTTGGTTGGTTGGTTGAGATATTACTACCGAGGTACGTGAATTGTAATAAATGAACGAAAATAACTGAAGCAAATTATTCCAAGCTTTGTGCAACTGTTCAGCTCATTTTAGTAGCTTCTCCAAGTTCTTATATGATGAAAACTGGTTGGTTGGTTGGTTGGATTTTACGGCATGTCAACTCTTGTTGGGTTATTTTATGCGGATGACATTTTGTTTTATTCATTCTTGTTGAGTATTCAATTTTTTTTTCAAACTCAAAATTTTCAAAACACATTTTTAATACTAGTTTTAAAAATCTATTTCATCCATAGGGAACACACTCATCGTGACTCGAATACACCATAATGATGTTTACCCATTGCAAAATATGCCCCAACTTCATTAGACTTTATTTTTTCATTGGATAACTAACTTCTTTTAACGATAGTTATTTAAGCAGACGAATTGATTTTGAATGCACTGAGTAACTTTTTTATCTCTTCATTATTAATTGCATGAGATCGTGCTGGAGGGATTAGCAAGGGGACAATTGACAAGAACTGTTTTCTTCTTTTTCTCTCTGTCTCTGTGACATTGTTGTGGTATTTATAATGATCTATTCATTGGGGTTGAATGCGTAATTTCTATTTTTTATTATGACGTTTTGACATGATCTCTTTCTGGCCGGGAAAAAAGTAGACATGGAAGAAAATTGGACAATTCCAGACAAGACAAGAATATTCTTCTTAAAAAAAAAAAGAATAAAAAGAAAAAGAACAACTCCGGAATGTTAATTTGGTGTTAAAAATAATAAAAGTTATCAGACGCTAACAAGATTTCGTGGTTCTCCGAACTTTTTCCAATCGAAAATATTTTTTCCCTTTTTTTTTCTTTATTCAATTTGAGGCAGGTCAGTCCTAAAAACAAAGTAAAATAAAAATAAAATAAAAAACAAAAAAAACATTTAGTCTTAGGAGAGTGAGAGCTAAAAATACTTGATTTTCAGTAAACGATTTCATGCTCTGAATGATAAATAGACAATAGCACAAGATGATAACATTTTTGAGAAGTATAGAACATTCACTCAATAATCCAAACTTGATTAAATTAGAAATATGGAAGTGTGAGAGGCGTGATAGTTGGTTGGTTGGTTTGCTATTTTAGTTTACGGTATATCAACCCTTTACGGACTATCTAAACAAAGAATAGGTTAACAATTTTGAGTATTATTGAAAATGCGCTCAATAAAATGTCAGAAATATGGAAGTGTGAGAGACTTAACGGTTGGTTGGCTATTTTGTGTTACAATATATCAACCCTTTACGGACAATTTAAATAAAGGACAGGTGTTGTATACCCACTGGGGTAGGTCGATTTTTCACTTTTTAAAAAATATCAAATTGTCCATCTATACAAAAGTTGTGTGTTTAAATCTTTTACTTGCACCATTGCTTGAGGAAATAGCACCAAAGATTGTCTACTAAAATGCACTAAACATCCTTGTTTTCGCAAAACTTAGCCTTTAGAAAACGAGGATTTATAGTGCATTTTAGTAGACGATCTTTGATGCTATTTCCGCAAACAATGGTACAAGTAAAAGATCTAATTTTTGGTTTCAGTATTCCGTATAGTAACACACAACTTTCGCATAGATGGACAATTTGATATTTTTTAAAAGTGAAAAATCGACCTACTCTAATACCCACATCTCGAGTATAAAATGGAGAGAGAGAGAGAGAGAGAGAGAGAGAGAGAGAGAGAGAGAGAGAGAGAGAGAGAGAGAGAGAGAGAGAGAGAGAGAGATGGGATGAGGGTTAATACTTGTTACTCTCTGCTTACTGGTTTCTGCTAACTCGGGTGCCATCTTCTCTTGTTGAAGAAGAAAAATCAACCCTCAACAGAACGCCCATTGGGAGCCAGTGGGCTTTCTGTTGGGGGTTGATTTTCTGGGCAATCGTCTCTTGTTTTAATTAACTTAACAAACAAGACTTGTTTTTTTTCTTATAACGCTTTATTTCAACAACACAGCCCAGGATTCCACAACGGATCGAGAGCGACATCAGAGCGAGCGACTTTCGCGTCTACTCGCTCTGAATCTCTGGTCGCATCTGACTAAAACTATTTCCCGCCTGTAATCGGAAGGTTAGTGGAATGTCACCGGTTGTCAATCATCGGCCATGGTAACTTTCTACTGAATCCCCGTTCTACTGAATCAAATGGACCTTGATTCAAATATTCTTACTACATAATTCATGAACTGCCAATGAATTATATAACACATGTTGCTTACACTACCTGCTTAAGTTGCTTAAGTGGTCACGAAATTAAATATTAAACAGGCTCCTCGCTGCTTAACCTCGGTGATCTAGCGGGAACGGGTGCTTTTGGCAGGACTTGACCGTTATTTAGCGGTCAGTGGCACGGACAATGAGATCGGTGAATTCCTATTTCTATATTCGTTGAGACTTAATGGTGATTCGTTGGTTGATTGGTTGGTTATTTTGTTTTGCGGCATATCAATCCTTTTTGGGTCATCTAATGCTGAATCAAGTCATTTTTTTTTTATAAACAAAGGACTCAGGTTGCTTACATTCCTTGCTGTTGCTTAAGTGGTCATCTTATTAAGTATTGAACCGGCTCATCGCTACTTAACTTCGGTAATCTAGCGAGAAACGGTTCTTACAGCAAGACTTTACCGTAATTTGAGACAAGGGTAGAATATTACCTTATAACTTTCCACTTATAATTAGACCGTAATATTATTGTTCGGAATCATTATCTAAAAAAAAAAGAAAAGAAAAAAAGAATCTGATCATAAAGTGGAGGTTCCATTTTCTATTCTCACAAGTCATAAACTGATCCTCCATTATTTGGCCACGCACTTTTTCTAATTGTAGCTTAAAACACTAGTGAGAAACATATTTGTTGGTTGGTTATTTTGTGTTTCGATATATCAACCCTTTACTGAACAGACTCATCGCTGCTTAACTTTGGTGATCTAGTAGGAAGCATGACTTGACCGTAATTTGAGACGTAAGGGTAAACTATTATTTTATAACTTTGCACTTATAATTAGATCGTAATATTATAATTTATATATTATACTTATAATTAGATCGTAATATTATAATTTATATATTATACTTATAATTAGATCGTAATAATAATTATCGAAGAAACGCCAAAAGAATAATCTGATTATGAAGTGGAGGTTCCATTTTCTATTCTCACAAGTTATAAACTGATCCTCCATTATTTGGCCACGCACTTTTTCTAATTGTAGATGAAAGCAACAGTGAGAAAGGTTCTTGTTGGTATGTTGGACAATTAATTATTGAACCGGCTCATCGCTGTTTAACTTCGGTGATCTAGCGAGTTTTTTATTCACCGTGACTTGACAGTAATTTAATCCTTAGTTACACGGACAATGAAATCGGTGAATTCCCGTTTCTACGTTCGTAGAGATGTTACATTATTTAGATTTTTCGGACTGTTATCCTTATCTTTATAGTTATATACAAAAAGTTTCGGTCGATGTGACCTCTGGCGTTCTTCAGATATTTCTTGTTGAACTCGGAAACATTCGTATGGGCAAAGAAATTTGTAAACAATGTAGGTTTTGTATTATTTACATTTTTCGGACTGTTGTCCTTATCTTTATTGTTATATGCAAAGGATCTCGTCCAATGTGCCCTCCGGCCTTTTTCAGGTGTTTCTTGTCGAACTCAGTAAACTTATTTTCGTAATCAGGAGCCTTCACCGTACTTCGATGAGCCCCCTAACCCTAACCCTTTCTTTATATAATCCATTGGAGTAGATTGTTCTCAATCCGTTAATCGTGAGCGGAGACAAGTGTTGAGCTATGTTAAGTAATCTATGTTTTATCGCCCGTAGTCAGGATTGAACCTGCCATCCACAGATAATTTTTTTCAGAACCTTATTAACTCAACCCCTATATCCGTAGCGCTATATGTCCTACGTTGGGTATATCTATTAAGAATGGAGATTCGCTTCCGGTTTTTGTCTGTAACAAAAATTACGTAACTGCTTATGTCTCATTACCCAAAATCGTTATAACAGAATATTTGAACATGCAACATTAGACAGTCCTCATTGGGTTTTTTAAAAATGTTTTAATAAATACATGACTGGGTATTATATATCTATATATAGTTTGTTTTATTTTGATACATATTCAAAGTTTACATTTCAAATTGTTTTATCTTTTAATCCTTTAATGAATTTGATCATTTTACTTACTTAGGGTACAAACTCGCTGACATTGATTTTTTTACTCCTACCCCTCAGGCCATGTGTTTCAAAAATCTATTTTTACATCACCCAGAGGGCGTTTTTTTATTTTGCACTAGTAACAATAAAGATGAGGACAACAGTTCTAAATATGTAAATAATGCAAATTAACAAGCTTCATCTAAAAACTTCAGTGAAATAACTCGGAGAGATGTTTCATATTATATATAATATATATATATATATATATATATATATATATATATATATATATAAATTGATTATATATATATATATATTATATATATATATATATATATATATATATATATGTGTATATATATATGATATACCAAACTGTTGGTAAATCCTCGCGGTGAGAAAAAACCCAGCAAATAGTATGATTGTAAAAATATACTATCAAACATTACCCGGGGAGAAAAAAAATTTGGAAAAAAAAGAAAAGACCAAGATAATCGTACCAACCAAAAATAATCTATTGGTACAATATTTGGCCAAACGAAAAAACAATTTATATGTATATATTTATAAGATATATATATATTAATACAAAACCGCCAGGAAACTAAAGCTAATAAGTAAAAAGTGCTCAATACCTAAGTAATGCAAATGATAAAGATAAATCTAATGAATCAGATAAACCTACTAAAATTTTCGCTTAGTGCTCTTCAGGACTAAGATCTGACTCTTAGCCCCGAAAAGCATTAAGCGAAACTTTTAGTAGGTTTATCTGACTCTTTATATATATATATATATATATATATATATATATATATATATATATATATAAATTGATTTACAACTAAATATAATATATATAATATATATATATATATATATACATAACCTTCACACTGTCCATAAACACCGAGATACATTCAAAACATCACCACATACATACGCATAAAATTTCATCCAATCATATACATCCTATGTCTATTGAATTTTTTGTAATTTTTTGCAATGTTTCGATTTTCCTTGCATTTGAAACAAGTTCACCTGATGATTGTTGACGCATGAAACCAAAATGGTTATGTCTGTTCCTTTGTCACCAAAGAAATAGATATGTAAAACCTTTATATCTTTATTTTATTATATATATATATATATATATATATATATATATATATATATATGTACATTTGGTTGTGTATCAATTTATTCTTCTTGTGAACGTTTTTGTGATATTGGAAGCATAGGAAATATATATAAAGTGAACAAAAAAAAAAAAAAACAGAATAAGAACAGTTCTAATATATACCCGTTGTTTTGTTCTCGGTTCGCTTTATTTTTCCAATATCTCACCCTTTGACACGGCATTTTTGACAACTGAATATGACTTAATAAAATAAATGTAAAAAAAATCAATGAGAAAGGATTTGTCATTGTTTAGCCGTCACTGACCAGGAGTGGTAGTACATGTTAGGGTCAAATCTATAGATTAAATAAAAAAAACTGACCTTGAAGAAATGTCAACTAACCGTCAAGCATAAATAGAACAGAACGTCATTGGCATAATATAACCGAACAAGGGTTGACATGCCGTAAAATTCACGAACCAACCAACCAACCAACCAACCGTTCCATATGGACACTGTTGCCGTCTAGAAATCTTCAAATTATTAAAAATCAAACTGAAAGTGGCAAAAATGCCGAAATAAATTTATATCTGAACTAAGATATATATATATATATATATATATATATATATATATATATATATATATAATGAAACTTTTCAACTCTCTGAAGATGAGCCTTGCCCGAAAATATTAAGAGTAAAAAAAAATTTAAAAAAAAAATGTTTTTCAACATAAATTTGCATTATTTTGCCTTCAAAAAATATCTTATTACATTTTTGATTAATGCTTCAAACACACTATAAAAAAAATCTTTATTTCAATATCCCCGCGCAGGGCCCTATTATTTTTATAGTATTAAAAATATATCTGAAATGATTTTCAAAACTTCCCGCAACACAGCACAACACGGGATTTAACAGAATTTTTACGATCTTTGCCGAACTTTTAAATTTCCATTAGAAGATTCAACAGATTAATACCACAAACACAGATGGAAACTTTTCAACTCTCTGAAGATGGGCCTTGCCCGAAAATATTCAGAGTAAAAAAAGGAAAAAAAAAAAAGAGAAAAAAAAAAATTAAATAGATATGTTTTTCAACATAAATTTGCATTATTTTGCCTTCAAAAAATATCTTATATATATATATATATATATATATATATATATAGTCTGAGGTCGACCATAGTCAAGGATAGATGTTGTGTCTAGCCACACTGAAGAGGCGGGAAACGCCGAAACACGTGTCTGTGGATCACACACACACACACACACACACACACACACACATATATATATACATATATATATATATATACATATATTCTTCTTAGCGGTTTGAGCAATTTTACATATATAACCAAGAAAACTCCCTCAGTGTTGTTTCTCTTGGCTACTACATACGATACTGATGATTATTTTCAGAAAGTACTGGTGTGCTGTCTTTTCTTTTTTTACATTGTTTTTCCCCCAGATATCAACTTGAAATTTTTCTTATTTTGAAAACTGAGTAATGTGTTTTTCCCCAACCGATAGAGTTAAGAGGACTCTTATATATATATATATATATATATATATATATATATTATATATATATTTTTGTCATTATTTTCATAGTGAGTTCGAAGCATTAATTAAAATGTAATAATATATTTTTGAAGGCGTAATAATGCACATTTATGTTTAAAAAACATATTTCTTTCTTTTTTTTTTTTTTTTTTTTCATATTAAGGGTCCTAAATATTTTCAAGCAAAAGCTCATCATCAGAGGAATGAAAGATTTTCTCATAATTTTCATCTGTATTTGATAAATTCAATTGTGTTGTTGTTCATTGAATGTTTGGTGGTAACTGTGAAAAAATTTTTTTTTTTTCCGGCGAAGATATAGTTACGCTCGGTGAATTCCGTAATAAATCGGTGCGGCGATCGTGTTCCGCGGATGTTTTGAAAATTATTTCATATATAAATTCTTTTTTCTTTTTTTTTATAATACTATAAAATAATGAAGCCCTGCTCAGGGACACTGAATAAAGATTTTTTTGTCATTATTTTCATAGTGAGTTCGAAGCATTAATTAAATGTAATAATATATTTTTGAAGGTGTAATAATGCACATTTATGTTTAAAAAACATATTTATTTCTTTTTTTTTTTTTTTTTCATATTAAGGGTCCTAAATATTTTCAAGCAAAGCTCATTTTAATTAATGCTTCGAACTCACTATGAAAAATAATGACAAAAAAATCTTTATTTCAGTGTCCCTGAGCAGGGCTTCATTATTTTATAGTATTATAAAAAAAGAAAAAAGAATTTATATATGAAATAATTTTCAAAAATATCCCGCGGAACACGATCGCCGCACCGATTTATTACGGAATTTACCGAGCGTAACTATATCTTCCGGAAAAAAAAAAAAAAATTTTTCACAGTTACCACCAAACATTCAATGAACAACAACACAATTGAATTTATCAAATACAGATGAAAATTATGAGAAAATCTTTCATTCCTCTGATGATGAGCTTTGCTTGAAAATATTTAGGACCCTTAATATGAAAAAAAAAAAAAAAAAAAAAAAAAAATAATTTTGTTTTTTAAACATAAATGTGCATTATTACGCCTTCAAAAATATATATTATATATAATATATATATATATATATATATATATATATATATACTTTAAATATACGCTCTTACATTTGGGCGCTGGTGATTGTCGACAGTGATGTAATTCGCAAGGTTCATTGGGAAGTTTCGGGTCTTCCAATATCAGACTTCCCTCGCCCTGCTGACCTTATCAGAGGTGATCAAACTCTGGTACAACCACCATCAATAGCCGCTAGAAGACATATGCCAAAAAAAAATTTTTTTTTGACGGTTGTAGAACTATATCCCATTTAAATACAATATATATATATATATATATATATATATATATATTATATATATATATATATATATATTAGAATTTTAGAAATTATGGCTGTCAAATATTCAAGGACATTTAAGAGAATTTGATTTCTAAAAAAGATATATATAAACTTTTTCATATGAAATCTTCAAATTATTAAACCTCAAACTAAAAGAGGCAAAACATGCCGAAATCAATTTACATCTGAACCTTGGCGTTCATTTATTCATATATATTTGATGATGATGATGATGATGATGATGATGATGAGAAATTATTAGAATTTGTAGGAATTATGGCAGTCTAGTATCCAAAGACTTTTTAGAGAATTGGCTTTCTAAAAAAAAGTTTATATTAATTTTTCCCTGAAGTGTTGAAAACAGCCGACAACAACAGAAATATATTTCTCTCCATTGTTTAAATCTTATTAATAGCCACAGTTAACGCCTATTGCATCCGCCATTTTGAATTATCTATTTTCTATTTGAAATTTTTTTTTTCAATGTCTTCTTCTTTTTTCGTATCGTTCCTCCTGCATCATGGTGTTCCCCTCCCTGTGTGTCTTTAATTGAGTGGTCAAGCTGGCACCAACCTCCGGAAAAAAGAAAACCATTCCTCCCAGACAGAGCAGGATAAGAAGTAATTCATGATATAGCTTTATTGCAAATTCTTCAGACTTCTCTTACATTGAAGATTTGCAAAATACGCCAAAGTTATTTCTTGATACATCGACAATAAAATGCACGTGTAATCCAGAGACGTCAGATTAACTACTCACTAAAGGTTTTTGGTAGTTATCACAAATCCCCAGTTTTATTTCACTTTTTGGGAGTTTTTCACGCTATCCCGAGCGTGTAGCCTTTCACTGGAGGCTAATGACAGCAAGTCTACTCAGGTCTCCAAATACTGTAGTCGATTTTAACAATGCTGTGGTTTGAATTCCTTTGATTTCCAATTCATCGAAAATCTTTTTTTAGTGAAATGGATCGCTAATAAGGACTGAGCCTATTATAGTAGCGACCACCTCAAGTGGAATTTAACAGGTTTGAATTCAGAGTTTTCCTTCTCCTAGACTGGTTGCCTAATCAAGGTTAACGAACCCAGTCTGCCCTACTATTTACTCGTAACTGGAGGGAGCGTAGTTGGATTCATACCTTTCCCAAATGGTATTAGCGCTATGTTAACTGTAGCTTCGTCCAGGATTTGAACCCGTATCGACGAGTCCATTTTCTATGACTCTAACCATTACACCACGCACCTCCACAGCGTCCAACATACTCTCGGGTCACGTTCGAAGGGCACCAATTACAATTGGTACAACCTTTACCTTCCATATTCTGACCAGGTTATCATTATCTTTATTTCACTTGTGAGTTTTTCACACCAGCGTATACCGATGGTATTTCACTGGAATTTGTGTGACAACAAGTCGCCTCTTTCCTGGACTCTTCTGAGTATTCTAACCGATTTCAGCTATACAGTTGTCTGGATACTCTCAATTGTTCGTCTGATTTCCAGATCCTCCAGTCTTTTCCCAATCTTTTTGGGATCGTTTCTAGCGTACCAACTACAATTGGTATCACTTTCACCCTCATATTCCACAGATTTTTCAATTTTCTCTCAAAGTCCAGGTAATGGTTTATCTTTTTGTTTTCCTTCATCTTCACCCTATGGTTTACTGGAACTACAAAATCTTCCAGATGACAAGTTCACTTTTTCTTTGTTAATCAATACTAAGTCTGGTCTCCTTGCTGGGATAAGGTCATCCGTCTGTATCTCGAAGTCCCAGAGAATTTTATGTGTTTCATTCTCAAGAACAGATTGTGGTTTATGAATATATAATTTTGTTGTATGGTCAAAATTTAGTTTTTTGCATAATTCCCAACAGATCATTTTCCCAACCCAATCGTGCCTAGCTTTGTATTCTCGTTGTGCTAGTTTGCTACATTCGCTAAATACATTGTTTACAGTCTTATCTCTGTTACTGCACAATCTACATTTACTGTTTTGTTGTGTCTTATCAAGTTTTGCTTTGATATAATTTGTTCTTATGGCATTATTTTGTGCAGCGATTATTAGTGATTTAGTTTCTCTCTTAAGGTTTCCTCTTCTTAACCATGTCCAAATCTTTTCATGTGCAACCACACCAGCGTAAGCTGATGTGGTTTTACTGGTGTCTGAGTGACGACACGTCTCCTCAAGTCGCCATGACTCTTCTTAGTATACTAGTCGATTTCAACAATGTTGTAGCCTGGATGGTCATTTTCTTTGATTTTCAGTTCCTCTAGTCTCTTTCCAAAACTTCTGGGGACCATTCCAAATGCACGAACTACAATTGGTATCACGATCACCCTAATATTCCACAGTTATTATTATTTCACTCTATTCGAGTTTTTCACACCTGCCGTAGCCAGTGGTTCACTGAAGGCTGAGTGACAGCAAGTCTCCTCAGGTCTTCAGAACTCTTCTGAGTATTCCAGCTGATCTCAACAGTGCTGTAGTCTGGATGATCTCGATCCTTCCTCTGATTTCCAAGCCCCTGAGGATCGTTCCAAGGGCCCCAATTAAAATTGGTACGATCTTCACCCTCATGTTCCACAGTTTTCTCAGTTATCTGGCAAGGTCCAAGTATTTATCGATATTTTCGCTTTCTTTCATTTTTACTCTGTGATCGGCCGGGACGGAAAAATCCACGAGAAGAAAAGACTTCCTCTTCTTGTCCATTAAAACTAGGTCTGGTCTTCTGGTTGGGATTAGGCGATCCGTCTGTACCACAAAGTCCCAGAGAATTTTGTGCGTCTCATTCTCCGGGACAGATTCAGGCTTGTGCATATACCATTTATTATTATTATTATTATTATTATTATTATTATTATTATTATTATTACCACGAGGGTCATTCGGTAATGGAATTAGAAGAAAAAAGAAACAACAAAAAATAATGTTTTTTTAGAATCTTTTCTTACATCAATGTAAACACCGCATTGTTTGGAATTGGTTTATAGCTAAAATTATTTCAATATCGAAAAAATGTTTGTTTTGCGACTAACTGACGGCAAATCAAATCAATGGAGATGGTGAAGTTGAAACCATATGAAATTTATTAGATTTTCAATGGTCTTAACCTAATATTAGTTTTATTTGTATACTAACTTCTATTTATGAAAATTCCAAATATTTCAACTACTAAAATTGGCGGAAAATAAATAATTTGAATATTTTCTCAAGGGTGGAAATACTCAAGATTAAATTTGACAAATATTAGTTCAGAAATTTTTGAATTATTGCAGTTTATTTTATTTGGTTTGGTTTGTTTTACGGCATATCAACCTCAGTGGGTCATTTAATGCCGATAAAGTTTTGAAATAAATCAATTCTTAATGGATAATACAATTATTTTTATAAATACATTTTTCTATTTAACCCATAGATGGGACCCTAACAGGTACTACCACTCCGGGTCAGAGTGGACCTGAGAGCAATGTTGATGAAGGGGTGCTCCACATTCCCCAAACCTCCGAAACTGGAACCTCACCATCAGATAGAGTTTAACGTCATTCCCAGGACATGTAGACCCGCACTCACCGCCTTCTAGCACCCATATGATAAAAAGGGGTTGGGGCTTGCCATAAGGGCAATAGGGTTGGGGCAATCATATAGGTGCTAGGGCTTGACGTGACCAGCCGATTGATCGGAGGGGGCCTCTCCGACCGCCCGTCTAGCCCAAGATAGGGCCAAAGTGGAGTATTGCATGTCATGAACTGCTCATCCACCTGGGCCCTATCCTTAAGCATCACGGGTCGCCACCCACGGCCAACAGGTGGCCCTATTGGGGGAGTCTTACCCCTCTGTAGAGGTGCAGTTGGTGCATTCTAACGCCCCAGTCGACAGGGCGGGCAGTTTATTTGATTTCGATAACAATTTCAGACTGGCTTTGTATTTGTTAGATTATTCGGACTATTGTCCTCATCTTTATTGTTACTAGCAAATATAAGCACCCTCCTGTTGGAAGTATTTAAATTTTGATGTAATAATATATTATATCAAATTAGAAACACTAAATAATGCAGATAAAATGATTTGAAACAGAGGGGGAGGCATAATCGAAAAATAGAACAAATTTGAAACTAACTCTTCTATAATTTTCCATCACTCCCGTCTTTCATTGCTAAGTTTTCTTAATTCAATTATTTTGTTAAAATAGGAAGTAAATAATGATATTATATTTCTTCCTTTTTGTAAATGGATTTCTTTTAAGATTTATCCCCAAGATTTTTGCTCATATTCATTAAGATAAAACCAAACAATTAGAAATCAGTATTACTAGGGACATATTTATTAAAATCACAATTTAACGTTAATATGTAAATTAGCCTTCCCATTCACACTTTAGACTAGGGACTGGCAAACTGAGCCTAAAATGCGTTTTTGACAAAATGAATTTAGCTCCCCTACAGAAAATAATTTACCAAAAATCAAGGAATGATCGGATTTTAATGAAATTTTCAGTGTTTATTTATCAATGAATGATCTTTAAAATACATTATTTATTTTATTTCAAAACTTTCTCATTTTTTTCAGGTTGCTTAATTTTGACCCCCCTTATGTTGGATAGGTAAAATGTTTTGCAAGTTGGTCATATATTGTACTAATTACAGTATAAATAATGAGATAAAAGACCGAAATTATAAATAGAAACAAACAAAAAAATTTTTACGGTTGCGCTTCTATGAGAAAATAAGTACCGAAAATCGAAAAATGAAATGTAAAAAAATAATAAATAATTTATTTTTTGAATATTTCTTTTTTACTCATTTCGATAATTATTTAATTGACTATTATTTTATAAAAGAAAAAAATTATACATCGATGTTTTTTCTGCTTAAAAAGGGGAGGGAGTACATTTTCAATCGAGTTTTTCTTCAAAACGTATACTTTTTTTTGAAAAAATAAGGTTTGCATTAAGTAGATATTTATTTTTAGAATCAAAAATATAACATTTTAAACTTAAAATCCGAAAATTGTTATTTTAAATGATTTTATATATTCATTTTTCATAGCAAAAATACTAAATTAAAGTTTTGAAATAAAATAACTGATGCATTATAAAATTCATTAATTGTTAAATAAATACTGAAAATTTCATTAAAATCGGATAATTACCTGATTTTTGGTAACATTTTTTTCCATCCCAAATGTTACGTTAAAATTGTAAACAAGCGCTTAAAACAATTGAAATCAGCCAAAATGGCGGATCGCGTCGAAATTGACCAAAACAAATAGTTTTAAATCTTTTAAAAATAAACTGCATATGTAATTATATATATTTTTTTAATGATGGTTATTATGTTACTACTTAATGATTTAGACAAAGTTTAACCTTAAATAATAGATTTAATTATTCTTAATTCGCTTTTAAAACTCGTAGTATCCGATTTTTTTGCCAGTCCCTACTTTAGACTAATACCGCTGGGAAAATGTATGAACCTCCTCATTCCCAGCTATTGTTTAAATAGTAACACTCCTGCAATCTACAAGCATTAAATAACCAAAGAAGGTTGATATGCCACTGAATCCAAAGAACAGAATTTTACGGGGCAGGGATACATGCTCTCTTTCGAAATTGGAATATTGCTATTGGAAGAAACGATGACTATGTGGAGAAGTAAAGATATGATCAACAGAGGGCCAGTATCATCTTGGTGTATGATACATGTTTTTGTATTGGTAATTATACCTGTCCTAAAAAAAATGCGTTACTTTTTGACTCACCCCGGTATATTCAAACTTTATTAACGGTGGACGATGTAATAAATCTGTCGAAAAACACAGGCATTTCAACATTACACTTTTAAATAACAATTGACTATATATTCTGTGTGAAAAGAGAGTGTAAGTGATAAGTGAATTTTCTAAACAAAACCGTTACAATTTGCATAAATAACGAAATCACCTTTCGTTATTTATGCAAATTGTAACGGTTTTGTAACGGATGCTATTCTCAATAAATTAGATTAACACAGATCTATTTTTGTTTTTATTTGTCAATGTCTGGTGAATATCAAACAAAAGTATCATTTATTCTAAAATGCAAACCGTAAACATTGTTTTACTTGATTACATTAAATCTATATTATTTTCTATTGCGGCATTTCAAATGTCTAAATGCAGAAAATAATTCGGTAATCCTTAACTATTTCCTCGTAAATTCCTACTATAAAATGAACTGAACCCTCATTTTATTTCCGTGTTTTTGTAATAAATGTTTTATTTTTTTTGCACACATTATTTTACAATACTAAATGAATATTTTTTATTTGTTAAAGAATAAAGAATAAAGAAAATATATTTAGTATTGTAAAATAACGGGTGCAAGAAAAATAAAACATTTGTTGCAAAAACACGGACTTAAAATGAGGGTTTAGTTTATTTTATGGTAGGAATTTACGAGGAAAAAGTTAAGGATTACCAATAATTCTATATTCTTTTATTGTTTGTTTTTTATTTACCGGCATATCAACCCGTTATGGGGTTATGTCATGCCTAACGGTTAGGAAGTTATACATATCGTGTATTTATATTTATACTTTTTAGTAATTGGTTTTAACAATGTGTTAGCATTATTGGGGATTATGTTGTATGGTATTGATTAGTTTCATGTCTATATTTTATGGTATAATTTTATTTCCCTAAAAAAAGAGAGAATATCCTCTATGTTGACATTTTCAAATATATCCTTCATATTGTTTGCTTTAAAATAACGGTTTCTGATGTGAGCAAGAAACCTGCATTCAATGAATAAGTGTTTAACTGTCAAAGGTGTTTGACATGTCTCATATTGTGGTTGTTGTTTATTCTTTTATTAAACAACTACAAAATTGAGAACTCAAACGTACATATAAAGATTTGTGTATAAAGACAAGGTTTTTTTAAAAATATATCTCCTTATTTAGCGACACAGAAATCATAAAAACCCTTTTCACATAACCATGTTAGACATACATTTCCTAACAAATTTAAATTTCACATTATCCCAGTACACCCTTACACCATTCATATTTTACATAAAAAGTAATTTTTAAAAATAATTAAATAAAAACGTTTCTCTTCTGAAAAAATCCGTTACTAACTGACCATGAACGGGTTAAAACTCTTCTTTTTTGAAAACGCTTTTTGGGAATGACAATGTTTCCGGTTTGAATTTAAATTATTTTCTGCTTCTCGCTAGATGAGTCCGGATTAAAAACATTTACATCTAAAAACGGACCTAATTATCATTATGCTCTGATGATGATTTTTTTATGAATCGACATATTGTCAATATTAGCAATGAAAATGAAATAAAAATATTTTCATTTTAACAACATTGTGTTTTCCTACCCTTTTTTATATACCGTCGGATTCATTTCCTAACTCTTAACTCATATATATATATATATATATATATATATATGAGTATGAAAAGGTGGAATGAAAACATCACACAATGCTGTTAAAGAGAAAACAATTTATAATATAATCATAGCTGATACTGATCAATATTTCGATTTTACAAAAATCATCACCGGAGCTCATTCACTCCGTGGTGTTTGGGTCGGATAAGAATGTCAAATCAGTTCACAAACCCCCCCCCCAAAAAAAAACCCCTTAATTCTGCAAAAAAGAACGAAAGTTATTACATTATTCACCAATGTGGGCATTCGCGCCATATATATGTTGGTCATGTCGATATGTTTACCGACAAAAAAGGTATACATATCGACATGACCGACATATATATGGCGCGAATGCCCACATTGGTGAATAATTTAATAACTTTCGTTCTTTTTTGCAGAATTAAGTTTTTTCTTTTTTGTTTGTGAACTGATTTGACATTCTTCTCCGACCCAAACACCACGGAGTGAATGAGCTCTGATGATGATTTTTGTAAAATCGAAATATTGATCAGTATCAGCTATGATTATATTATAAATCGTTTTCTCTTTAACAGCATTGTGTGATGTTTTCACTCCACCTTTTCATACTCATTATATATATATATATATATATATATATATATATATATATATATATGTCTGTGTCTGTGTGCCTGTGTTTGTCTGTCTGTGAGTGCCTGTGTCTGGTTGTAAGAGGTTGATGTAAAACTTAAACAAATCCCACCAGCTGTTCTCAGTTCAAAAATTGACATTATGTCGAATCTTGCTCGCGGCGGGGTGGGGGTGGGGTTGTTGAGTAAATACAGACTTCTGCGACACATTAAACCCGAGGCATTGACATAGGAGCTGCTATTACATGTCAACATGTTTTTGTTTTAGTCTCAGTCAAGAGTTAACTGTGAAGAAATGAGATACACTATTGTTCAGAAAATGAATGCACATCTCCTTGTGTTTTTTAAAAAAGTTTTCTTTAAAAAATCTCATAAAAAACATAATAGAATTTTATTATTCCTAGTTGAGCATTGCACAAATAAAATCAATATTTTCAGCTATTATCCATTACCAAATTCGTCTGCATTAAAGCTCTGTTACCGAACATAATAGTATGTCTGGTTGGTGGAATTTTATGGCATGTCAACCCTTATTGGGTTATTTTATGTGCGTGTGCGGACGCGAACAAAAAGAAACAAAATGGATAGTACACGTTGACACACACACACAAACACACACAAACACACACAAGCACGCACAAGGTTTGAACTAAGATCTATGGAATTTAAATTACTAAGACACATTCCCACCACACATAAAGCAGTCCAATGCCAACCCACAGTCTCTGATCCCCCCCCACTCCAGCCACATCCAACCCAGCCGTGGAATCATGAGAAAGATGGTGGCAGGACAGAAAACATCAATGACAGGGCAAGACGAAAACACCACATTTACCGAAAAGTACCAGAGACAGGAAACAACAGTCAGTCTTACACATATCTTTGAACAAGAGGGACGTAGCTCTTCGAAATATCGGTAAATAAATGGAATTTAGAACATAATATTCAACTCAGTTCTACATTTATTTCCTTCATTTCTTTCATGACTCTAAACAACGAAAGATTATTTTCCCATGAATATAATATATATATATATATATATATATATATATATGAAAGTAAGTAAACAAACAGTGTGTTTATTTTTTATATGGCCTTTTTAGTCGACAATTTTTGGAGGATATGTGTTTAATTGAAGTCATACCTAATTTTGAAAGTTAATTAGTTAATAATTAATGAATTTTAGGCGGGCATATATGTTCAAATGTAAGGCTAAACAAATCGAGAAAATTTCAATCCCTGTACGTACATTTATATATATACGAAGAGTAAGAGATTAGTTAAAATCCAACAAAATTTAATTAAAAATTGAGGAATAACGGATAAAACACAAACAACTTCATTCAATTGATATTTCACATCGGTATGTTAACGAAGCTTCGCCAGAAACTTTATTTGAGACAAGAAATACAGTCTGCTTATATATTAAAAAGGTAAAGGAAGGGTGAGAAGAGGAGGGTTAGGGTGGATACGTCGGAGGGTGTGAAGGGGTAAAAGAGCAACAAAGAAAAGGGGGGGTCAACAGGGATACGGTGGCTTGTGAGTTCAAAGCGATGCGGTCAGAGTAATTGAAAGGCTGAGGTGGAGATTACTCAATTTCACACACACACACACACACACACACACACACACACACACACACACACACACACATATATATATATATATATATGTATATATAAGGGCATGTGCAAACCGCGGACAAAATGCGAGCTTTCAAAATGTCCGTATAATTGTTAAAAATATTTTAAAACGTCAATAAAAAATGGAAAATTAACTTTTTAATGTTTTCTTTTACGTTTAATATAAAGAACAATTCCAAGTTTATGTGTTATAAAAAAGAAAAAAACAAATTTCTCTTACATAAAACCTACATTTTTGCATTTAAAAGTAAATTCCCGTAAATTCCCGTAAATTCCCGTAAATTCTTAATCTTTGTTGACGGTTATAGCATCTTGACGTGTGCACTATTTTTTTTAGTATGCAGGATTATTATACGTATAATAATTTCTTTTCCGAAGCAAAAACAAATTACTAATTTAACATTTCCTTGATATCTCACGATTTAACTCTTAACATTATTGAAAAAGAAAGTTGGGAAAACCAAAATTAGAATGTTAGAAATTATTTATAATAGAATTTTAACTGAACGGTAATATCTGCTTTCTGTATATAAACGGGAGAATTATTTGTTTCCAAATAAAATAATAAATTTCTTCAAACACTGTTTGAGTTTCACAGAGTATAATTATAAAAGCGTCACGGATTTGAACCTATTAACTTATGTACCCAGAACACACCAGTGAAAACAATAACAACAACAGTTTTCCCCAAAACCCAGAGTTTTTATTTCTCTTAGATCCATCCGTAATAAGAATGACGGCAATTTTTAATTCAAACATTATTTTCAAAAATTTATAAAATAAAAACCGACATATATTATGTCATTATTTTTAGCAAGATATTTTTTATACAATATTTTCTTTGATTAAATAAACACGATTTTGCTGTACATTAAACAAAAGTTTTTATTTTACATTTTTATAAATGTTTAAAAATCCCTGAAAAATAAAATTAAAATGTAGACAATAGGAACTTTTAATATAAAATTCTTTTGAAAATAATCTAAAAATTAAAAAAAAAAGATACATATTTTTCTTATTTACGAGATTTAAGTTTCAATGTTTAAGATGCCCTATTTACAAAACCGATTTAGTAGCGAATTATCTTTTTTTACATATGTTCCGTCATTAAATTGTCTTTCCAAAAATGTAAAATTTATTTATGTACAAAAAAAATAGATCTTTGTCCGGGATCAATGCGCGAAACAAAAACTAACGAAAAAAAATATTAGCCTTTTCAATTGAGTAAACATTTATTTACAATAAAAGTTCGTCCTTTATTACTTCATATACCGAAAGTTTTATTAAAATCGGATTGTTAGTTTATTTTATATGATTTTTAGAAGAATTTCCTGTGATCACCCTTTTTTAAAGCCAGCGATAATTTGGACATCCCTATATATATATATATATATATATACTAGACAAAACGTGTCCCGTTGGGTAACCGAGCTCTGAGCAGATAATTAAGATTTGAGAAAAGGGAGTGTGCAAATTAAATTTTTAAAAATAAAAACGGCCGGCAAAAAAAACAAACACAAAAAAAAAAAAAAAAAAAAACATGAAAATAATCTTGAATTTCTAATTTAAGCCATGGGTTGGCTGCTTACGAAATTTAACATATATAACGAGAAGGTAATCAAGAAAGAGAGGGGAAAGTGACAGGCAGAATGTGAGCAAGAGAGGGGTTGATTTTTGACTTGATTGCAAATTACGACTAATTAGAACCAATTAAAATGGATTTTTTCAAACAGAACACAATCCTAAAACTAAAGAATAATTCATTATATCTTTCGTGTCATTAAACTAAACAGTAAAAGAGCCTTTAGGAGACAAACATATATTATATATATATATATATATATATATATATATATATATATATATATGAGAAGAAAACATTTTTAAAATAACAAACACAGGATGTTATGATCAGGGAAACAATTTTATGTGTCAATACATAAGCATTTCGGTATATTGTACCATCTTCAGGACACTGTTAAGTACTACGTTTATGTGAGGGACAAAATTCACTATACACTTAACATCTTTCATTTTGTCCTTCACATAAACGTAGTACTTAACAGTGTCCTGAAGATGGTACAATATACCGAAATGCTTAAGTATTGACTCATAAAATTGTTTCCCTGATCATAACATCCTGTGTTGTGTTTGTTATTTTAAAAATATTTTCTTCTCATATTATCGGATTAATTTCAGTCGGTAGAGCGTTCGGCTAGAAATCACAAGGTTCCTAGTTCGATACCGGTCCTCGCCAACTCAGCGTTATGAGTAGCACAGGGATCTGTGCGGTAAAGTAAGGAGCTGATGGTAGGTGTGGAGCTCCACCTCAGATGCAAAAACAATCTCCTTGGTCTAGCGCTAGTGAAAAGGGGATAGACTCCCTCGCTGATTGGCTGATACCGACATTAGGCCGTCCCGACGACTTTACTTTACTTTATTTCCATATATATATATATATATATATATATATATATATATATATATGAAAATAAAATGGAAATTAATCCGACAGTGTGAATATGATATAATGGAAAAACAAAAGATGTTTACAACAGCATGGGCTCATCAGGAGAGAATGTGCAAACCGTTTCGCGGCCTATCTCTCGATGGTTTAAAAAGCAACACCGGCCCTACCTCACTGATATGAGGACCCTCGCAATATAATGCATCGACCGCACGTGGGTCGGTCATCAACAAAAATAAGACGGGAAAAATGACCGTTAGCAAAAACAGAACGCTGCTAGTCAAACGTTGGAATTAATAAAAAAATGCGCTGTCTATATTAAAAATAATATGAACTTTATTTAAAAATAAAATGAATTTTATTTAAAAATAAAATGAATCTTATTTTTAATTTTAAAAATAATCAGAAGCATTATAGTTATAAAATAAGACTCAAAAAAGTCTGATGTAGAGTTATTTAAAAAAGTGTAAATATGTATAAAAAGTGTATATAAAATATCAAAATTATTGTAACTAGCAAATATATGCACCCTCCGGGTGCAAGTATTTAAGTTTTAATATAATAAAATATCATATTAAATTTTAAAGGCTAATGAAACTGAATAAAAGTGTAGATAAAAAGATTTGGAACAGAGGGGGTATGATTGAAAAATAGAACAACTTTGAAACTAACTCTTCCATCATTTTCTGTTACTCCCGTCTTTCATTGGTAAATTTTCCTAATTTAACTGTTTAGTTAAAATAGGAA
>CM042159.1:20579320-20581820 GCA_023376005.1 Doryteuthis pealeii | reverse complement strand
ATATATATGGTGTGTGTGTGTGTGTGTGTGTGTGTGTGTGTGAGTATGTGTATAAAGACCACTTGGTGTGTATGTATGAAACTACGAAAATAAAACAATTAACAACAAAGTAAATATATATACACATTAAATATCGCCGGTTCTTGCTTTTTGGGTATGAAGATTTGATTTATATTTGAAGATATTTAGAAATTAAAACATACATAGAAATAGCATTGAAATTCTACTTGAAATGTCCAGCATTTGTGAATCTCACAATTAAACAAACCAATTCACCAGGTTTTCCCTCTTCTACTCAGGCGATGTTGGGTAGCTGATTCTAGAATAATGTTTACTTCTTTCGTGATGCCGAAGAGATGCAAACATTATTCCAGTGACGAGGAATTGAATCTGTTGTGTAGTGGCTCAAACAACTGTCAAGAATTTTACGGGACAGGGATACGTGCTTTCATTCGAAGTTCGAACATTGCTATTAAGAGAAACGGTGACTATGTGGAGAATTAGGGATGTGATCCACAGAGAACCAGCTTCATTCTGATGTATGATACATGTTCCTGTGTTGGTAATTATACCTGTCCTAAACAAAATGGCATTCATTTTTGGACTCACCCTCGTATATATACAGGGTGTTCGGGATAAATTTGACATATTTATATTTGGTTGTTTTTCTCCGTAGGTTGAAGGTATTGACACACACTACGTACCATTTAAAAGCGGGGACCCTTCTTCATTCATATACGTGATGACAGATAGATTGGATGACAGGAACCCACCTGAATCATGGAAAAGAATAACTTGTATCATGATGATCTGCGCCGGCCATCAAAATAAGGAGATTATGGTTGCTGCCAAATGATCTCTGAACACTGTAAAAACAATCAGGCATGAACTGGAGAATTGCAATGGAGACTACGACACTGTGGCTAGAAGAAAGCAACATAACAGACGATCAGATTGTGTTCGTACAGCAGAATTCCTCAAAAATCTACAGAAAAAAGTGTTGGAGGACGCTTAGATGCCTACGTGGAGTTGCTAAACTCTGTAGTCAAGCCCTGGATAACAAGGGTAGACAATGGTAGGCCATATGTATTTGCCCCCTGCCACATATCTGGAAAAAGTAAAAGATCGTTGTCAGCGAATTTTTACGATTACACCAGTCCCAATGTTTGGCCTCCGAACTCCACAGATCTTAACCCCATGGATTATTATGTATGTGGCGCTGTTGAGAAAGACACCAATCGTCGTGCCAGTGCTACAAAAGCCCAGTTAATCGACAGAATGAAGGTAATATTTGAGACCCTTCCCATGGACACTGTAACATCAGTTTGCTCCAGGTTCTGGAGCAGAACTGAAGCTATAATGGACGATAATGGCTGTTATTTTGAGTGAAACTTGTTGATCGTAGTTTCCGCGCCTGTTGAATTTCTTTACAATCCATTAAGTTTCTAGTTACCAAGCATTTTTCTTCTTCCTTACGAAATTGTCAAATTTCTCCCGAACATCCTGTATATATATATATATATATATATATATATATATATTAAAAGTCATCCACAGACACGTGTTTCGGCGTTTCACGCCTCTTCAGTGTGGCTAGACACAAAAACTATCCTTGGCTAGGGTCGAACTCCGACTGACTGTTTGCCAGCCTGATATCTTATCCCCTCGGCCGCTGACAGCTGTTGTAGCGAGGTTGGTGTTTAAACTATCAAATACATAGGTTTATTTATATATTTTACGGTCACGGAGAGATCTAGTTTGCGGGCAAGCTTAGTAGTGAGAGTTAAAGTAAATCACCTCTTATAGAGAGCTCATGCCAAATTTATGGGAGCCACTTCCTGCAGACGTCGGGAAATTGAGTGGGACATAACTGTGATAACAATGTTTGTATTTCAGCCATGTTTAAATATTTTTCCTCAAGCAGGGTGCTGGCACTCCCCCCTCTCAAATCAAACGTCTTCGAGGAACCATAATACCGAAATCCTTTGGTTTATAAAAGTCACAACCTAAAGGTCAAGGTCTTAAGCAGGACAGGTCAAGTGTTGGGGATCAAAAGGTCATTGTTGTACCAAAGACTTTACAGCCCCCACGGATCAGCATTACAGAGAAAACGTCAGAGAAGAGCTACAAGGAATCCATAATGGGCATGAAGCAATTCCCTACAGAGAAACGGTATCGAAAAGAGATAATGCTGTCATTCTCAGCCTTCTTAAATATCTTCAGACCACATGTCGGTACCCTTGGTGTGTGTGCGTGTGTGCGTTAGGTATGTAGTGTGTAGTGTGCAAAAGTTTCTAGCGAAAAACAATTTTCAAGTGTACATTCAGATTCTAAATTCTTTCTTTTCTTCTCTCTCTCTCCCCCTCTCTCTCTCTCTCTCTCTCTCTCTCTCCCCCCTCTCTCTCTCTCTGCAAAGTTCATTATCACATACCAAATAATTCCGAATCAAATAATTACCAACAGAATCCGGTTATTCCCTATAAGTCTAACATGATAAAAG
>CM042159.1:20544320-20571820 GCA_023376005.1 Doryteuthis pealeii | reverse complement strand
TACGTGGACTCAACATACATGGCTCAACATCAACCAACAACATCATATTCATTTATATATATATATATATATATATATATATATATAGTATATATATATATATATATATATATATATATATGTGTGTGTGTGTGTGCGTGTGTACTGCTATAACTAATATATAAGTAATAAAGTAAAGTAAAGTCGTCGGGGCGGCCTAATGTCGGTATCTACCAGACAGCGAGGGAGTATATCCCCTTTTCACTAGCGCTAGACCAAGGAGATAGTTTTTGCGTCTGAGGTGGAGCGACACACCTTCCGTCAGCTCCTTACTTTACCGCACAGATCCCTGTGCTACTCATACGCTGAGTTGGCGAGGGCCGGTATCGAACTAGGAACCTTGTGGTTTCTAGCCGAACGCTCTACCGAGTTGACTAACCCGGCCCCTGTATAAGTAATAAATAAGTATAATTTTAACAGTAAACGTAAAACTCGTCGTCATCGTACTTGTTTTAAAGAGTTTTCCGTTTCTGTTAAATCCTTTGACAAAAAACTTTAGATTATAAGAAAAAATAGCCCGAAGAGTTTTCCAATAATTCTACGAACGACAATATTGTTTAGTGTTTAATCAGTTTCTTTTTTTCTTACACAAAATTATACCTAATGTCAAAACAAAAACTTTCATTCTCTCTCTCTCTCTCTCTCTCTCTCTCTCTCTCTCTCTCTCTATATATATATATATATATATATATGAATGGGAATTCTATTGCTTTTTATTTTTATTTTATCCAATATTTCTGGTGGTCTTTGCACTTTTTCAAAGGCTTCTGTAGATAGATGGAGGGTGGTAATTAAAAAAAAAAAATAAAGAAAATCGTATGTAATGCCAAAATATCCAGACTTTAATTCTCTCTCTCTCTCTCTCTCTCTCTCTCTCTCTCTCTCTCTATATATATATATATATATATATATATATATATAATCCAAAAGACTTTCCTAACAAATTACTGACAAGTAGTCAAAGATCTTACAGTTGAGCAGACAGGACAATATGAAGAATTAAAAAAAATCTGTTTTCAAATGCCTTAAAAGTAATAAAAAATTCATCATTCGCATCTGATGAGCTAGGAGAATTAGACATTTTGTCTAAGTTCCCCCTATAATGAAGTCTTTTGATATATATATATATATAATATATATCAATATATAATGAATAGTGAATGAAAAAATGAGAAAAGTATTTGCATGGAAAGGTGCTCAATGCTAATAAAGCAGAGCAGATTATAATTAATGTTGATATTATGATTTCACACTCATAACTTAAAGTTTCTTGGTAGTCCAATCATCAGATGAGAAGTGGTTGAGATGTCAAAAACGAGTCGTGAAATGGTAAAAATCAAATTGTTTAGCGTTTATATGCAGCGTTTTTCACGCGATGGGAAATGTAAAGCTAAAAATTTTTTAAACTGTGGCTTGTTTAACGTTTATGTGACGTGGATTGTATTCACGTGATGTAATGTCATGACGTTAAATTTGTATTTAAAAAACAAATTTGATTATAATGTTTAAATACAAATTTAACGTCATGACATTACATCACGTGAATACAATCCACGTCACATAAACGTTAAACAAGCCACAGTTTAAAAAAAACAATTTTTAGCTTTACATTTCCATCGCGTGAAAAACGCTGCATATAAACGCTAAACAATTTGATTTTTACCATTTCACGACTGGTTTTTGACATCTCAACCACTTCTCATCTGATGATTGGGAAACTTTAAGTTATGAGTGTGAAATCATAATATCAACTATATATATATATATATATATATATATATATATATATATATACAGGTGGGGAGTTGTTCTCCGAAATTTGTCAAATTGAACATTTCAGTCGAACCAAAGGAAATACAGACGATTGTCTTCACAACAACGAATAAAATTATTGTATACCATACACGTTGGTTGGTTTTTTGTATAATGGCATATCAACCTTCATGGACTATTCAATGCTAAAACCATTACTGCAAAAGAAACTGCAGTGGTACTATTTAACACATAGCTTGTAGGATGAAGTGGTTCATACTTTCTCTCTCTCTCTCTTCCTCACTTTCTCTCTCACACTCCCTCCCTCTCTCTCTCTCGCACACACAAACACACACACATACACACACACACATAAGAGTTCAATGGTTTGTTTGGTTTGGTTTGGTTTCTTTGTTTAATGGCCTTAAACCTTCATGCCAAAGCCATCCTTGTAGAGGAACAGTAGTGGTGCTATTAGTGTTTGAACTCGCTTACTACAATGTCAAAGTCCAGCCAGTAGCCACTACGTCGTATACAAGAGAAATACTTCGATGAATCTGGTGAAAACTGTGTGTTAGGATAAGGATATTTTCATGGCAAAATTAACGGAACTTTTGTGTAGCACTTCATACACATGCGTTCATTTAAGCATGTGTTTTATACATATGATGATATTACTCTTTCAGTAACGTTTACATTATTTCCTGACCATTGATCATACTTTTATTCCTGATTTTCTATACCTTTTTTGTAAAAATTCTTTAACAATGCATTTTATATTATGTCGAAGAGAAGAAGACCTACCCCCGGGAACGAAGCGCGTTTGCATATATTTGGCGTGTAATACGAGTGAAAATATTAAAATATTAATGAGAAATATTAAGACGGGTTTACTATAATTAGAAAACCCATTAGTTATTTTGAAATTTTCAATTAGATTACCTCTCATTCTTCTTTATAGCAAATTTCCTTAGGCATCTTCATTGTGCCATCATCCTTAAAAAAAGAGACCCTTTGTCCAGAACATGTACAATATTAAGTAAATCATTCGATAGTTACTTCCAAAAATACTTTCTTAAATTCTATTCCTTAAAATCATTTCTCAAATCATCCACTTTTTAATACTAAGATACAATGGGTTAATAGTTAAGATACAATGGATTTTTACTAAGATATGATACAATGGGTGTTTGAAATCTGTCTTTAGGGTAAGTTTTTGGTTTCGTTATTTTGAAAATTTCAATTAGATCACTCTCATTCATCTTTTTTAGCAAATCTTTCCAATCTCTCTCCCTCTCATTGTAATTTGTCACTCTTTTTTATTAGTTTTGTCACTTCTTTCTATATCCTCCAATCTCAATATCACACTACACTTTCCCTGGCAATAGTGCCAATACCTGACTTGAATATCCTATATAAAGTACTATCAACTTTTTATATATTTTAAAACAACATACTTCTATCTATCCAACAACTTCATTATAATATATTGTTATAATTGATTATGTTTTATACAATACAGCTATATATTTCTTATTAAAAAAAAACGTAACAAAAATTAGGTTGTTTTTGTAGGGTGGCTGGAACTGATTAATAGTATTTCAGTTTATTTTAATGGGGAAAATTGATTTGATATACGAGGAAATTGAATCACGAGTGGAAGGATTTAAATTACTGTACTATCAAAATAATTTCTCTGGAGATAGGAACAGTGCACGATTTTCTATACTGGGTGAGTGTAAAATAAATGTCAATTTTAAAAATCTTATAATTTATTTCTGAATCATTATTTTCAGTTTTAGGTGAAAAAAACTGGTTTACTATAATTAGAAAATCTATTCTTTTTGAAAATTTCAATTAGATTACCTCTCATTCATCTTTTTTTAGCAATCTCTCCCTCTCATTGTAATTTGTCAATCTTTTTTAGTAGTTTTGTCACTTCTTAATATGTCCTCCAATCTCAATATGACACCCAGGTTTCCTGTCTTGACACTGGTGCCCATATCTGACCCCAATATCTTATTATAATGGATATTTTGTGTTTGTCCATCTGTAAAACGAAACTATATCACTACTGAAGTCACAATTCCCTTTGTTATTTACATCACATTCATTTAAACCTCAATTATTAATAAAATTGGTTTATAATAATAATACTGTTGACCATATCTACAAATAATAACATGCAATTGTATTTATATATACAACAAAATAGCGGTTTACAGTGTGAACGGCAGCGGGCTCTCTGTAGCGGGCTATTCATATCTGAAGTCATCCTGGCGCAACACCATCAAGCCAAGTGGTCAAAAAAAAAAAAAAAAAAAAAAAAAGCAACGGCAACATAATATCGGCACAGCAACATCTTCAGGGACAACCTTCCCATGTGACATCTGTGGTTGCGGGTTGTTTTTCGAACATTGGCCTTCACAGTCACAGAAAGCGCTTCAACTTCAGGGTCACGATAAATATATAGTCTTCCGAGACTGCAATGCCGATGATAATACTTCTATTATCTCAGCTATAACTCACATCACAAACTCCAAACGTTGCTTAACACCCTTGATGTTTATATATTCACCAACCCCACCACATGATCAAGTAACGTAAGGACAATTTTTAAGCGGAGTTTAACAGGTTTGAATTCAGACTTTTACTTCTAGACCGGTCGCCATAACAATGTGAAAGAGTCCAGTCTGTCCTACTTTTTACCCCTAATTGGAGGGAGAATTTCTGTATTCATAAATTTCCCAAGAGTATCAGCACTAAGTGAAATGCAACCAGCCTCGTCCAAGATTTGAACTTTTGATGCCTTTACACAGATTTTTGTGACATTGTCGCTGGAGTCCTGCATAGAGATATATTAGCATCATAAATATCTATAATATTATAGAAAGCTATTTCGGCAATATCACCATGCCGAAATAGCTTATAGAAAAGGTTTTTTCAGTATTAAATAGTGTTCCCCACACCGTACAAAACACAAAAGTTCTCAACTCTCGACATCAAAGTCCGTCAACGTCCTTACTCCAAAGTGTCCTGACGCTCGCTCTTAACATGGCCACCAGCGTCCCTCCTCGTTTGTTTATCCCGGAAGTCCCGATTAAGTTCGATAACTCAAGTGATTATCATGAAAGTTATCTCCCCTGGACCTCAGCAAGTCTCTCCCCCTAAGAATCTCTACAACAAATATGCCTAGACATCGTATGCAAACAGCCTCGTCCAGGATCTGATAGTGACCTAGATTTCTTTGACATTGTCGCTTGAGTCATACAAGGAGATATGTTAGTACTATATATATATATATATATATATATATATCTTATTATAATGGAGATTGTGTGTTTGTCTGTCTGTAACCGAAACTATATTACTACTCAATTCACAGTTCCCTTAGTTATTTACATCACATTCTCCATGATTTTATTTTTATTTAAACCTCAATGAATAATAAAATTGTTTTACATTATTAAGACTGTTGACCATATCTACATACTAATAATACGCAATTATATTTATATATACAACAAAATAGTGGTTTACAGTGTGAATGGGAAGGCTAATTTGCATATTGATCTTAAAAAATTGATTTTAATAAATATATGCTAAGTATTATTGATTTCTAATTGTTTGATTTTATCTTATTGAATATGAGCAAAAATCTCTGGGATAAATCTTAAAAGAAATTCATTAAGAAGAAGAAATAACTGTAATATTATCCTTTACTTCCTATTTTAAGTAAAGAGTTAAATTAGGAAAATTTACCAATGAAAGACGGGAGTAATGGAAAATGATGGAAGAGTTAGTTTCAAAGCTGTTCTATTTTTCGATAATACCCCTCTGTTCCAAATCTTTTTATCTGCATTCTAATTTAGTTTTATTAGCCTTTCTAATTTAACATGATATTTTATTATATTAAAACTTAAAAACTTGCACCCGGAGGGTGCATAAATTTGCTAGTATATATAATATGCCTAACTACATAGACAACCTATTCTCTGCTCTGTGACAGCCTTCACCCTGGGTTGGTTGAACCGGCCCCAACCAACGAATTCACCTGTGGTGAATTCATGGAAGGAGTAACAAGGGAATAGGAAATTCACAAGCGGTCTCCAAACCCCCGTGCAGAGGAATGATGTCTTTGTTTGCCGCTGATTTTCACATCTGCAGTGACAAATACACCAAAAGCCGTTGATTCCTGATGCAATCAGTCTCGTCCTGGATTTGAACTCGTGTCGCCATATCTATATGCCACGACGATAACCATTACACCAATCTGCAATTTCCTCTGTACATCATCCCGTGTCTGTCTTTTTTTCTATTTTTCGATTAATCATTTTCACTCTCATAAAATAATATAAATGGTTCTAATTCATTTTATATTTTCATTTCATCGAATCCTGAGAATAAAACAAAAATCTGTTACTGTTTTTTTTATATGGGTGTTTGGTTGGTGTCTTTTAAATAATATATCTATCTTCCAAAATCTTCATAATCTAATCACAAAACAATCGAATAAAAAACCTCACCAGTGATTCTAATTATCTTTTAACGTAGGCGTCTAATTCCATATGATATCTACCGACAATGTAACGATGATATATTGAACATATTTTAAATACTTGTCATTTGGAAAACTGTTTTTAATACTAACGTCAGGTTATTAACACAAACTTGTGATGTGTTCAAGGTCGAATGAATAATAGCATTTTTTTATTATTCTGAATCCAAAAATTATACTCATTTTTTTCGAATCAGATTACATTTTTAAGATACAAGCTTTACTTGAAATGTATAGAACATTACTATATCTATGACAAGTAGATTCCACAGACTTTTGAATAAGTGTCATTATTATGTACAACTTGTTGGAAAGTATCTTAAAAACCAGACCTGACTAAATATAATGAAGGATACTTTTGAATTCAGCATAAAATGGCGATCCTATATCACTTGATAAACCTTTGACCTTTGGAAAAAAAATTAGTGTAATTGAAGATCAATTTTAAGATCATATATGTCCAAGAAAATGTAGGAAGCGCGTGGTGTAATGGTTAAAGTCATAGGAAATGGACTCGTCGCCCCGAGTTCAAATCCTGGACGTGGTAAATGCATTTCACTTAGCGCTAAAACCCTTGGGAAAGGTATAAATCCTATTCTCCCTCCAGCTATGGGTAAATAGTAGGGCAGACTGGGCTCTTTAACCTTGGTTAGGCAACCGGTCTAGTAGAAGGAAAACTCTTAATTCAAACCTGTTAAACTCCGCTTTAGAAATTGACCTTGTGTCACATCCTGCTCGAGCGGAGGGGTTGGTAAATATATATATGTCCAAGTAAATCAGATCTAACTGATAACAGTCCTGTCAGCTGCGACTTTACAATACACCGACTGCACCTCTGCAGAGGGGTAAGACGTCTCCAATGTGGCCACTCGTTGGCTGTGGGTGTCGACCCGTGATACTTAAGGATGGAACCTTGGTGCTACACTCCACTTACTTACGTTAGACAGGCAGTCGGAGAGGTTCCCTCGGATCAATTGATCCATCACGTCAAGCCATAGTACCTATATGATTGTCCCAACTGTATTAAACTTATTGCTTGCCCCCAACCCTTTTTATCATATATGTTCTAGAGGGCGGTGGCTGAGGGTCGTAGTGTCCTGGGTATGACGTTAGACAGCAACTAATGTTGAGGTTCCAGTTTTGGGGCTCTGTGGAGTGTGATATCCCCCTTCATCACAATTACTCCCAAGTCTACTCTGACCCGGAGTGGTAATACCTGTTAGGATCCCGTATATCGGTTAAATAAAAAAATACGCTTAAAATATGTTTTAAAAATTGAGTAAACAAAATTAAATATCCATAAAAAATAAATGAAACAAAACGTCTTCATCATAAAATGACCCAACAAGGGTTGACATGCCGCAAAATCCATCTAACCAATTAACCAAAATCCAACCAACCAAAAATTGAGGCCAATATTTGAAGATTAACTTATAAAGCATGTATGTCCACGTAAATTTGATCCCACTGATAAGATAAAGCGAACATTCTTCCATAGCCGTATGGGTGCTACTGTAAGAATGCACCACCAACGTAACGCTTAAAGAAAACACTAGATGGCAGCTAAACGAGAATGCTGTCTTCAACTAATATTAAAATCAAGAAAGCTACTGCACGAACACTTTCCTCCTATCACACAAACCATCCGAGTAAGACGAACAAGACATGCTGGACACTGCTGGAGAAGCAAGGATGAACTCATAGGTGACATTCTCTGTGGACATCTACACAAGTACACACCAGTGTAGGCCAACCAGCAAAAATCTACATCAGCTCTGTATGGATTCTGGATGCTGCACAGAGGACCTCCCAGATGTGGACGGTTGGTGAGAGGGAGAGTCATGGATATGCATGCTGCTAGCACGGCCAGATGGTGACGATCTGTTATGAAAAAGTGCCTTTTACATAAAGAAACAACAACAATATCATCTTGTGTAATGTAGTACGATGAACTGGCTGTGTGACTGACAACAGAGTATCAATCACGAGAACTCTCTCACGGTAGGTGCGAGAAACGGTTACTTAAGTGTTAAGGACTTTTAAAAGGATCAGTCAGTTTGTTACCCGCAGAAGAAAAATAAGGAACTGAAATTTTGAATCTAGCGAAACGACCCCCCCCCCCGCTTATTGAGGGATAGGCCAAGTTCTGAGAATTCATTCATCGACTCAAAAATGAACAATACTACTTCACGTCTTCCTGATTTGAGACCGATCTAGAGGGAGGTAAACATTTAGTAAGAAGGTGAGTGATATTTTTTCTTTGACCACGTATCTGACTTTTTATTTCCTTTGAACTCGTTGTCATCTCTTCATTTCGTCTTTTGTCTCCGGCAACTTTTGTCGAGACCCGGAAATGCAACATTTATTCATTTATTTGTTTGTTATGTCTCCTTGGGCATCCACCCTTATTTTCTATCTTCTCACATCAATCTTTGATTAAAAAAATCGGTCAAATCAAACTTAACGGTCCTAAATTCCACCATCACATAAAATAAAATAAAAGAGACCTGTTAAAGAAAGAGCAATAGGATGTGAATTTCATTGTCTATTGAGGAGAGATGAGAGAGAAAGAAAGGAAATTGAAAAAGAGTAAAAAGGAGAGATGAATAAAATCGAACTGAATATTTAATTTTTCTTCTTTTTTTTTTAAAACAGAAAAAGATGATGATAACAGTGGCAACAGTTATAAAAGATGGCTGTAAGTTATATATTAAAAAAATGGGGTTGAAAGGATGTTGTGCTTATTGTTGAAATAGATAGTTCTAATGACAGTAACAGAAAAGGATTAGTACTCAACAGAAGCCTAATTACCTAACACATAAAAGATGCATGAAGTGTTGAACACACATGCACAAAACAATTGTACCGAAGAAAGAAAAAAAATGTTCTCCATAAAGTATAGATCCTCTTTACAAGTTATATTTAGTCAAATACAAATTTGCAAAGTTACAATATGATTTAAATAGACTAGGTTAAGAAGAAAAAGAAAAAAAAGAAAGAAAAGAAGGGGGGAAAAAAAAGGAAAAAAAAAGAAAGAAAAAAGAAAGAATATTTTTTCCGCCGAAAGAAAAAAATACCAAAAATCAGGGAATTAATGACATTTTCAATGTTGATATATTAATGAATAAAAATATAATGCACCAGTTATTTTATTTAAAAACTTTTACATTTTTTCCAGGTCAGTTAACTTTGAACCACGTATCTTTGAGGCGTAATACAGATTCTCAAAGATACGTGGTTAACTGACCTGAAAAAGATTTTAAATAAAATAACTAGTGCAGTATATCTTTTATTCACTAATGTATCAACACTGAAAATTTCATTAAGTTCGGTTAATTCCCTGATTTTTGGTATTTTTATTCTTTCGGCGGGGTGACATACGATGGTAGAATTTAGGTCCGTTAAGTTCGATTTAACCAAAAAATCTTTTGCACAGAACATCATATAATATCTTTATACAGATTAAATCTTATCAATAGTTTCCAAAAATAGTCACTTAAATTCTTTTTTTACATTTTTCCGAAACCATCCAAACTTTTTTACTTTATTGATATTTATAATCTGATCAAGCAATTTATTCCCAAAATATATTACTCAATTAGCAACAAAAAAAATCCAATTACTTAATAGACTTGGTTTTAGAAATTTGTCTTGACAGTAAGTTTACAGTTCGATGAGAAATATCTGAAAATGTCTATCACAATTATAAATTCCATTTATTATTTAAAAAGTTTCAGTTAGATCATCCCATCCGATCTTCTTTCTCGTAACTAGCAAGAATGTGCATCCTCTGGACGTACGTTTTTAAAGTTTTTAATGCAATGATATATATTAAATTAGAAAGACTAACGAAATTAAATAACAACGCATATAAAAAGATTTCACTTATTTTAATTATATTTCAATTGGTTTCTCTCTAAAATCATTCATAGGATTGGTTTTAATACGTTGGAGAATAAAACAAAAATATTAGAAATCAATAACATCAAGTAATTATTTATTAAACGCGGTTTTGTTAAAACCAGTATGCAAATTAACCACATTTTTTATATAAATCTTTATTTCTTAGTGACATATATATATATATATATATATATATATATATATATATATATTTATCAACCTCTCCGCACGAGCAGGATGTGACACAAGGTCAATTTCTTAAGCGGAGTTTAACAGGATTGAGTTTTCCTTCTCCTAGACGGGTTACCTAACTAAGGTTTTCCCCCTGCTATTTACCCATAGCTGGAGGGAGAATTGGATTCATACCTTTCCCAAGGGTATTAGCGCTATGTGAAATTCAAAGAGCTTCGTCCAGTAATTGACGAATCCATTTCCTATGACTCTAACGATTAGACCACACGCCTCCATATAAGACACATTAGAGGATTTTAAACTAATCATAACATTGGCTTTTTGATTCCTGGGGGTATTGTGACGTAAGCACTGACGTATTTTCAGTTCCAGACAGACACTGAATCTCCATTATAATAAGAGATATAGATAGTTGAGCACCAGGTGTTAGGAATTTATATCAAAATAAAAAGAGCCTTTCTATTATTTGGATTATTCAGACTATCGTCCTCATCTTTATTGTTATCTACACAACATTTCTGCTGATGTGCTCTCCGGCCTTCTCCAGGTATTTCATGTTATAAAACTCGGGGACCTTCACTTCGAACTTGGGAACCTTCATGTCGTAGTCGAGAACATTCACGGAACTTCAAACCGAACCCTTTAATTAATCCACGGGGGTAGACTGTTCTCATTCTGTTAACCATGATCGGGTAAAAGTGTTAACCTGTGTTAATTATTCTATGTTACTGTCGCCCTTGACAGAGTAAACTGTCACTTCGAACTATATAAACACAACGTCTATATCCGTGGCGGCATGTGTCCTGGCATTCAGGTACTAAATGATATGAGGCTTATTTAAAGTCAGGTGCGAATTAAAGATCTAGATGTCTATTGAGGCAGGTAAGTTGAACTCAAATGACGTAAATAATTCTTAATTGGCTTATATTATTATTGTATAAACAACCTCAGGATATGGACACTTTTGTTGTTTTTGTTAGAGAAATATTTATAGAAATGAAAAACATGAGCACACTCTAAAAAATTATTTTGATTTATTTTCTTGTACCATGCTCTATAGGTGAAGTTTAGAGTATATATATATATATATATATATATATATATATATATATATTTGTAAACACGGTTTGTTTTGGAATGGCTTTTTGCCGACAATTTTTGGGAGAATAAGTGCTTAATTGGAGTCGTACCTAATTTTGAAAATTAATTAATTAATAATGAATTAGGCGGGAATACCTATTTAAATGTATGGCTAATTTTCTCGATTTGTTTAGCCATACATTTAAATATGTATTCCCGCCTAATTCATTATTAATTAATTAATTTTCAAAATTAGGTACGACTCCAATTAAGCACTTATTCTCCCAAATATATATATATATATATATATATATATATATATATATATATATATGAGTATAGATAAAAGGATATGAAAAGAACACAATGTGCTGTTAAAGTGAAAAGATTTTATATAATATTCATAGCTAATATTGAACAATATTTCGATTTATAAAAATCATCATCAGAAAAAAAATCATCTTCAGAGCTTGTTTATACTCCAGACTTATCAATTTTTTTTTCGTCTCCGCTATTGATAAGTCTGGAGTATAAACAAGGTCTGAAGATGATTTTTATAAATCGAAATATTGTTCAATATTAGCTATGAATAGGATATAAAATCTTTTCATTTTAATAGCATATTGTGTGTTTTCATATCATTTTCTCTATATTCATACCGTCGGATTCATTTCCTTTCTCTTAACACACACACACACACACACACACACATATATATATATATATATATATATATATATATATATATATATATATATATAATGTGTAAAAAAAGTATCGGGATTTTCGGTACTTTTTGACACACCTTGTATTCTGAAAATAAACGTTCCATTCATTCTTCATTTCTATCTTGGTAAATACAGCTTTAAAATCTATACTTTTTGACATAACTTGTATTCTGAAAAAAAATTAACGTTATATTTACTGTTCATTCCTATCTTGTTGAATAAAGTTTCAATCTCGATATTTTTTTGACACATCTTGTATATTTACCAACCAACGAGCAGGATGCGTCACATGGTCAATTTCTTAAGCGGAGTTTGATTTGAGTTTTCCCTTTCCTAGTGGTTCCTAGCCAAGGTCAAAGAGCACATTCTGCCCTACTATTTACTCATAGCTGGAGGTAGAGCTGTTGGATGCATACCTTTCCTAAGTGTATTAGCGCTTGTGAAATGCAAATAGCCTCGTCCAATATTTGAACCCGAGTCGACGAGTCCATTACCTATTACTCTAACCATTACACCGCGCGCCTCCATTTTGGAGTAAAGTATAATCCCCAAAGTTACTATATATTTTCGTTTATGTATATTAATGTGTGTATATGTATTTTATAATTGGAACATTATATAAGCAATATATAACGGAGGCACGTGGTCTAATAGGTTAGAATTGTGAGAAATTGACTCGTCGACCCGAGTTCAATTCCTGGAGGAAGCTGTTTGAATTTCACATAACGCTAATACCATTGGGAAAGGTATGAATTCAATTCTTCATCCAGTTATGGGTAATAGCAGGGCAGACTAGGCTCTTTAACCATGGATAGGTAACCTATATAGGAGAAGGAAAACTCTGAATTTAATCCTGTTAAACACCGCTTAAGAAATTGACCTTGTGTCGGATCCTGCTCATGCGGAGGTATTGGTTAATATATATATAAGCAATATATATGATATATAATTATATATGAAGCTTAGTATAATGTCAAAGGATGAAATAAAATTTAGTATGAAAAAGTGATTAAACATTAGGTATTAATATAAAAGATTTGAAATCTTGTATATAAAGCAAACAAATTAGGGTTGAAGGTTGAGATGGTAAGATATATTTAAGAGTGAGAAAAAAATCTATTGCAAATCGTGTTTGAAATTTTTCAGAGTAACGTTATTATCATTTTCTTCTTTCTTCTTCTTCTTCTTCTTCTTCTTCTTCTTATTATTATTATTATTATTATTATTATTATTATTATTATTATTATTCGCTTCTCCTTTTTTTCTTCTTCGTCTTCCTTTTCTTTTCTTCTTTCTGTCTTATTCTTCTTTCTCCTTCTTTCTAGCTTCTGTCTTTTTCTTTACTTCTTCCTTCATCTTTTTATGTTATCCTTTCTTCTTCACTATTTCATTTTCAACTTTCTTCTTCTCCATCTTCTTCCTATTCTTCTCCATCTTCTTCCTATTCTTCTCCTTCATCTACCTAGGTTCTTCTTTCTTCTTCTTCACTCTTTCTTTTTCTTCTTTTTCTTCTTCTGCTTTCTAGGTTATTCTTCATTCTTTTTATTCTTCACTATTTCTTTTTCATTTTTCTTCTTTCTAGCCTCTTCTTCTTCTTCTTCTTCTTCTTCTTCTTCTTCTTCTTCTTCTTCTTCTTCTTCTTCTTCACTCTTTCTTCTTTCTTCTTCTTCTTCTTCTTCTTCTTCTTCTTCTTCTTCCAAGGCTTTATAATGGGGAGAGGGTATAGAGGAGAGGAGATGGATTCTTACTGGTTTTACTTCGTCGGTGACAATCTTCCCATGGGCTGAGTCTTCCTTCTTCTGGGCTGAGTCGTCTGTGCTTATTTATTAGTTGGTAAAGGGGTTGGTAATGATTAAGCAAGACTTTATTGTTTTTCTTTATTCTTTATTAAAAACCCAAAAGTACAAAAGTGTATTCAACCGCGCGGTGTGAAGTTGGTATCTTAGGAGCGAACGTTTGCTCCTTTTAACTAACGGTCACAATCTAAGTAACTAAATTTAACTTCCGCTCTCACGCTCACATTAGCGAAATTCTGGGGGTCAACTAAAGACCATTATCTATCAATAATCTAACCCCCTCCGATTTTGAATTTCACCGAATGTTAATTTCAAAATCTAACTACAATCACCCACCACTAAAGAAGACATACACAGATTTATGGATGTGCAACACGTAACGGTTATCGTATTAAAAATGGACAAGGCGACTCTAGTTTAAATTCTGGACGCAAAAAAAAACTCCAATAAAAAAAGACACTCATTGGCAATTTTAATTAAAACAACGACACTAACTTGAACTGACACAGAAAAAATTCGCTCGAATTCACCGCTGGTGACAAAACTAGTCCGTAGTTTTTGTCTTGAATTTTTGTCCTTATTCTCTCAACAATTTGTGTGCTGAATCAGAGAATGCTGTCACGTTAATGTCTGGGAGAATTAGCAAACCGGGGGTCCAAGCCAAATTATGAATGCAGATTTTTAGTAACATCATTTTGGTGCCAGAGAGTCGTCTCAAAATAAGGCCATCTTTTATTATTTAAATTCTTGAGATGAGAAGAAATAATTGATAACGTTCTTTTGCTTCTACTTCTCTTGTTCTGTCTTTATCTCTAACACAAACTCGTGTGTATATCAATATATGAAAGTCTCTCTATCTATCCCATTCTATTCATATCTATCTATCTATCTATCTATCTATCTATCTCAGTTCATATCCACTATCCATCCCATTCTATTCATATCTATATATCTATCTATCTAATTCTACCCCATTCATTTATATATATCTCTCTATCTCTCTCTATCTATCCACCCCATTCTGTTCATATCTATCTATATATCTATATATCTATCCCATTCTATCTATCTATCTATCTATCTATCTATCTGTCTATCTATCTATCTATCCATCTATCTATCTCAGTCTGTTCTATCTATCTATCTATCTATCTATCTATCTATCTATTTTATCTATCTTATTCTGTTCATATCTAGCCCATTCTGTTTATATCCATCAAACTATCTATCTATCTATCTATCTATCTATCTATTGATTTCCTTTTGTTTGTATGTATCTATTTATCCCATTCCTTTCACATCTATCTATCTATCTATCTATCTATCTATCTATATATCTATTTATCTATCTATCTATCCCAGACTATATCAATGTCAGTCTTTTTATATCTGTTCATCCACCTACCTATCTATCTGCTGATCCCATTCTGTTCACCCACACGCAAACTCTCTGTCTCTCTGTCTCTCTCACACACACACACACACACACACACACACACACACACACACACACACACCAACGCACGCACTGTGTTTTCCTTCCCCCCTCTCCTATTCCCACAGCAAGTCCATTTATATTCATATTTATATCTGTCATTCATCGCTTGACTGAAAGTTCATTCAACCGATTCTCTGAATAAAAATATCTACATCATCAATCAAGTTTATTGGCTGATTTTATTTGATCGACTTTGTAATTAATCGATAAGACAATAAAAAGAAAAAGAGAGTTAGCCAGATATGATTTCTACTTTGAAGTGTCACAACCCCCACCCACACACACACAATTTGAACAAATATTCTATCCCACACTAAGCATTAATTGTACATATAAATATACGTGAGGGATAAATCTGGGAAAACAACAGTCAACGAGATCCCTCCCCCGCGTAGGCATGACTGAACGTGTACACTTATATGCACATAGTGGAGGCGCGTGGTCTAATGATTAGAGTCGTAGGAAATGGACTCGTCAACGCGAGTTCAATTCCTGGACGAAGCTGTTGGCATTTCACATAGCGCTAATACCCTTGGGAAAGGTATGAATCCAATTCTCCCTCCAGCTATGGGTAAATAGTAGGGCAGACTGGGCTCTTTAACCTTGATTAATTAGGCAACCAGTCTAGAAGAAGGAAAACTCTGAATTCAAACCTGTTAAACTCCGCTTAAGAAATTGACCTTGTGTCGCATCCTGCTCGTGCGGTGGGGGGTAAATATATATATGCACATAGTTTATTTAGAAATAACTCCCACACACCAAGGCTCTAGATGCATACGCCCAGACAACCACAGTCGCCCTCCACTAAAGAACACATACATATGAATGTCCAACAAGTAACGGTTATCGTATTAAAATGGACAAGGGCACTCGAGTTCGAATACTGGATGTCAAGAAAATCTTCAATGAAATATTTTTGCTGAATCACTCAATGCAAATTAGCATAGAACAAAACAGACAAAGCTCCTCACCGTGTTTCTTTTATCTCCGACTTAGAGTGCCAGACGTAGTTATATATATTAATGTTATATGTTCTTATTCGCCGCACGGGAGAATCAACATCGCAGTGGCACGTCTACCCTGCATCCATCTCTGGTTGAAACTTAAATCTAAATCTAGTCAAGTGTTTCTCGTGACGTGTTCTCTAGGGCTCAGATGGGGTTACCAATAGTTCTGCTATTTTTCCACTGGCTGATCTGAAAGCCAATAGCCCCTTCGGCTACAGGGTTTGTCAATGATTTATGCTAGCAATATGTAACAATATAACCCTTTTGTATCGGGTATAGAAATGGCGAAGAGGAGTCTTAGGAGGGTTCGATTACGGCGACTGGCCATCATATTATTAGTCTGTTTTAAATCCTGCATGTGTCGTATATATCACTAAGAAATAAAGGTTTACATAATATATTGTATGGTTAATTTGCATATTGTTTTTAACAAAACCGGGTTCAATAAATAATTACTTGGTATTATTGATCTATAATGTTATTGTCTTATTCTCCAACGTATTAAAATCAATAATATGTATAATTTTATATAACAACGAATTAGAATTAGAATATAATTAAAGATAAGTATGCTATTTTTAAAGGTGTTCTTATTTAATTTCTTTAGTATTTCCAATTGAATATATTTCAGTATATTAAAACTTACAAAATTAAAAGAAATTTACACCCATTGGAGAGTGTATATTCTTGCTAGTATATATATATGATTTTAAGTAGTGCATATACTTGAGATTTGGCATTAAAAGTGAAAACATTTCATTGTTTGTTTAATTTGATTTTCGTCTTATAATGAAGTTGTTTACAATATCTGTTTCTGAAATTTGAAATTTGATCTTCTACTTCATTGCTATGTTATTTTTCCCACACACTTCTCTTTCTCTTTCTCTTTCTCTTTCTCTTTCTCTCTCTCTCTCTCTCTTACACACACACACATCCACACACACGCGCCCTTTGCGCTCTCGTTTTCTTTCTTTCTCTCTCTCTCTCTCTCTCTCTCTCTCTCTCTTACTGACATACTCATCCACACACATGCTCTTTGCGCTCTAGTTTTTTCTCTCTCTCTCTCTCTCTCTCTCTCTCTCTCTCTCTCTTACACACACACACACACACACATACATCAACATACACACGCTCTTTGCGCTGTCGTTTTTCTCTCTCTCTCTCTCTCTCTCTCTCTCTCTCTCTCTCACAACACACACACACACACATACGCCACACTCTCTCTCTCTTACACATACACGCACACTCCACGTTCTCGGTCTCCTCTCTCTATCTCTATCTCTCTCACACACACATACAACGTTCTCTTTTTCTCTGTCTCTGTCTCACTCGCCACATGCACTGTCTCTCTCTCACATAAACAGCCCCCACGCTATCTTGCTCTCTCTTTGTCTCTCTCTCTCTCTCACATAAACTCCATGCTCTCTCTTTCTCTCACTCTCTCTCTCTCACACACATACACACATACAAGCAAGCGTACACACAAACAACTATTTATACGTTCTCTCTTTCTCTGTCTTTCTCTCTCACACACACACACAAACTCTATGCCCCTCTCTCTCTCTCTTTCACACGCACACACTCCACACACACACCAATCTCTCTCTCTCTCTCTCTCTCTCACTCACATAAACACACACTTCCCGCTCTCTCTCTCTTTTTGTCTCTCTCTCACAGACACTCCATGCCCCTCTCTCTCTCTCTCTTTCACACGCACACACTCCACACCACTCTCTCTCTCTCTCTCTCTCTCTCTCTCTCTCTCACACACACATAAACACACACTTCCCGCTCTCTCTTTTTTTTGTCTCTCTCACCCACAACACTCTGCTCTCTCTCTCTCTCTCTCTCTCTCTCTCACACACACACACAACACAGACAGACAGACAGACAACTATTTATACATCATGGCCATTAATTACTTTTAGAAATAATAAACAAACATTATTAGGCGTCTTCAAGTTCAATACCTTCGGCCTTTCACAATCCACAATTTCGAGCATCTACACGTTTCATTAATTAGGAATTTTACTCTAACATTTTGTCCATCTCGACTGGACATTTCCTGTTTAAAAAAAAAAAAATAAATAAAAAAAAAAATAAAAGCAAACAAAAAAAAAACAAAAAAAAAAACAAAAACAAAAAACAAAAACAAAAACAAATGGAAAGACGTCATAGCGCCAGTGACACTTACGACTTTGACTAACGCGCCAGGCAGTTTGTTGACCCCAGAGGGATATAATATTATCTGTTTTCCAAACATTGTCGCTTTTCCTCGATTTCCGTTTTAGATTCGAATTCTAAAATAGATTCAAAACCCAAATAAAATAACTCTAAATGACTCGGAAATGTACATTGACTCGGGCGATTCAAAAGTTTTGCACTATTTTGGTAACGTGAGGCACAATTTGGCAGTTACGTATAGTTTTGTTACGTAGGATTTTGTTTACAGTACGATACATTCTCCGGATGGATATTTAAATTGATAAATAACAGTGGCTTTTCCACTGGATTTTGGGAAGGAAAAGAATTATTATTAACAAGTTGATTTAAGGTTTTGAATTTTTATAGTAAATTATAAATCTTAATTATTATTATTATTATTATTATTATTATTATTATTATTATTATTTTCCTTATGAGTTTTCACATCAGTGTTAGCTGATGGTCTTTCACTGGAATCTGGGTGACAGCAAGTCTCCTCAGGTCTCCAGGACTCTTCTGAGTATTCTGGCAGATTGCAGCAGTGCAGTGTTCTGAATGGTTTCATTCTTCCTCTGATTCCAAACTTTCCAGACCCTTTTCCAATCCTTTTGGGACTGTTCCAAGTGCACCAACTACAATTGGTATCACTTTCACTTTCATATTCCATAACTTTTTCAGTTCTCTGGCAAGGTCCAGATATTTGTCCATTTTTTCATTTTCCTTTAGCTTCACCCTGTGATCTGCTGGCACTGCAAAATCCACCAGTTGAAAGTTGTTTATCAACACTATCTTGCAGGTGATCCGTTTTTATTTCAAACCCCCGAGAATTTTATGTGTTTCGTTCTCTTCTGGTTTATGCATATACCATTTTGTTGTATGGTCAAAATTAAATTTTTTGCATAATTCTCAGTGGATCACCTTCCCAACCCAGTCGTGTCTAGTTTTGTATTCTCGTTGTGCTAGTTTGCTATATTCGCAGAGTATATGGTTTACAGTCTCATCTCTATTACCGCAAAGTCTACATTTCTATTTTGTTGGGTCTTATCAATTTTCGCTTTTTATTACCCATTATTTTGTGCAGCAATTATTAATGATTCTGTTTCTCTTTTGAGGTTTCCTTTTCTTAACCATGTCAAAGTCTTTCCATGTGCAACCTCTTCGATTTGTCGTTTGAAGTGTCCATATAATTGTTTTTCTTCCCATTTTTGTTTTCTAGTCTTTGTTTATTATTTACTCCTTTTGAGTTTTCACATCAGTGTTAGCTGATGGTCTTTCACTGGAGTCTGAGTGACAGCAAGTCTCCTCAGGTCTCCAGGACTCTTCTGAGTATTCTGGCAGATTGCAGCAGTGCAGTGTTCTGAATGGTTTCAATCCTTCCTCTGATATCCAAACTTTCCAAACCCTTTTCTAATGCTTTTGGGACTGTTCCAAGTGCACCAACTACAATTGGTATAACTTTCACTTTCATATTCCATAACTTTTTCAGTTCTCTGGCAAGGTCCAGATATTTGTCAATTTTTTCATTTTCCTTTAACTTCACCCTGTGATCCGCTGGCACTGCAAAATCCACCAGTTGACAAGTTCTTTCTTTTTTGTTAATCAACACTAGGTCTGGCCTTCTTGCTGGGATAAGGTGATCCGTTTTTATCTCTAAGTCCCAGAGAATTTTGTGCGTTTTGTTCTCAAGAACAGATTCTGGTTTATGCATATACCGTTTTGTTGTATGGTCAAAATTAAATTTTTTGCATAATTCTTAGTGGATCACCTTCCCAACCCAGCCGTGTCTAGTTTTGTATTCTCGTTGTGCTAGTTTGCTATATTCGCAGAGTATATGGTTTACAGTCTCATCTCTATTACCGCAAAGTCTACATTTACTATTTTGTTGGGTCTTATCAATTTTCGCTTTTATAAAGTTTGTCCTTATGGCATTATTTTGTGCAGCAATTATTAATGATTCTGTTTCTCTTTTGAGGTTTCCTTTTCTCAACCATGTCAAAGTCTTTCCATGTGCAACCTCTTCGATTTGTCGTTTGAAGTGTCCATATAATTGTTTTTCTTCCCATTTTTGTTTTCTAGTCTTTGTTTATTATTATTATTCTTATTATTATTATTATTATTATTATTATTATTATTATTATTATTATCTATAGGGGATGTATATCTATGTATTATGTTTATGAGTATTTTTCATCTAATCTGACATTCGGATGCATTTGAATACAATAAAATAAATTAATAGGATTAATTATTTTGCGTTATATTACGCAAAATAATTAATCCTATTATTTTTATCCTTTATTTTATTTTTTTTATTGATAATCATTAGTTTAACTAGCCAGAATATGCGCCCTCCGTTTGGAAGTATTTAAGTTTTAATGTAAGCAAATATATCAAATTAGGAAGACTAGTGGAATTAAATAGGAACGCATAAAAAACAATTACACTTATTTAAAAAAAAATCATACATAGGATTGATTTTGACACACGTTGGAGAATGAAACAATAAGATCAGAAATCAATAACACCAAGTGATTATCTATTAAAACCTGTTTGTTAAACCAGTATTCAAATGAATCATACCATATATCATGTAAACCTTTATTTTGTAGTGATATATAGGGCACATTAGAGGGTTTTTAACGCACTGATAACATTGGCTGTTTTGTGGTATATCTAACTTAGATTTTCATGGGCCGGGTTAGCTCAGTCGGTAGAGCGTTCGGCTAGAAACCAAAAGTTTCCTAGTTCGATACCGGTCCTCGCCAACTCAGCGTATGATTAGCACAGGGATCTGTGCGGTAAAGTAAGGAGCTGATGGTAGGTGTGGCGCTCCACCTCAGATGCTAAAACAATCTCCTTGGTCTAGCGCTATTGAAAAGGGGATAGACTCCCTCGCTGACTGGCTGATACCGACTTTAGGCCGCCCCGTCGACTTTACTTTACTTTATACTTTGTATTAACAAAGTATTTGACAATAAGTTAAGTAATACTTGATAAACATACGCATTTACCGGGGGTATTATGACGTAAGCAGTGATATAGTTTCTTTTACAGAAGCCGAATCCCCATTATAATAAGATTTGTTAATTTACTTTTCTTCCTTTTCCATCTTGGTTTCGAATTCTAATATAGATTTAAAAAAACAAATAATAATTGGGTGATTCAAAAGTTTTGCACTATTTTGGTAACGTGAGGCACAATTTGGCAGTTACAGATGCTTTTGTTACAATACGTTATGTTGTATATTAATAGTACCGTCGTTCTTTTTAGATGGTTAGTATAGAGATAGATTTTGAATCCAGGTGTTGTTGAAATCAAAATCTGAGGCGGTTAGATAATAGCTATCTAATGAGATCAAGTTGACTCCCGACTTCCTGCCAGTGAAAGACTGTGGGAACAGAAGCCGTTAGCTTAGAGTCAGTTAAGCCGGAGACGTCGTTCCGCGAGTGGTTGAGAAAGGTCTAGTTCTGACAATAAAAATGTGATCACAAAGAAATATATGACTTCGTTGTCTCTATGGACTAATTGCGGTCTTGTAATAATAAGACTTGCATCTTGAAGAACGAGACTTATAGCAAAACTAAACCAGTCAGCAGACTACAAAATACACTTAGAAGAAAAACCGCAGCTACACAAGAAATATACTACAAGAAACAGAAGAGAATAACGTACCAGCCAGTTACTCCCAGCAAGTAAGTAAAATAGACAATTAAATATGAGGACATAACCACGGATGCCCCTCGTAAGAAGAATAGAAGCGGTCACCCCCATGTATATACCCAGCAGAAGAAGACGGTATATAACAGTTAGAGTAGAAATTTGGGAAGTGAGTGGGAAGAGAACGATAGCTGTGGCAGGACAAATCATGACTTTTTTTCTTTTTCCAAAGCTGAAAGGGCTCATAAAGGGGACACGTTTTGAATGCGTTGTGGCCATCAAGAGGTCCGTAACGACGGAGCTGAGAGACATACCAGAAGAATCCTTCTAGCAGGGCAGAGAAGGGTAACATAGAAGGAGGGGAATTTTCGATTAGATTCAAGATAGGACTACTTTGGAGGGGAACATTTAGTTTGTTGTTTGGATTTTAAATGAATTGTTTTTTGACAAGAGTGTCGTTACTTTTCGACATACCTCGTATGTTATAGCAAAAGTGCGCTTAATTTTTGACTATCATTTGATTTAAACGATTCTTGGCAAAAATTGCAATGCAATAAATATGTACACGACTAGCAATTTTTATAAAAACTTATAACCCCTTGGCAAAAATCATAGTATTAACATATTTAGACCACGTTTACGTTGTTTTGTTTTATTGAGCAATAAAAAAAATTAAAAAAAAAGCTAATAAAAAACAAATCTATTTTTTATTTAATAGCTGAACATTTAGGCCTCCTGAAATATGCCTTAAGCAAACAAGACTAAATTATTTGAATTAATGGTATAATTTTACGAAGCGTTGTAGAGGAAAATATGGAATAACCCAATATCGAGGAAAAATGTTATGGACTTCACTGACCAATAATTGGAATTAATACGTCCTTCTATCTATCTATGTATCTATCTATCTATCATATTTTGTTCATATCTATCTATCTATCTATCTATCTATCTACTGCATTTGTTCATATCTATCTATCTATCTATCTATCTATCTATCTATCTTATTCTGGTTCTCCCCCTCTGTCTCTCTTTCTCTCTCTCTCGTAAAATGCTACAAAGAAAAATGCTTCATTGATTTTTTTTATTGAAAAATGCATGTGAAAAACTCAATAATAATAATAATAATGATAATAATAATAAAGATCGGCTAGAATACTCAGAAGAGTCCTGGTGACATGAGGAGACTTGCTGTCACTCAGCCTACACTGAACCACCGGCTACAGCTGGTGTGAAAAACTCAATAAATAATAATAATAATAATAATAATAATAAAAACAACAACAACAACAACAACAAATAATAATAATAATAATAATAATAATAATAATAATAATGACCATACAGCAAAATGGTATATGCATAAACCAGAATCTGTTTTTGAGAACGAAACGCATAACATTCTCTGGGACTTCGAGATAAAGACGGATCACCTTATCCCAGCCAGGAGACCAGACCTTGTATTGATTTTTTAAAAAAGAGAAAAGAGAACTTGTTAACTGGTAGACTTTGCAGTTCCGGCAGATCACAGGGTAAAGACGAAAGAAAACGAAAAGCTAGACAAATGCCTGGACCTTGCCAGAGAACTGACAAAGCTGTGGAATATGAGGGTGAAAGTGATACCAATTGTAGTTGGTGCACATGGAACGGTCCCCAAAAGCATGGAAAACATACTGGAGGAACTGGAAATCAGAGGAAGAATTGAGACCATCCAGACTGCTGCATTGCTGCAATCGGCTAGAATAATCAAAAGATTCTGGAGAACTGAGGAGGCTTGCTGTCCCTCAGCCTCCAGTGAATCACCGGTTACGGCAGGTGTGAAAACTGCCATAATATAAATCTAAATAAAACTGTGCATGTCATGTTGATTATTTGGTTATAAATAAAAGAACAGAAGAAAAATAAAATAAAAAGAACAAAAGAATTAAAAACAAAAGAAAGAAGAAAAAGAAGAAAAAAAAGAAGAAAAAGGATAAAAGAAAAAAAAAGAAGAAAAAAGAAGAAAAAAGAAGAAAAAAGAAAAGAAACAAAAAGAAAAGAAGAAAAGAAAAAAAAGAACAAGAAAAGAAGAAAAAAGAAAAAGAAAAAGAAGAAAAAGAAAGAGAAGAGAAGAAAGAAGAAAAGAAGAAAAAAGAAGAAAAAAGAAAGAAGAAAAGAACAAGAAGAAAAAAGAAAAGAAAAAGAAAAAGAAAGAGAAGAAGAGAAGAAAGAAGAAAAGAAGAAAAAAAGAAAAAGAACAAAAGAACAAGAAGAAAAAAGAAAAAAAGAAGAAAAGAAGAAAGAAAAAAAAAAAAGAAACAGAAAGAGAAGAAGAGAAGAAAGAAGAAAAAGAAGAAAAAAAAAGAAAATAAGAAAAGAAGAAAAGAACAAGAAGAAAATAAGAAAAAGAAAAAAAGAAAAGAAAGAGAAGAAGAAGAAAGAAAGAAGAAAAGAAGAAAAAAAAGAAAAAAGAAGAAAAAAAAAAGAAAATGAGAAAAAAAAAAGAAAAAAAGAAGAGAGAAAAGAAGAAAAGAAAAAAAAGAAAAAGAAGAAGAGAAGAAAAGAAGAAAAGAAGAAAAGAAAAAAAAAGAAGAAAAAAGAAAAAGAGAAAAAAGAAAAAGAAAAACGAAAAAAAGAAAAAGAAGATGAGAAGAAAAAAGAAAAGAAAAGAACAAACAGAAGAAAAAGAAGAAAGAAGAAAAAGAAGAAGAGAAGAAAAGAAAAAAGAAGAAAAGATGAAAACGAGAAAAAAGAGAAGAAAAAGAAAAAGAAGAAAAAAAAAAGAAAAAAGAAGAAAAAAAAAAAAAAAGAAAGAAAAAAAAGAAGAAGAAAAATAAACCTTAGAGAAAATGAAAGTTGTTCTTTTTCTCTGCAACTTTCAAATTGCAAGATTGAAATCGCACCTAATGAAAAACGTGCCAATTTGATTCTTTAAGGTGTTAAAGCAAATTTCAGCCTTAAAAGAATGCTAACATCCTGAAAAGTCGTCGGGCAATTCTGCTCCTAGGAACAAATTTTGTTAATAGATATTTTAAAGCGATTTTTGCCGATGATCGATTTTTCATTGTTAACGGCTTGTGAGATCTGATTGTTAACCATTGACTACACATATATCATCATCATCATCATTCATGTCGTGCTAGTAGTATAATATCTATGACAATCTCTCGCCAACCGTCCCATTCATTCATTAACCTCGAGAGGTCCTCTGCGTAGCATCCACTATCCGCGCAGTCAATGTAGGTCTTTGCTGGACGGTCCATTCTGGCGTGTCCCTGTGCTGGTTTCCATAGAAAAAAGTTGCTCATGAATACGTCCTTGCTTCTCCAGCAAGTATCCAGCATGTCTTGTTTGTTTCACCGGAGGTTCTGTGTGATAGAGGGCAGGTGGCCGTTCAGCTGCTTGCTTGTGCCAGAAGGCGTTCCTGTTTGTTGTTTGACCCCGTTGACATTTGTTATCATATTTAGTCGAGTTAGAACAAAACCAGTTTTCCATCAGGACCCTATAATACTATAATCTGTGAACAGCCAGCATAAGAAGAAATCCCTCATTATAGGGTCCAACACAACGACTGTAATACTGAGCCGGAGCATCGTTCCCATACATACATTGAGACCGTGCCCAGCACATGTTAGTATATTGATGGTATTGATAATATGTTTATAGCTGACCATGCCTTCCCTATGCGTACATTAACATCGCTTTCTGTGGATGAGATATTACTACCTAGGTACATTAATTGTTCTACTGGCTTACTGCTGAGTGTGGAGATGTCTCTGTTCTTTTTCAAACGCATTTTACTCAGTTTTATCGGAGATCACATAGTGGCCTATATTTCTTGCTGTCTTCTTCAGGCTATGTAGCGGGGTTTCGGTTTGTACAGGTGTATTTGCAAGAAGTGTAAGATCATTTGCGTAGTTCGCATTCGTAATAGTCTCTGTGGGATATCATCTGCTTATTGACTTTTTTTTTAATGTGCGGCCTTTTTCTTTTATGTGATCTAATGATGTTCGGAGTACATAGTCTAGGCATATTATGAATATATAGGGAGCTAACGTATCTTCTTGTAGGAGTCCAGCGACTGTGTCAAAGAAGTCTATACATAGATATGTAATGACTCCTTATCATATTGTTATAGGGATTCGGTGTCTGTCATTCATTGACCCCGGGATGTACTCTGCACAGCATGCTGTATCTACACATAGCTGGTCTATGTAGGACTTCGCTGGACGGCCCGCACTAGTATGTCCATGTGCCGGTTTCCACAGAATGACGTTGCTTATTAGCTCATCCTTACTTCTCCAGCAGTGTCCGGCATGTCTTGTCCGCCTTAATCGGATGATTTGTGTAACAGGGGGCATGTGGCTGTATAGCTGCTTTCTTGTGGGGTGTTGCTTCCACGATTTGTTCAAGATCACACGCTGCATCCTTGTGCAGCTCCCATCTAGTCTATTTTCCAGCGCCTCGTCAAGGTCCGAGTGGTGCAGCCATACAACAGCACAGACACCACCATGGCCTGGAAGAATTATCGCTTCAACGTGTCGGGGAGGTCTGACTTCTATATAACTGACAGTCTGTTTATAGCGGACCATACCTTCCCTATGCGTGCATCAATATCGCTTTCTGTGGATGAGATATTACTACCTTGGTACGTGAATTGTTCTACTCACTTAGAGGCTTACCGTCGAGCGTGGAGATGTCGCCTTTGTTTGTAATGTATATAAACGCTTCTAATGCCAACAAACAAACAAACAAACAAACAACAAAAGGATGAAGAAGGGGGATATTAAAAACAAAAGTGAACGGAGATTTTATATAAACAATTTGATCATTGTACTGAAATAACAAAAAAGAAACTCTAACTAACCGTGTGGTTAAGATAGTTGCGTATTTCAAAATAAGTGATCAGTGTTCGAGCACAGGTAAAAGAAACAGAGTCTAATTTTCAAGGCAACCAAATAGATTCTTCCAACTAGCAAGACTCCTGGCGGATTAAACTAAACGTACTAAATACTAGATGATCCGCAAACCTTTTGGGTTTCCGTAGTAACCACTGTCCCTGATTATATTGATGCTTCTATTTAGAATGGAGAGAAGGTTTGTTTC
>CM042159.1:20489320-20539320 GCA_023376005.1 Doryteuthis pealeii | reverse complement strand
TATCCGGTTGTTTTAACAGACGATTTTTAGATTTAAAATAATGATAAAACTAACCCCTAACCCTAACAACTCCTAACCATAACCCCTAACAAACAACCAGATATTGACGGTGTAAATGAAAAACATGTCCTTTCTTAATCGAGATCAAAAAGAAGTGCTAAAGTCATATGGTCCATTTAACCATAGCTGGGAGATGTGTGTGTGTGGGGGGGGGGTTCACATCTTTTTCAAGACTCATCACCATTACTCCCAGATCAACTCTGACTCGGAGCGGTAGCACCTGTTAAGGCCCCATCTATGGCTTAAATAGAAAAATCTGTTTAAAGATGTTTTTTTTTTATTGAGTTTATTAAAATTCAATACCCAACTAGAATGAATAAAACAAAATATTTTAGGTATCGAATAACACAATGAAGATTGATATGTCGTAAAATACAACCAACAAACCAAGTGCCAAAAAGATGAAAGGAAAGATCCACTGTTATGGTCCTATCTATGGGTTATGTCGAAAAAATGTGTTTTTTAAAAAATTAAGTTTATACAAATTCCGTACCTATCAAGAATGAATAAAACAAAATGTCTTCGGCATCATCATTATCATCATGTCACGCAACAAGCACGGATATCCATGACATTCTCTCGCCAACCTTCCCTATCATTCATTGCCCCTGGGAGTTCTTCTGCGCAGCAGCCAGTATCCTCACATAATTGGTCAATGTAGGTCCTTAGTGGGCGGCCTACGTTAGCATGTCCATGTGTTGGCTTACACAGGAGAACGTCGCTTATGAGCTCGTCTTTGATTCTCCAGTAGTGTCCTGCATGTCTAGTCCGTCTTACTCGGATGGTTTGTGAGATGGGGGGCAGGTAGCTATACAGCTGCTTCCTTGTGGGATGCTGTTTCCACGACTTGCGCAGCATTGTTGTGCAGCTCCCATCTAGCTTATTCTCAAGGCGCTTCGTTAGGGTCCAAGTAGTGCAGCCATACAGCAGTACTGACATAACCACAGCCCGGAAGACTTGCCGCTTTAATTTGTTTGTGCCCAACCATATCTTTGCTATTCGTGTATTAACATCGCTTTCTGTGGATGAGATATTACTACCTAGGTATTTGAATTTATCTACTGGCTTAAGAGGCTTACCGTCAAGTGTGGAGATGTCTCCTTTCTTTTTGAAACTCATGAACTCAGTTTTATCGGAGTTCAGATAGAGGCCGATATTATTTGCTGCCTTCTCTAGGCTATGCAGTAGTGACTCAGCTTGTGCCGGTGTATCTGCGAGAAGAGCGAGGTCATCAGCATAGTCTGCATCTATGACTGTTTGTGCGGGATATCGCCTGCACTTTGCCTTTCTTAATGTGAAGCCTTTTTCTTTTATGGTATCTAATGATGTTCGGAGTACATATTCTAGGCATATAATAAATATATATGGTGCTAATGTATCTCCCTGTTGGACTCCAGCGGCGATGTCAAAGAAATCTGTGTCGCCATCTGGTGAGCGTACCATTGCTTTAGTGTTTTTTGTAGAGCATCAAACCCAATAGTGGTTGACATACCGTAAAATTTAATAAACCAAACCTTTTCCGAGTGTATATCTTCAATATAAACAACAATTATCTTCCTCATGTCCACAAGCTTCTAGATTCGTCGAGAGAACAAAAAAATCATCGGATCGTACAGCCGTATCTCGCCACTGAAAAAGACGTTCTCCCCGTGAGAACTCGCCTCGTCATTTATTTCTCTCAGCGGCCAAACCAGTTCAACCAACTGAGGTGACAGAAATCCGACCACTCACGATCAGGAGATTGCGAGTTCAATCACTCCAACAAAATCAATTAGAATAAAATAATAATCTTATTATAATAATCTTATTGGAGATTGTGTGTTTTTCTGTCTGTAACCGAAACTATATCACTACTCAAGTTACAATTCCCTTAGTTATTTACATAACATTCTCCATGATTTTATCTATATTTAAACCTCAATTAAAGGGGCCGGGTTAGCTCAGTCGGTAGAGCGTTCGGCTAGAAACCGCAAGGTTCTTAGTTCGATACCGGCCCTCGCTAACTCAGCGTATGAGTAGCACAGAGATCTGTGCGGTAAAGTAAGGAGCTGATGGTAGGTGTGGCACTCCACCTCAGATGCTAAAAATAATCTCCTTGGTTTAGCGCGAGTGAAAAGGGGATAGACTCCCTTGCTGATTGGCTGGTACCGACATTAGGCCGCCCCGACGACTTTACTTTACTTACGTATTAATAACATGCAATTGTATTTATATATACAACAAAATAGCGGTTTGCAGTGTGAATGGGAAGACTAATTTGCATATTGATATTCAAAATTTGATTTTAATAAATATGTGCTCAGTATTATTGATTTCCAATTGTTTGGTTTTATCTTAATGAATATGAGCAAAAATCTCTCCAATAAATCTTAAAAGAAATCCATTAACAATATTAATAGTAATTCTATTCTGCACTTCCTATTTTAACTAAATAGTTAAATTATGAAAATTTAGCAATGAAAGACAATAGTGAAGAAAAAGCAAGTTTTAGTTGTTCCCCCTCTGTTTCAAATCTTTTTAACGGCATCTTATTTAGTTTCATTAGCCTTTCTAAGTTAACATAATATTTTTTACATTAAAATTTAAATACTTGTGCCCTACGGAGGTTGCATATATTTGCTAGTAAGTGTAATCTTTTTTGTGTTCTTATTTAATTTCATTAGTCTTTCTAATTCAATATAATATTTAATTAGATTAAAACTTAAATCTTTCGCCCAGGAGGCGCATACTTTTGATAGGTTAAGTAAAAAAAGGATTTAATGAGTTCGTTTGGGATTTACGTTATTCTCAAAGCTGACTGGGAAGTCTGTCTGTGTGTCTGTCTGTGTGTCCTGTAGTGAATTCTGAATTTTTCTTTTGATGTGGATCGATGCGATGGCCTGGACATAACTGCAAAATAACATTACTTTTGATCTGATTCTGATCACCTACGCAGAAATCTGATTTCTATGATCTGAGGTTAATGTAAGAAAGATGACAGTCTTTACAAAATGGAACGTCGACTATAGAAATTGACAATTATGCAAAAGGAAAAAGAGGAGAAAAAAAAAGAAAGAAAAGAAGAAAGAAAAAAACAATTAATGAACATTTTATCAATGCCGTCCTGTCGGTTGAGGGCTGTAAAATACGCCGATTACACTTCTACAAAAGGATAAGAACTCCTCTCCCATCATAAGTGTAATCTTTTTTGTGTTCTTATTTAATTTCATTAGTCTTTCTAATTCAATATAATATTCTAGTAGAATATTAAAACTTAAAGGCTAAACTAATAGGTCAGAAAATTAGGGTGTCACAGAAAAAACAGAACCCATACATTTTGAGTAAAAACTGTTAATTTTAACTTGGGGGGGGGTTAGGGTTAGGGTTAGGGTTTAGGGTTAGGGTTGGGGTTAGGGTTGGGTTTAGGGTTAGTTTAATGTGAAAATAAATAAATAACTTGGGTTCTGTTTTTTCTGGGTCAACCTGTAATATTTTAATTTTCCGACCGATTTGCAAGTTTAGCCAACTTAAATACTTGCGCCCAGGGGGGCGCATACTTTTCTAGTTTAAGTAAAAAAAAAAAAGAAAGAAAGAAAAAACAATTTATGAACATTTTAGCGTGTCTTCTCATCTGGCAATGCCGTCCTGTCGGTTGGGGGCTGTAAAATACGCCGATTACACTTCTGCAAAAGGGTAAGACCCCCCCCCTCCAATAAGACTACCTGTTGGCCGTAGGTGGCAACACGTGATGCTTAAGGACGGAAACATGCTTGCTGATCCATGACATGCAGCACTCCACTTTGGCCCTTCGGTTAAACGAGCAGTCGGATAGGTCCTTCACTTCAAGATTGTCCAGACAGCATAGCTCTTAATGCAACCATTTTCGCCCCAAAACCATTTTTATCACACATGAGCTAATAAAGTAAAAGTAAAGTCGTCGGGGTGGCCTCAAGTCGGTATTAGCCGGACAGCGATGGAGTATATCCCCTTTTACCTAGCGCTAGACCAAGGAGATTGTTTCTGCAACTGAAGTGGAGCACCACATCAGCTCCTCACTTTACCGCACAGATCCCTGTGCTACTCATACGCTGAGTAGGCCAGGGCCGGTATCGAACCCGTAACCTTGTAGTTCCTAGCCGAACGCTCTATCGACTGAGCTAAAGTGCATCTGGTGGGGAGGTTTCAGTTCTAAATCTCCGGGGAGTCAGGAGCACCCCTTCGTTGCAATTACATCAAGGTCCAGTCTGACCGGGAGTGGTATTACCTGTTTGGGTTCCAAGATATGAGTTTAAAGATTGGTTTAAAAAGCTTTTTAAAAAATTGAATATCCAACAAGAATGAATAAAACAAAACGTCTTCGGCATAAAATAACCCAACAAGGGCTGACATGCCGGAAAAATCAACCATTTCGCAATGTTAGGCAAGATCTGGTCGGTTCAATATGATTGGCTTTCGATCCTTACTAGGTGTAACTCTCTGAAAGTTATGCCTACTGCAGATTGGAATATATATAGGTAAGTACAAAAGCAAGACCAAAATCAAAAGATCTAACAATCCCTGATTCACACTGACACAGCATCTCCAGGTAAATTATAATAAAACTAATCAAGAAAAAATATACCGAGCTTTAAAATAGCTTGACACCCTTTATTATTGGTGCTGTATATTGATAATCATCGTCGGTTTTTGGACGGTTAGTGTAGAGTTACATTTTGAATTCAAAGTCGTTGAAATTCAAAATCGGGGTCGGCTAGATGATTGACACTCGGTAACATCAAGTTGACCTCCCAGTTTCCGCCACTGGGAAACGGTGGGAACGGGAATAAAAGTTAGCTTAGTCAGTTGAGCGAGAGACGTTGTGATGTATACGGTTGAGAAAATCTGGTTCCGATTAAAAATGTTATCGCAGAAAATATATACTGACTCTGAGAATGGTAACCTTGGCGACACGAAGATCAGTTGAAAAAAAAAATAACAGACTCCAGAAGGTATCAGCCAACTACTCAAGTAAGAAAAAGATTTGTGAAGGCATGACCCCGGATGCTCTCATATTTCATCTCCTCATAAGAATTCTATCGTCATATTATTCTCCCAGCAAAGGTCTATAACATTGGGATGGAGTACTACGCTGGAGCACTATTAAATGTATGTTTGTTATATACCCCTTTACATGGGTGTATATATGGCGAGAGAGAGAGAGAGAGAGAGAGAGAGAGAGAGAGAGAGAGAGGCAGACAGAGAGACAGACTGAGAGACAGAGCGACACAGAGAGAGACAGAGAGACAGAGTATGAGAGATCATATTTTCTGCTGCTAATTCGTCGGCCATTTCCTCAGGGCTGATTCTGTGGGTTGTTTCTCCCGGGTGATTTCTTTGGGCTGGTCTTCTCTTGTTTTAATGAATTAACAAGAATTTGTTGTTTTTCTATATACTTTTATTAAACAACCCCATCCCATTTCTTCAGGGCTGATTCTGGTTGTTTCTCCGGGTTGATTTTACTTCTCGTTGGGCTGGGTGTCTGTGCATTATTATTTTAATAAATTAACAAGACTTTGTTGTTTTTATTTAAGTCTTTTATTAAACAACAACCCCTGGCTATGATTATAGAAACCAGGCGGTGAGATGCGACTCTTGTAGAAGACATCCTTTTTCGTCGAGTGACTGGTCGCAACTGATCTAAAAACTGAAACTTCTCTCTCACGCCTCTACTGGCACATTTCCGGAAGGGCTCAAATAAAAGCCAATAACGCTAACCGTAACGGCTAAGAAAATTTCCACTCGAACCGCATTATTTTGAATCTACGAACTCTGATTCAAAATCCATCTAACCACAGTACGTACATAATTCATAAGCTACCTATGCATCATGTAACATATTTCTTCTATTCTAAAAGTAGAAGCCAATTGCAACCATTTTGAAATCCGCTTAAGAATTTTGACCATGTGCCACATCCTGCTCGTTTGGAAGTGTTGGGTGAATATATAAAAGAAAACCTTCCTTTTTTTCAGAATCTTAAAGATAGATAAATATCTTCTAATGATAGAGGTTTATTGAATCATATCAACAAATTTAATTGATAACAGATGGTAAGCATAATCGAATATTATGGGCGTTTCATATTCGCCCAAGAGATGAAGCCATAATATGAACAAAAACAAAAACAACAGAAATGTAACAGCATAACTCTAGAGAAAATATTTTACAAATAGCATTAATAGATACGATTCGTTGGGAAATCCTTAAAATAATATACAAAATAAGAAGTCCATTTCTAGAATAATCTATGCCCACATATCATCCTCATAATTTCACAATCATTTTAACAGGTAATCACATCACACTCATTTGAAATATCAATGTATTAAGATCCGATATATTCAAGTACAGTGAAACCTTGGATCACAAATTTCTTTACAGCACAGATCCAAGCCGTGCTACTTAGACGCTGAGTTGGCGAGGACCGGTATCGAACCTGGAACCTTGTGGTTCAGTTTCCACATTTATTACGCCACCCAGCTTACGAGTTTTCCGAGTTGTCACTCGACCGATTTTTTGTTTTGTGTTGAGAGCTAAAATCTGATGTACGGACGAGCTTCGGATATGCTTATGTTAATAAATTCACTAAAGCATTTAAATCTACAAATTTATTACGCCAACGAAATATACAGAGGTACTTTGACTCAAGAGTACCCAGCTTACGTGTTTTCCGAGTTACGAGCTGTCATTCAGTCGATTTTTGGTTTTGTGTTGAAAGCTAAAATTTGAGGTACGGACGAGCTTCAGATATGCTTATGTTAATAAGTTCATTAAAGCATTTAAATCTACAAATTTATTACGCCAAGGAAATATACAGAGGTACTTTGACTCACGAGCTTACTAGCTTTCCGAGTTACGAGCTTTTACTTGGACGATTTTTTGCTTTATGTTGCAAGCTAAAATTTCATGTACAAGCGAGCTTCAGATATGCTTATGTTAATAAGTTCATTGAAAGTATTAAAAGTAAGACCAAGTAACGATGAAAGTAGATGTTCCTGCAAGATCATCGAAGTTAAGCATCAATGAACCTGTTCAATACTTAATTGGGTGAATATCTGATACCCATATATATTTCTCATCATATTTTCACAATCATTTTATGTCAAGCCCTAGCACCTATATGATTTTCCCAACCCTATTGCCCTTATGGCAAGCCCCAACCCCTTTTTATCATATGGGTGCTACAAGGCGGTGCCTGAGGGTCTACATGTCCTGGGAATTACGTTAAACTCTATCTGATGGTAAGGTTCCAGTTCTGGAGGTTTGGGGAATGTGGAGCACCCCTTCATCACCATTGCTCCCTGGTCCACTCTGACCCGAAGTGGTAGTATCTGTTAGGGTCCCATCTATGGGTTAAATAGAAAAACATGAGTTGATAAACAAAATTGTATTATGCATTAAGAATTAATTTATTTCACAACTTTGTCGGCATTAAATGACCCACTGAGGTTGATATGCCGTAAAACAAACCAAACAAAAAACCAAACAATCATTTTAAACAGGTAATCACATAATAAAGTTTTTTTTAAATGTTGGCAGAGTGTCCTATTGTCACTATCAACCAGACAGTGAGGGAGTCTATCCCCTTTTCGCTTCGGGAGATTTTTTCGTTGAGGTGGAGCACCACACCTATCGTCAGCGCTTCACTTTACCGCACAGATCAGATTACTCAATCTGTGCTACTCATACCCTGAGTTGGCGGGGACCTGTATCGACCCTTGCGATTCTTAGGCGGATGCTCTACCGACTGAGAAGATCATAAGTGTTAAAGGACAATGGTACATTGACCTACGAGTACTCCAGTTTACAAGTTTTATGGATTTCGAGTTTTCTGGATTACGAGTTGTCTTAAGGTCTTATTTGTACTTTGTGTTGAGATCTAAAACTTGAGATACGAACAAGTTTCTGGTACGCTTACCTTACTAAGTTCACTAGAAACATTTAAGTTTCTAAATTTATTACACGAAAGAAAAATATCATTTTGGATTCTCAGAAGAGATTCAACTTGTAACACAGCTGAATACTGATCATCTTATACGAATTTTCAACAAGGAAACGCGTGGTGTAATGGTTAAAGTCATGGGAATTGGACTCGTCACCCCGAGTTCAAATCCTGGACGTGGTAATTGGATTTCACTTAGCGCTAATACCCATGGAAAAGGTATGAATCCTACTCTCCCTCCAGCTGTGGGTAAATAGTAGGGCAGATTGGGCTCTTTAACCTTGGTTGGGCAACCGGTCTAGGGGAAGGAAAACTCTTAATTAAAACCTGGTAAACTCCGCTTAAGAAATTGACCTTGTGTCGCATCCTGCTCATGCGGAGGGGTTGGTAAATATATATACGAATTTCAACATAATAAACTTGAAAATCTCAAATGAATAAAAGAAAGTAAGCAGATCTTAAACAATAAAGTCATTCTACGCCCCAAACAATAAAACATTACCAACCGTCTGATAGAAAAACACAAAACCAAAACCCAGTCTTTGCTGCAAGCGCATATAATATATTAATTTAATAAAAAGTTATTCATGATGATTTAGTGCCCAAACTAAACGAGATTTATAAATTAAGAAAGATTATTTACCAAAGCCAATTTTATGAATGGGATTTTTTTTAAATACGTCATCAAATAAAATAATTCCATTCATAAAATTTCCCCTAACAATTTCGAACAAATTGCGTCACACCGTTTAATAGGGAACGCTAACAGTTACGTGGCATTTAATGATCTCTTTGTTAATATTTGAGGAACAAACTGAAGCCGCAATACACTGACAAAAAACATAGTCTTACACACTTCTGTTTCTAAAAAGTTTCTTTCTATATAGATAATAGTTCCGATGATGGTTTGCTGAAGAAACTGAAATGCTGTAGCGTTGGCTAATTAAAATATCATACTTCAGAAAACATAGTTTTTTTTCTTTTTTATATAATTACACATGCCCCAATTCAATAAATAAACCCATGCCCCTTTTCTTCCTTTTATCCTCACTCCATACCACACATCCACCCCCTCTTTCCTTTCGCCTCATATCTTATTACGCATTACGCCCTCACCTTCTATTCTGCACTCCCTAATTACCTTTTCAGTATAAAAGTAGACTGTGGATCCCAGTTGTCTTCAGAATAAATTTGACAAAGCTTCGTAACATTTCGAGGCGAAACATCATTTGAATCTAGTTGTTTTGTTGTTTTATCCGTATTTTCCACCTCTATTTCCAACCACATGTTGTCTGGTTTACTCAATCCTTTATTCCTCATTTTTTGGTATTTTTAACTTATAAATCAAGAAATGAAATAACGTATATCAAAATTAGCTAAAACCAAATTATTTTTAATGTTGTAATGGGTTGTGAACTGATGATTTCAGCTGATATGTGAAAAAGGGAGGTAATAATGAAATATCTTAAAATGTTTCATCCGTCGGCATTTTTCATTGATGTCATGCTCGTTGAAATATTTGGGCACGAAAAAAGTTAATGGAAGGAAATGAGTAAATGAATTCAACAAAAAGCAAACCAGAAATCAATTAGTGCATACACACACACACACACACACACACAACACACACACACACACACACACACACATATATATATATATATATATATATATATATATATATATATATATATATATATATATAAGTAAAGAAATATCAAAAGACTTAGAGATGCTAAATCTCTAAGTCTTTGTTATTTCTTTACTTATATATTTGCTCTGTGACTCTAAGGGCACAGATTCAGCTCTCAAACTGCGACAAAAAAAATAAACTCTTGTGTCGTAAGGAAGATTTCTTCTTGGACTATGGATATATATATTATATATATATATATATATATATATATATATATATATATATATATATATATATATGTGAGGAGGTTAATATATATATATATATATATATATATATATATATATATATATATATATATACAGGGTGTCCAGAAGTCATGTATTACCAGGTTTTGAAAAAAAAAACCTTTATTTATTTCAAAAACATATTCATAGATAGTAATTGGCACAATTAATTTTCTATCTCTCAATTTGAGCATTTATTATAATTATTCTCAATAACAGTGATTTGAAATCAACAAAGGTGTATTTTTGAAAACCAGGATGGTGTGTAATTTCTGGAACACCCTATATATATATATATATATATATATATATATATATATATATATATATATATATATATATATTTCACAACATCTACAATTACATGCATGCCCCAAATCTAATTACTGAAAAATCCTAACGGAAAATACGCACATTATGAACAAAGAAAAAAACAAAACAAACAAAACTCCAAATATTAGAAGCTTTATACATCAAACAATACAAACCATCCTTAAACAAGATTAATTTTAAATGCAGTAGTCACATTTTAAAATGCCTATAACACTTTTCCTACCAATTCTCCTCCTTCCAGCCTCCACACCCCTTAATATAATTTCTACGAGTTCCCCACCCCCTAGTTACTCTCAATACTACTAACTTGAAAAACAAAAAACAAAACAAGAACACAAACACATCACACCTGATGATGGCACTTCGAAGTGCCGAAAGTACTGGAGATAAAAACTTTGGTGGAATACTCCATGGATTCCATCCAAATGTTAAAAAGTTGGACAGAAAGGTCGAAAAGATTGTTAATATAATAGTTAAACAGGAGACGTGCCTTTTGTTTAATTCTACATGTATAAATGAAAGAATGCTGCCCAAATACACACACACACACACACACACACACATATATATATATATATAAATATACAAGGTGTGTCAAAAAGTATCGAGATATTTTGTATTTTTTGACACACCTAGAATTCTGAAAAAAAAGTTCCATTCCTTAATTTTTTTCCGAATACAAGGTGTTTCAAAAGTGTACCAAGTTTAAAGCTGTATTTTCCAAGATAGAAATGAAGAATGAATGGAACGTTATTTTTTAAAGAATACAAGGGTTTTGACACACCTTGTATATTATCACAGTTTATGGTTAATACTATCTCACTTGATAAGACAGTAGTAAGCCAATATATACAGTATTATCAAGAGAGTGTCCAATAACTGTAATAAAGTAATATTAATTATAATGAACAAATACATATTTTTTGTATATATCTAATTGTATGGAAACTAATCAGCTACCATATTAATTTCTTAGTCTTTCAACTGACTTATTTAAACAAGCAAGTTTAAAAGACCATAGGCAATATATATATATATATATATATATATATATATATATATTAGTCATCCACAGACACATTGTTTCGACGTTTACGACTCATCAGTGTGGCTCGAATTTAATAACTACTTCTAGCAGGGAGCGAAACCCGACTGAATTTTCTTCAGTCAAGCTCCTTACTGTCGGCAACTGTCAGTAAAGGCGATCAATTAATTGATAATTAATTGATACTTACGTAGATGTGCGTTTACAATGACAAGAGAAATCAAATCTGTAAACGACAGACGAGTAATGCCTTACGCTAAACGGTGAAGGTTCAATTAAGGTCTCCTTTAAAGAGCTCTACAGGGTACACACACACACACACACACACACACACATATATATATATATATATATATATATATATATATAAAGTCATCCACAGACACCGTGTTTCGACGTTTCACGTCTCATCGGTATGGCTAGACACAACAACTAACTCCGACCAGAAGCGAACCCCGACTGACTTTACGCCTGTCCGATCCTTTAACCTCTAGGCCATTACCAGCTGCCGTTTAAGGCGCGGTGTTTTAAACTGTTTTAAATACATACATCTGGGTATATACTTTACGATCACCAGAGAGATCAAATCTGTAAACCGATGATCATTGCGTTATGCTGGCGGTGAATGTTTATTAAAGTCGCTCCTAAAGAGCTCTACAGGGTTACAGGAGCATTTAATGAGTCATCCACGTATAGATAGATATATTTGGATATATACTGGGTGCGTGTGTATATATTTATGTTTATATTCTAGAATGTGGATACAACACAACGCCAAGTCTTAAGCTGGTTTGAATTCAAAGTTTTCATTTTCCCAGACCAGTTGTATCAGTAGTTCCAGTCATTAACCCCACCATTTTAGCTATAATGAAACTTTTGAAGGCATCTCTTGTGCGAGCATGTGTTCTAGACATTATCTAATCAGCAGGATTCTGTCCTTGACACGCAAAGCGATCAGACTATCAGCGTCTCTCCATTTAGTCATGGTAAGTGTCCGTGTTAGGGCGTAACTTGCATCGACACCTTTTCCCCTCCAATCAGCTGCTCTCCTCGTCTTCGTCAACTCACACAGCTGCTTTGAAAGGCAAGGATATAAAAGCTCAATAAATAAGGCTGTATAGTGGAACTGTTTTTTTGATCAAGCCATTGGCACTTGAATCGACAGACGTCTACAGTATTGTCATCAGAAAGATAGCCAAACGTTTCACGCAGATATATCACGATAGAATTTGAGGTACAAGCGATCTTCAGATACGCTTATGTTAATAGGTTCAATAAAAACATTTTTAAGTCTCCAAATTTATTAATATTCATAAAAAAATAAACATTGAAATATATTCATCAATGCAAACAGTCTCGTGTGTACAAGTTAATTTCACACGACTATAACCATTATACTACGCGCCTCCACAATGTTGTATGTTGGAACTTTTTTCTCGACCCAATCCATTGGCGCTCGAATCGACAGGTGTTTACAGTCCTATCATCAAAAATATACACAAAAGTTTCACGCAGATATATCACAATAAAAGAGAAACTATTTTTTTCGACAGAGACTGGCTTTTGAAATTAAGAAAATGGCATTACTTTTTGACAACCCTGGTAGAATAATAATAAGAAATAATAATAAGAAGAAATTTATTAATCAATAGTAGTACAAATTATTTAAAAAAAAAGTAAAAGAAAAACTTTATTGGTTTAAACTACTATTGAAGGGAGGCCATGCCTAATAGCGTGAAGCTAATCCCATGGACATGACCACCCTTGGACGCTCACAGGAAACAAAACATGAAACACACAACGTAAACATATACATATATATCATGAGACAAATTAGCCGTGTGAGAATCTAAATGCAAATCTGTTGTTTATAAGAGGCAATAAAATGATTTTTCAACAGTGTTTTAAGGACAAAATAATTAACTGAAACAAGCTTCATCTTTTCTTTATCAGAAAATAACGACTGAACAGTATTCCAAGAAATTAATTGCATTAAAACGAATCGAATTATGCCCAAAACTAACAGTGTTGATGATAGGGAAATTAAGCAAACCAGATGATAGTCCCGATGATGGTTTGCTGAACAAACTGAAATTCTGTAGCGTCTGCTAATTAAAATATAATTCTTCTTAACACGTTGTTGTTGTTTTCTTTGTACATACTTACTCATATTAATTTATAGCGGTATCTTGACTCAAGTGTCTAAACTTACGAGTGTTCTAAGCTGTCACACAGTCGTTGTTTTTTGTTTTGTGTCGAGAGGTAAAATTTGAGGTACAAGCGGGCTTCGGATACGCTTATGTTAATAGGTTCAATAAAAAAACATTTAAGTCTCCAAATTTATGACGCAAAAGAGAAATATTCATAAAAAATAAACATTGAGATATATTAATCAATGCGAACAGTCTCGCGTCGACGAGTTCATTTCATTCGACTATAACCATTATACTACGTGCCTCCACAATGCTGTATGTTGGAACTTTTTTCTGTCGACCAAAGTCATTGGCCCTTGAATCGACAGGCGTCTACAGCACTGTCATCAAAGAGATAGTCAAACTGTTCACTCAGAGATATCACGATATAAGAGAAACTATGTTTTTTTCGATAGAGACTGGCCTTTGAAATTATGTAAACGAAAACAGCGGCCATTTTTCTGACTTGTGGTACTCGTATTATATACTCTGTGACGTCATACCACTAGGGGACAATGCGGACGAAAGAAAAATATTAGACCAAATACATCGAATTCTTTGAACTTTCCTGAAAGTTAAGTAATATTTTCATTCCTTCCACCCAATTTTCTAAAAGTCTTTAATATAAAACAAGTTATTAAATACATTTTACATGCACGCACACACCACAAAAATAAAATTTTATTTTTCTTATTGTTGTACCGGCCGTTCCTACAGTGGAGAATATACACCGGTTCTCACAATAAATAGTGAGACACCGAGGGAAAAGGTTGTACTGTTACCGTTCTTGTACCTTATTGTAAATACACTTGTCTCTTTTTACCCTACCTCGACTTGACTTCTTTTTTTACTGTTGAACTAACATCACAACACTTATAAATAAAATTATAGTTTAATTCTTATCCACGTTTTTGCTGTACTTTCACTAGTCTGTTAATGTGTTCCGTCGTGTATATTGTATATTTCCTCACTTAGACCTTCCGTCGTGTATAATTATTAAATTTCTGACCGCCATTCCTTGGCGAGTTGTAAGAACTTAAAGTAAGTAAGTAAGTAAGTTCTGAGTTATAGAACCCTTGGTAAGTGAATAAGTCCTGAGTATGTAATCCTACGTAGTATCAAAGGTCCAGTGATATAATCCTATGTTCCGTCGTCCACGAAGGTTCAAAGCAATATGTGTAGGTATGACCAGAACAGCCGGTATAAATAACAATATCAGCAGCAGAGTACTGCCAGTGATTGGCCAATAGTTGGTCACATGGTTATCGGCGCGTCTATAAGTAGAAGTGGGCATTTGACACACACCTTATATCCAAAAAAACGCCAACATATATAATGGAAGCACGTGGTTAATGGTTAAAGTCATGGGAAATGGACTCGTCGCCCTGAGTTCAAATCCTGGACGGGGTAATTGCATTTCACTTAGCGCTAATACCCTTGGGAAAGGTATGAATCCTACTCTCCCTCCAGCTATGGGTAAAATAGTAGGGCAGACTGGGCTCTTTAACCTTGGTTAGGCAACCGGTCTAGGAGAAGGAAAACTCTTAATTCAACCTGTTGAACTCCGCTTAAGAAATTGACCTTGTGTCGTATCCTGCTCGTGCGGGGTTGGTAATATATATATATCCAAAAAAACGCCAACATATATTTCCTCACTTAGACCTTGCAAACCCCGTTCGACCAGTTCGAGTGGAGGAACGACCCACAATCCAGCATTTTTACTTTTTTTTTTTTTACTTATATGCGTCCGACCAAATGGAATATCTGAGAATTCTTATTGCAGATTCTCCATTTAATAATATTTTGTTGAATTCGGATGTAACAACCCCTTTCATATTGGGCATATAATGGGGAGAGAGGAAAGAGAGAGAAAGATGGGTTCTATTTTTCCTTCTTGTTCTTACTTCGTCGCTGACCATCTCTGGGCTGATTCTTTCTTTCGTCTGGGCTGGTCGTTTGCGCTTATTTCTTGGTTAATAATCAAGCAAGACTTATTTGTTTTTCACATTCTTTATTAAAGAACCCACAACCCAAAACGAATTCTAACCGCACGGTGAGAAGTCGGTATCTCAGGAGCGAAGGACCCCTATGTCTGCTCCTTCTGACTAACGGCCGAAATCTGCCCACTAAACTCAATTACTGTTCTCACGCCTTCCCACTGGCGGATGCCCGGGGTCAAGTAAAGGTCATTACCTCTCAATCAACTATAACGGCAAACGGAAACTTTCCATTTACCATCCCGTCATTTGAATTTTAACTACACTTACATATATAATATGTAGGCTACCCAAAATTATGTAACACCCGACTTTCTCTTTAGAACTAAGCTGCGATGACAGAGCGGCTTAGAATACGCTCTGACAGTATCCCCTGCCGAGGAACAATACCGCTCTGAAAAAGAGATGCCCTGGGTATGACAGTATACGGCACCTCATGGCGACGCTCCATTTCTTGAGATCTGGAGAGTGTAAAGTACCCCTTCATTTCCATTACTCCCAGGTCTACTCTGGCCCGGAATGTTAGAAACTGCTAATGACTCGTCTGTTGGTCAAATAGATATTTAAAAAAATTAATATAGTATAAATAATAGGTCGCAGCTTAGTTCTAAATAATAAAATGGAATCGTCAGTTTTTCATGTAAATAATATCTGACGAAACCTCGGAGGGTAGAAACGAGATCTCACTGGATTAAGGTTAAAGAGCCCAGTCCACCCTACTATTTACGCATAGCTGGAGAGAAAATATTTGGATTCATACCTTTCCCAAGAGTATTAGCGCTATGTGAAATGTATACAGCTTCGTCATGGATTAGAACTCGCATCGAGGAGTCCATTTCCTTCGACTCTGACCATTACTCCACTCGCCTCCATAATGATAATGATAATTCATATAGAAAATCATTGCAATGGAACTTTGAAAATATGGTTTTGATTGTAATCAAACGTTAATAAAAAAATAATCATATTTCAGCCTTAAATAACCCTTAAGAAATTGATATGCCTTTAAATAAATACGCGAAATCATCAAGCAATTTATGGCATCGAACTACACAATAAAATGTAAATGTGTGTTGTAGAATAGCTAACACCCCTTCAACACTATACCAGATGGACTGGCCCATTGCCATAAAATAGCCCTACGATGAAAGTAGATTAACTAGCTGAATAATAGAATAATATTCAGACTGAATTTGCTGTGTTGGCTATACCAAACTGACCCTCCTCTTGTAGCATGAGTTTGTCTTGTTAATTGTTTGTACTTATTTGTTCTGTCTTTGTATGTATCCGTTTGGCATCAGATGCTGGCGCTTAATAAATGTATTAAGTACACCAAACTTCTGTGTATCTTTCCACCTCACGAACAACAACATGAATGTGCAATTAACTTAATTTCCTAATCTCTAGGCATGAAATAAACCTAGACGGGTTGATAAGTCATTAAAATCGATCAATTAAGCAATGAATTCTTAGACCAAAAAGTTATAACTTTTTGGCTAATTTTTTTCTTACTTTTTAACAATAAAATAATTCGCAATTTCGGCGCGAAATACTTTTATCAGCATTGTCGAAAGGCAAAGAGTAAGACTATAAAAGTCGTTGATGTTATTCAAAGAGGAACACCGTTTCCTTGAACAATTCTTGTGAACATTTTTTTATGGTAATTTGTGCAAGAACTCTATGCAGAAATTTTTATATCCGACAGCAATTATTCGTTGGAGAACAGTCCAGATGTAATTCAACTTGTCCGCCCTATTGAATTTAACGTAATTTTAATTGTTTACCGGCTGATAAATCTCACAGGTAATGTCAAACGGGCGGTTGAGTGTAATGGCGGCCACTTTAAAAATATAATAAAAAGATGGCACTAAATTTAATACCTTTTTAATTAATGGCTACCACAGATAACACGTTTTATCTCAGGTTTATAACTTTCTTGTGGAAGTAATTTCTCAATTGAACACAAAAAGAAATACTACCTATTGTCATCGTTAAAATTACTTCAGGTGAATAAATTGTTTAGTTATTTGATAGATAGATAGATAGATAGATATGATGAGATTGAGATATATATATATATATAAGATAGATATGAACAAATTGAGATAGATAGATAGATAGATAGATATGAACTGAGATGGACCCATAGATGGAAAGATAAAGACATACTGATACATTTTCAAGCATTCGACAGGCTTCTCAAACGAAGATGACTGTCGATAGTAATGTCGACGCTATAACGTTTCGGTCTTTGTGACCTTCATCAGGACGCATGGTGAGAAATTGTGAAGGAAACTTGAAGTTTTCGTTTTATGGGTGATGCGTATTCCTGGTCGCCTATCGGTGGAGGGTGTTGTTGTAGTAATCATAGTTATCTATCTATCTATCTCTATCTCTCTCTCTCTCTCTATCTCTCTCTCTCTCTCTCTCTCTCTCTCTATATAATATATATATATATATATATATATATATGTGTGTGTGTGTGTGTGTCTGTGTGTGTGTGTGTGTGTGTAGAATCTGCTACATAGTAAACATACATGAGTGCTGGTAGCACTTGGTACTGTATACTTATATATATATATATATATATATATATATATATATATTATATATTATATATCTGTGTGTGTGTGTGTGTGTGTGTGTGTGTGTGTTTGTGTGTGAACAGATGAGATAGATAGGTATGAACAGACTTAGATATATTCATAGATATGAACATATTTAAATATATAGATGATGTGAAGAAATTTACACACACACACACACACACACACACACAGACAGATATATATATATATATATATATATATATATATATAGTTCGCTATATTTATAAGTAAAGAGTACTCAATATGATCGATAGACAATGTATATCTAAGTTAGGGCAGCGGAGACATTAAGCCAAGGGAACAGACTAAGACAGATTGATAAGAACAAACCTACATTGATAGATAGATAGGAATAGATTGAGATAGATAGATATATAGATAGATGGGGACACACATAGATAGATAGATACACATACATACATACATACATACATACATACATACGTAGGAACAGAGTGGAATAGATAGATAAATATTGTTGTGATGTTAGTCCCAACAGTAAAAAGAAGTCAAGTCGAGATGGGATAAAATAAGACAAGTGTATTACAATTAATGGTACATGTACGACTAGCTTGTCGTTAACGGGAACAGTACTCCTTTCCACTCGGTGTCTCACTATTTATAGTGAGAACCGGTGCATGTTCTCCACTGTAGGAACGGCCGGTACAACAAATATATAGATTCATTGATAGATAGATAGAATTGAGATACTGATGTGGATGTAAGTGAACTATTTCTTGCTTGGGGAGCGACTGTATTTCCTACACAATATTTTCACTTCCACAAACCCTTTCTTTGTGTTATGTTCATATAATTAAATTTCTTCCTTCTCTTTTGTTTTTAAAATTGAGTTCGCTGCCTTGTACATATTTGCATATTTGAAATAATTCTTTGTATTGTCTAGTGTATATATAACTAAATTTATACTAAAATAATAGTAATAATATATATATATATATATTTTCACGACTGGCTTTTGACATCTCAACCACTTCTCATCTGATGATTGGACTACCAAGAAACTTGAAGTTATGAGTGTGAAATCATAATATCAACATTAATTATAAATCTGCTCTGCTTTATTAGCATTGAGCACCTTTCCATGCAAATACTTTTCTCATTTTTTTCATTCACTATTCATTATTATATATTTATATATATATATATATATATATATATATATATTGGTTTGGAGGTTGATTTTGAAGGCTATCACAATGCAGGTGTAAAGAATAAGGTAACAATGGTGTTGTGTGTTAACCTGTATTTTATTCTTGAATTTTCAAGATAAAATCTCTTTTTCAAAAGATCACTGGAACTGAAGTCGTCTTGTTATGGCATTTCTAGTTAAATGATTTTTTTTGGAAAAAAAAAACCGCATTCACGTAAACATGCAACACGAGAATACAGTTATAAAAAATACCATCATTTTCAAAAAAAAAAAAATTCATTGACACTTCACTTTATAATAAACCAAATGTGTAGCGTAATTCTTATGGTCTACGGGGAATTTGGGGATTGAACATAAAACGGTATTCGGATTTCTGGAGAAAGAGAGGAAAAAGAAATAAGAGCAAAGAGAGGTTAAAGTTTGGAACTCAATTGACAGACCAATGACCCCTGAAATAAAGTTAAAAATAAAACCGGAAATTCTAATTTCTGCGGAGGAGTGGAAGTGACCCTCCCACCCCCGGGACGACAAACGGAAGAAGAGGAAAATCGGTCTTCTTTTTTGGCTAGTCTTCGTGGGAGGCAGACGGGGTCTTTCCAGGTTCCCCCGTATGGGTTTCGCATAGTAGTACCGAACATGATTAACGATAGAATAATTTGACCTTACCCCCCTCTCTCTCTCTCTCTCTCCCTCTCTCCTTCTCTCTGAAAAAGAACCCATGAGTCTAGAAAGGAATAAACAGCCCCTTTGTGACTATACGACTTGCGTATGTTGTTTTTGAACTAACCCCTATTACTACTACTAACGACTACTACTACAGATCGAATTTGGCCCTATGCAACAAAAGGAACATTGTTGTTGAAAGATTTCTAGTTGCGGCTGGGAAAAGGAAATTGACGATCAACAAATCAAATTAGATCCATTAACCTTTTGGGGATACTTCCTTGAAATTGAACTAATTAAACTGGATCCGGAAAGGTTAAAACAACTGCCGGACCTTCCACCACGGACTACTCAAGCCAAGAACCTGTCATTTATACTAAATTAGACTATCAATTGCTCTATGCTCTAAGATAAATCATTCTAATGATAATGTGCTAACAAAAATCTTGCTACAAAGTGTCCTTTTTGTTGGGTTAAAGTAATATACATACAAAAATGGATAAATCTTGTAACTTGAAACTTCACTGCTTACGTCACATAACCTAAAATCACCAATACATAGAATAAAGAAAAACCTTATATCATATACAGTCAAAACTTAAGTATGCAAACTTAGACTGTCCTTTTGATAAATACACAGCCAGTATTATATATCTATATATAGTTTGTTTTATTTTGATATATATTTAAAGTTATCTAACGTATAGAGTTTTACTAGAAAATTATTTACAAACAAGTCTTTTTTCAGTATCAAGAGGTTAACTTAAAAGTTTACAAATAAATAGCTACGATTTTGTGTAATATTTATGTGTAAAATATTCAAAATAATTACTTAATCAATAATTAATAGATTCACAAAACATTTTATTTGAGACGGACATGACTAAGTTTCCATTTTAAATTGTTTTATTTTCTTATTCCTTTAATAGATTTGATGATTTTACTTACTTGGGATACAAACTCTCTGACAATTTTCAACTCCCACACCCTCAGGCAAAATCTTTCAAAAAATAATTTTTACAGCACCCGGAGGGCAACTTCTTTTTACCAGTACATATATAAAGGACATTTAGTATGTATGTATGTATGGGAAGGACTGGGAGAAGCTAGCTTGTAATATACCTGGCTGGAGAGCCACAATCTACCTGTCCATGGAAGAATTTGAGGCCAGCCGAATTAAACACCAAAAATTGAAGCGGGCTATTAAAAAGGGTAATTTTCAGCCAAGCAACATTCAAAGTGGACAAGTTCCAACCTGTAGTTTATGTGGAAGAGTATGTCTCTCCAGGGTCGGCCTGGTGAGTCATTTGAGAAAACACAAGGATAGAGTGTCAAATGCTTCTGACACCGAACTATGATGATAAAAAAAAAAACAGGAAATGGTCTTACTCGAACACGAGTTGACAGCCATTATGTATGTATGTACGGATGAAATTACGAAAATAAAACAATTAATGATAAACTAAATATATATACCCATTAAATATCACCGGTTCTTGTGTTTATAAAGATTTGATTTATATTCGAAGATATTTAAAAATTGAAATATTTATAGAAATAGCATTGAAATTAAAATATACATAGAAATAGCATTGAAATTGAAATATACATAGAAATAGCATTGAAATTCTACTTAAAAATGTCCAGTATTTATGAATCTCAAATGTAAACAAATCAATACACAAGTATTTCCCACTCCCTCTACCCAGGCGATGCAAGGTAGCCGCTTCTAGTATAATATAGGTCCAAGTACCAAAAAGATGAAAGGAAAGTGATTTTTTTAGCTGAGATAATCATTATTACTATTGGTTTATGAAACTGCATCTAATAGTGAAGTTCCAATTTTGGAGCTCTGGGGAGTGTGAGGTAGTCCTTCATCACCATCCAGATCCACCTTGACTAGGAGTGGTAGGACCTTCATCACCATCCCAGATCCATGTTACGTTGTGGTATTTTCACGGTACCCAAACGTATATACGTAACATGGTAGTGGCGGTATATATTGTATAGCGGGTCTTGTCAACGTGCCCCAAATTCATGACACTAAAAAGGCGTTCTGCACGTGGCGGTCATCTTGTCGATAAAAAAGTACAACGCGAGAAATATATCGCCACAAGCTGCATAGCTTTTATTTCCAGGGCTCGTCTCGTGCGTCTCGTGGGCTGTATCGGAGAGGAGGAAAGGCAGAGAGAAAGAGAGAGAGGATACTGTTAAATTACGTGATCCCACACAAGGGACCCAGAGGTCTGATCCGTACCCTACGACGTCGGAAAGCAAAAAGAGACTGGTATTTTTCTCCGTCGTTCCACGTCATCTCGTGACTTCCGGTTCCGTTCAACACCTGAAACTTCCGGTTGATACTCAATTCTCCATTCGGGGGTCACGCCCCGGTCAAATCATCGTTCATCACTCCACGCTTTTTCAAAGCCTCCACCTTGTCTCATTTCTTCCTCCCTTTTCTATAGTAGGGCTCGCAAAAGTCAGGACCTTCATTATCTCGTTACATCCACCTTTATCCGGAGTGGTAGGACCTGTTAGGGTGCCATCTATGGGTTAAATAGAAAAAATGAGTTAAAAACTTGAATTTAAAAAAATCAAATGCCCAAGAATAAATAATACAAAATGTCTTAGGCATCGAATGACCCAATGAAGGTTGACATTCCGTAAATTCCAACCAGCCAACCAACCAACCAAATGTCAAAAAGATGAAAGGAAAGAGAATTCTTACCTGGAACAGTCATTATGCTATTGATTTATTTCTACTGCAAGTATTTACGTTTTAATGTAATAAAATCTTATATCATATTAGAAAGGCTAATGAAACTAATTAAAAATGCAGATAAAAAAATTTGAAACAGATAATCAAAAAATAGAAAAGCTGAAACTTACTCTTCCATCACACCCGTCCATTTCTCTTGCTAAATTTACCTAATTTAACTATTTAGTTAAATTTGGAAGTAAAGAATAAAATTACAGTTATTTCTTCTTCTTCCCGATATTTTTGTTCATATTCCTTAAGATAAAACCAAACAATTAGAAATCAATTTATTAAAATAACATTTTTAATCTCAATATGCAAATTAGCCTTCCCGTTCACACTGTAAACCGCTATTTATTTGTATATATGAATACAATTGAATGTTATTAGTATCTAGATAAAGCCAACACTATCAATGATGTAAAACAATTTTATCAATAATTGAGATTTAGATAAAAATAACACACTGGAGAACGTGACGTAAATACCTAAGGAATTGTAAGTTGAGTAGTAATTTAGTTTCGGTTACAGAGGGAAAAACATCTAGACAATTATTAGACAATTACTTACCAAGAAATTGAATGGTTTTCAATTTGAAACAAGCTTTTTCAATCTAATGATTCCTTCAAAGATAAAGTCCTAACTGCTTATAATTTAAAAGAAAATATTAAAAAAACTTTTTTGAGACTAAAGATAACGCATTTTCACATTTTGTAGGGAGACAATGCCTTTGAGATTAAATGACCATATTTCAAATTCGGTATTATGAAATAGCAGACACGGCAATATATATATATATATATATATATATATATATATATATATATATATATATATATATATCGTTGGCTTGGTCACGTCAGGAGGATGGAAAAGGCGGCATCCCCAAAGACCTACCGTATGGTGAGTTAGTAGAGGGCACCTGACCGGTAGGGAGACCACACCTGCGCTTTAAAGATGTCTGCAAGAGGAACATGGAGACATGCCACATCGACATCAACACATGGGAGGTTTATGCAGAAGACCGTAAGACCTGGCGCCTCCTCGTTAAACAAGGAACGAAAAGGAGTGGAAAAGAGAGGAAAGAAGCTGCCACAGAAAAGAGAGCCAAAAGGAAGGAGAGACAATGGCATCCATAGCAAGCATCACCGTTTGTTTGCAACCACTGCATTAGAGATTGCCATTCAAAAATTGGTCTGTTTAGCCACTCGCGCAGTTGCAGATAAAAGAAAAAAAGAGGACACCCTACCATCGTCTTTAGTAGACGGAAGGATGCCAACAAACAACAAATATATATATATATATATATATATATATATATATATATATATAAATAAGTTAAAAGAAAGGAAATGAATCCGACAGTATGAGTATGAGCAAGATGGAATGAAAACAACACACAATGCTGTTAAAGAGAAACGATTTATAAAATATACATAGCTGATACTGATCAATATTTCGATTTTACAAAAATCATCATCAGAGCCAGTTACTCCGTGTTGTTGGTGGTCGGACCACCACCAACATATATATATATATATATATATATATATATATATATATATATGTGTGTGAAATTTTACATTTTGAAAAAACATGATGTTTGTTAAAATGTTAAATTTCAAAATGTTAAATTTCAAAATGTTAATTTTCAAAATGTTAATATGTTATAAATTGTAATGAGTTTATTTAAATATAAGCGCAAATTGGATCGAATTTACTGAGAAAAGTCGTTATGATATTGGAAGGGATATTTGGTTAGACAACGACGCGATGCGAGAAAGCTTATCTCTATTTCACAGGAACACAACAAGAATCACTGAAAGAGAAGAGAATGGGACACCATCGTGAACAAAAACAAAAAAAAACAATCACTACACACAAAGAAGCACTTAAATTAGAGAAGGGAAGGGGGAATCCCCGTTTTGTTGTTGGAAATATGCTGGACTATGATATCACAGCAAGAGAGTTCCAACACTAGGCGACCAATTATATTTTTCATATTCGATCTAATAAACAACCTTGGGAAACATATGAACCCCCTCACCTATACAGCTATATTAAATAGTATCACTACTTGTCTTCTAGAAATATGGTTTTGGTATTAGATAATACATAAGGGTTGGTGTGCCATTAAACAAAGAAAGCATACCCAAAATTATAGAAGAGCGAACGATAACTAAAACTATGAATGAATTAATAAATATGAAGGAGAAATATGACGGCTAAAGGAGAAAATTATTGAAATATATATATATATATATATATATATATATATATATATATATATGAGAGGTGATACCTCGAAACACGTGTCTATAGTTTACCCTATTATACGCTCCCAATTTCGGTAGAGCACTCTATTTAGGAGGTATATAATTGCAGATTCACCGTATTCGGCTCAGCCAAATCTTACTTTGTTTGAGAACTCTAGGTGAAGGTCATTTCCCCTTAGAAATATAGCGATTAAATAGCCTGCTATACTTGGCGACTGACTGTGGATGTGTGGGTAAGAGGCTTGGTGAGCGTAAGTTCGTTCGGGTCTCGAACCCAGGCAGAGGCAGCTGCTAAAAATCGTATAACTATACTGATGAGAGGTGATACCTCGAAACACGTGTCTATAGTTTACCCGAAATATATATTTCAATAATTTTCTCCTTTAGCCGTCATATTTCTCCTTAATATTTAACGACAATAAATTTTCTTTTGTCTCAATATATAACTATTAACCACTAATGTTATATACCTTCATCTACATTATTTTCTTGAATTAAACACAATAACCTCTTATTATCATAAATAAACCTACGTCTATTTTGTTTTATTAAAATTTAGTTCATCAACGGTGTGAGCGTAGCGAGCCTGTCATATAGCGACCAAGCCGCCGGGGACGTGGCGCAAGACCGCGTAACAAGCCCGCGAATTCGCTAGTTTTTATAAAACTGAAATTGAATTTTGTTCTTATGAAAAAGAAAACAGATTTTCGCCGCAGTGTGTGGCGTCCAAATTTCTTCGAGCAACAAAAGTTTCTCTTGTTCTTTTAAACACCCGGTGCCAAAATACAAGCGCCAAATTTTTTCGCGCGAAATATGGGCACCAAAATGTCTGATTCCGGTGGGAAAAAAATCAATTCAATCACCTGAATAAAAATAACTTCTTAACACTCTGGTCAATATCTGCTCATTGTTTGCAGACAATTATTTTTTCAGTTGAGGTTTTTACAAATGCTCACACATAAACGTACACACTCGCCAGCAAACACACACACACACACACACACACATACTCATATACACACTCTCACATACGCATATATACATGGAGACGCGTGGCATAATGGTTAGAGTCGTAGGAAATGGACTCGTCGATCCGAGTTCAAATCCCAGACGAAACTGCTTACATTTCACATAGCGCTAATACCCTTGGAAAAGCTTTGAATCAAAATATACTTCCTCCATCTATGGGTAAATAGGACAGATTGAGCTCTTTAGGCAACCTGTCTAGGAAAAGAAAACCTCCGAAATTCAAACCTGTTAAACCCCGCTTAAGAAATTGACCTTGTGTCGCATCCTGCTTGTAAATATATATATACATTGGCGCGAACATGAAAACGCATTCTCACATACATGCAGATATGCATATACACACGTACACAGATACACTCCCTTAGACATAAATACATACACATATATATACACACGTTTACACATATATACATACGTATACTGAAACACAATATATACAGCTTCACGCAGCCCCTTTGTGCTTTTAAATGTACATACACAAATGCACATTGTTTTTAGTCGAACACCATTTTAATTTATTTTCACTTGTGGTCTTTGTAATTCTATGATGCATATTTACGCCCGCTCCCACTCCCACACCACTACCCTACACCATACAACGATACACACGCACACACACACACACATACACACACACACACATATATATACATATATCACAACAAATAAAATCACACAAACATACCAGCCACATATTCAAATTAAAATATATTAACAGATACACAGAAAGACAGTAAAACCTAAAATAGAAAAATAGATAGACAGAAAGATTTAAAAAAAATAAAACTCAGACATATACAACTAATGAAAAATCCAGCCCCCATACACATATACACATACTTTTTCACTTTTTTGACCCATCCCTCATCATCCAAACATTCTGACCAAACACCCGCATCTCCATATAACACTCCCATTTAGAAGGAAGAAAATCCACTACCCATCCCCCCTAGCTATCCCTGCCCTGATGATGGTCTAAATGGCCGAAACGTTGCATCGTCGACAATAAACATCCAGTTTCCATAACATACCGTGTTTGTCTACTTTCTCCATATATATATATATATATATATATATATATATATATATATATATATATATATATCAAGTCGTCGGGGTGGCCTAAAGTCGGTATCAGCCAATCAGCGGGCGCAAGTATTTAAGTTTTAATATAATAAAATATCATATTAAATTAGAAAGGCTAATGAAACTGAATAAGAATGTAGATAAAAAGATTTGAAACAGAGGGAGTATAATAAAAAAATAGAACAACTGAAACTTACTCTTCCATCACTCTCGTCTTTCATTGTTATTTCTTTTCTAATTTAAGTATTTAATTAAAAGAGGAAGTAAAGAATAAAATGACAGTTATTTTTTCTTGTTAATGGATTTCATTTAAGATTCATTGAAGAGATTTTTGCTTATATTCATTAAAATAAAACCAAGCAATTAGAAATCAATAACACTGAGCATATATTTATTAAATTCGATTTTTTTAATATCAATATGCAAATTAGCCTTCCCGTTCACATTGTAAACCGCCATTTTGTTGTATATATAAATATAATTGCATGTTGTTAGCATGTAGATATGGTTAACAGTATTAATAATGTAAAACAATTTTATTGATAATTGAGGTTTAGATATAAATAAAATCATGGAGAATGTGACGTCAATAACTAAGGGAATTGTGACTTGAGTAGTGATTTAGTTTCGGTTACAGACAAACAAACACACAATCTCTATTATAATAAGATATAGATGGGCATATGTAGAAAAGGTTCATAACCGTTTATTTATTAGCTTTTAAATTAAATATTCATATTTCCAATATTTATATCTACATAGACATAAGTATACGCACGAATGTAGAATTAACAATCATTTTTCTTTGTTTCAGTGTAAGGAAACACAAAAAAGATCGGATGTTATTTATTCAATATTGGATTATAAAGATTTAAGGATATCTAATCAATTATTCATAATCCTAAAATGTCTGACAAATGTCAACTGATTGTGGAAAAAATGAATTCAGATCTGTCATAATTCTCTTGAAAAGTTTTCTGAAATATTGCTTAATCCATTGTGTTGATTTATTGCCTTGTCAAGCAGACTAGAACTGACTTGGCTTCAAATTAATTAAGTACATCTTATTATAATGGAGATTGTGTGTTTTTCTGTCTGTAACCGAAACTATATTACTATACAAGTCACAATTCCTTTAATTATTTACATCATATTCTCCCTGATTTTATTTTTATTTAAACCTCAATTATTAATAAAATTGTTTTTACATTACTTACACTGTTGACCATATCCACATGCTAATAACATGCACTTGTATTTATATATACAACAAAATAGCGGTTTACAGTATGAATGGGAAGGCTAATTTGCATATTTATCTTAAAAAATTGATTTTGATAAATATATGCTTAGTATTATTGATTTCTAATTGTTTGGTTTTATCTTATTGAATATGAGCAAAAATCTCTTCAATAAATCTTAAAAGAAATCCCTTAACAAGAAGAAATAACTGTAATATTATTCTTTACTTCCTATTTTAACTAAACAGTTTAATTAGGAAAATTTACCAATGAAAGACGGGAGTAACGGAAAATGATGGAAGAGTTAGTTTCAAAGTTGTTCTATTTTTCAATCATGCTCCCTCTGTTCAAAATCTTTTTATCTACATTCTTATTCAGTTTCATTAGCCTTTCTAATTTAATATGATATTTTATCATAAAATTTAACTAAAATACTTGCACCCGGAGGGTGCATATATTTGCTAGTACAAATAAAAAGAATATGTACTACGGTGTGAGGAAAGATTCATGGGTTGACTAAGACGGTTGGTTGGTTGGTTAGATTTTACGGCATGTCAACACTTGTTGGGTTATTTTATGTCGAAGACGTCTTGTTTTATTCATTCATTGGCTGACCGAGACGGAAAATAAATATTTCAACGCTAATAATATGAGGAATCTGTTTGAGAAATACCTAGATAGATAACATCTTATCCTTTTTGAGAGATATAAAAATACAGGATGTGTCAAAAAGTATCTAGATTTTTTGTACTTTTTGACACACCTTGTATTCTGAAAAAATAACGTTCATTCATTCTTGATTTCTATCTCGGTAAATACAGCTTTAAAATCTGTACTTTTGACACACCTTGTATTCTGAAAAAAAAAAGTTTCATATATTGTTAATTCCAGTCTTGGTAAATACAGCTTCAATTTCGATACCTTTTTGACACACCTTGTATATCGATCATTCTGAATCAGATATAAAATACACCCACAAAATATATCTACAAAAATTACACCTGTAAAGGAATCTTAAGTACCGACTTTTACCCCACACTCTAACAGTTTTGGCATTAGATAACCCACTGGGTTATTATACCATTAAATAAACCAAACCGAAACAACCCAAACTAAATAAAGTTACTGAAAATCATTTATACCAATTTGAAGATGTAAAAATAGATTTTTGAAACATATTGCCTGAGGGGTGGGAGTTAAAAATTCAATGTCAGCGAGTTTGTACCCTAAGTAAGTAAAATCATCAAATTTATTAAAGGATTAAAAAATAAATCAATTTGAAATGTAAACTTTAAATATATATTAAAATAAAACAAACTATATATAGATATATAATACCAGTCATGTATTTATTAAAACTTGTTTTAAAAAACAATGAGGACTGTCTAATGTTGCATGTTCAAATTTTGAGTGTATTTATTCTATGTTATGACGATATTCGGTAATGTGACGTAAGCAGTGACGTAGTTTTTGTTACAGACAAAAACCGGAAGCTAATCTCTATTATTAATAGATGCATCCAAGATCCTATCGACAAATATACACCTGTAAAAGGAAACGTGTGAAGGAAACTTTCATCTCACTCTCTAACAGTTTTGGCATTAAATAACCCATAAGGTTATTATAATATTAAACAAACCAAATACAAAATACCTAAACCAAATGAAATTAATGAAAATTATTATTACTAATTTGATCCGCCCCTGTCGGTTGGGGCGTTAGAATTCACCGACTGCACCTCTGCAGAGGGGTAAGACTCCCCCAATGGGGCCACCTGTTGGCCGTGGGTGGTGACCCGTGATGCTTAAGGATAGAGCCCAGGTGGATGAGGAGTTCATGACATGCAATACTCCACTTTGGCCCTATCTTGGTCTAGACGGGCGGTCGGAGAGGCCCCCTCCGATCAATCGGCTGGTCACGTCAAGCCCTAGCACCTATATGATTTTCCCAACCCTATTGCCCTTATGGCAAGCCCCAACCCCTTTTTATCATATGGGTGCTAGAAGGCGGTGGCTGCGGGTCTACATGTCCTGGGAATGACGTTATACTCTATCTGATGGTGAGGTTCCAGTTTTGGAGGTTTGGGGAATGTGGAGCACCCCTTCATCACCATTTCTCCCTGGTCCACTCTGACCCGGAGTGGTAGTACCTGTTAGGGTCCCATCTATGGGTTAAATAGAAAAATGTATTTATAAAAAATTGTATTATCCATTAAGAATTGATTTATTTCAAAACTTTATCGGCATTAAATGACCCACTGAGGTTGATATACCTTAAAACAAACCAAACCAAACCAAACCAAACTAATTTGATGATATTACGAAACATAAAAACTTTTATCAAAATGATTTGTTTCGGCATTAGATGGCCCGAAAAGATTGATATGCCGTAAAACAAACAAACCAAACCAAGAAAGGTATTAGCAAGAAAAATGAAATAGTTAATTAAGAACATACAAATAAAACGGGATTGTGGCTGGGGTGCGAGGGGAGAGAATGACGTCGGCGAAAATAAGAGGCTGATAGGAATTATAAATAGTCTACAGTTTATAAATATAACCGAAATTTGTCATGCTTTTTGCATTTACTTTCTGAACCTGACAGTAAATGAGTTAAGAAACTTCGGTAGCATAAATTATCTCACTTTATCAATATCTTCATTTTTTTTCGAATATAGTACGGGAATTGTATTTTGAGATCACACATTTCAACACACACACACACACACACACACACACATATATATATAATATATATTATATATATATATATATATAATCAATAATTATAATATAATGGATGTTATAAACTCATAACTATAAGTTTCATGTTTACGCAATCTGCAGACGAGTCAAATGGTTGAGATTTTAAAAACCAGTAGTTTTTTTTAGCGTTTATATAAACGTGAAGGCGCGAGGTCTAATGGTTGGAGTCGTAGGAAATGGACTCGTCAACGCGAGTTCAATTCCTGGACGAAGCTGTGGGAATTTCACATGGCGCTAATACCCTTGGGAAAGGTATGAATCCAATTCTCCCTCCAGCTATGGGTAAATAGCAGAGCAGGCTGGACTCTTTAACCATGACTAGGTAACCAGAAGAAGGAAAACTCTGAATTCAAACCTACTAAACTCTGCTGAAGAAATTGATCTTGTGTCGCATCTTGCTCGTGCGGAGGGATTGGTATATATATATAGATTTTAAAAACCAGTAGTTTTTAGCGTTTATATAAACGTGAACCATGTTCACGCGATGGAATGTTATAATGCTAAAGTTTGTTTTTTAAAAACTGTGGCTTGTTTAGCGTTTATATGATATTATATATTATATACTTTAGAGCCACAGTTTTAAAAACAAAAAACAAAAAAAACCCCAACAAACTTAACATTATAACATTCCATCGCGTGAACATGGTTCACGTTTATATAAACGCTAAAAACTACTGGTTTTTAAAATCTCAACCATTTGACTCATCTGGAAATTGCGTAAGCATGAAACTTATAGTTATGAGTTTATAACATCCATAATATTATAATTATTAATTGTAAACCTGCTCTGCTTTATTAGAATTGAGCACCTTTTTATGCCAATACTTTTCGAATTCTCTATTCATTCTATTATATATATATATATATATATATATATATATATATATATATATATATATACGTGCTACTCTAAGTTGAAAAACTGCCTATTTTCTGCAGAGGGAGATTATATATATATATATATATATATATATATATATATATATATATATATATATATATAATCTACAACTTTCAAATTATATATAATCTTTCAACTTACAGTAGCACATATATATATATATATATATATATATATATATATATATATAACCTCTCCCCTCTGTAGGCTCCCTGTTGGCTGATGACGTAAATATGAAAGAGTCAAGTTTCGACAGAGTAGCTGCAGCAGCAGCAGCACTAGAATGAACCAGGAATCAGGAAAGAATAAATTTTCACTGAAACTCGATTTTTTACGCTCCATCTGCTCTGCCACGTTTTTGCCCAGAGAGAGAGAGAGAGAGAGAGAGAGAGAGAGAGAGAGAGAGAGAGAGAGAGAGAGAGAGAGAGAGAGAGAGGAGAGAGATTCTTTGAAAGACTGTCGCCATGTTTTCCGTGTCAGCAGTTTTTGGTTATCTGCAGGCCCTAATCGATAACCCAGGAATTGAAGGTATTCTCTAATAAAATACCTGTGTGTCTCTCTTCTTTGACGTTCATCTTTCCTACCGTCCGTGAATAACCCGCCGAACTGTAAAATCTCCCATCGTCGACACGTGACCTGTAAGTTTTCAAACAGGATTTCCAATTTCTTTTCTTTCTATTGATCAGTTTTCTCTCATTTCTTTCTTTCATTTCGTTTGGATTAATTCATTTCTTTTTCTGTCCGCCTAGGGCATTAATTTTTGTGGTGACAAATGTTTTCCCTTATTCTTAAAGATATTTATTATATTTTAGGTGAATAGTCACTCCTACATGTTAGACGTGTTTCCTAACACTGGTTAAACGGCAACAAATATTTTAAATAGCGCTTTTCAATACCCCTAAACCAAGGAGATTGTTTTGGCGTGGAGCGTCACACCTACCACTAGCTCCTTACTTTACCACACAGATCCCTGTGCTACTCATACGCTGAGTTGGCAAGGGTCGATATAGAACCAGGAACCTTGTCATTCCTAGGCGAACGTTCTACTGACTGAGCTAACACATATATATTACCAGGGTATGGTTAACACTATCTCACTTAATGAGACCGTAGTAAGCCAATATATACAGAATTATTAGGAGAGTGTTCTATATCTGTAATAGGATAATAATAATTGTTTATTATATTATTATATTACAGTGTTGTGTAAAATGTGTAACAATTCTTTAAAATTATAATGACTTGTTTGAAATATTTCACACTGAAATGGTTTTTCTCCAGTATGTGTTTTCATATTGCTTTTGAGATGTGATTTTAGAAAAATCATTTCTTTTGTGTAAGGAAGTCACAGGTTCTGCAATATAGTAGTAGTCACATGGCTAATTCATACGTGCTAGTCTGCGGCACATATATCATGTGACTGAAGCTTGAGCAACCAGCGAATGGTGGTTGGTGATGCACTAACAAGTTGTGCATTTCCTCCCTCCGTGTGTGATTTGAAAGCCGCACAGATGATTTATTTAACGGTTATATCAGCCTAATTATTTAATAAATTCATTCAGCCCTGTTGGCCGGGGCTCTAGAATACACCGATTGCACCTCTGCACATGGTTAAGCCCCAGCCAATGTACCACCTGTTGTAAGGATTGTTAAGGATGCAACCCTGGTGTCTGAGCTATACGGGCAGTCGGGTAGGACCCCCTACGGTCAATCGGCTGGTCACATCAAGCCCTAGCACCTATATGATTGTCCTAATCCTATTGCCTTTATGGCTAGCCCCGATCCTTTTTATCATATATGTGCTAGAAGGCGGTGGCTGGGGGTCTTAATGTCCTGGGTATGAGGTTAAACTTTATCTGATGGTGAAGTTCTAATTCTATAGCTCTGAGGGATGTGGAGTACCCCTTTCATCACCATTACTCCCAGGCCCACTCTGATTCGGACTGGTAGTACGATTTAATGTCTCATCTATGGGTTGAATAGAAAAAAAAATGAGTTTGAAAATGTGATTTAAAAATAGATTAAAAAAGTTCACAACCCATCAAGTATAAATAAAACAAAATGTCTTCGGCTTAAAATAACTCAACAAGGGTTGACATGCCGTAAGATCCATGTCTTGGTCTGCTCAGCCATTAGGATTCCTTACTAAATAGAAAAAAATGAGTACCCATCAAGAATAAATAAAACAAAAACGTATTCGGCATAAAATAACCCAACAAGGATTGACATGCAGTAAAATCCACCCACCCAACCAACCAACAAACCAACCAACACAATACATCTTCATTTATCCATTACTGAAGATGTCTGAGTGAACCCTTTTATCCAAATATCATTTAAATTTAACAGGAAATGCGAACGAGTGCTTTGTAGAATGACCTTACTGGGAATTTTAATTTAGATTCAGCACTCTCGTATCATCCATTCGATCGGTTTCTAACAAATCTCATGACATTCACGAAATACGTCGAGGGGTTATTCACACACAAAAAACAAATCCTGTTTAATTTTGGACATTGCTAAATATTCTATGACATAACACCTGCTGTTTTGTTAAAATAGGAATCTTTAAATTCTGTGGGGGAAGTCAGCCATAGTTGTCTCCCTTGGGATCAGCAATCTATATTCGAAGAAAAGGTATGAATCCAACTATTCTCCCTGCAGCTATAGGTAAATAGTAGGGCAGACTGGATCGTTAGACTTGTTTACGCAACCAGTCTAGGAGAAGGAAAACTCTGAATTCAAACCAGCAGTACTGCGTTTGAAAAAGGAGGCGCGTGTTCTGTAATGTTTATCGTCGTAGGAAATGGACACGGTTACATGAGTTCATATCCCGGACGATGCTGGTTGCATTTCACATAGCGCTAAAACCATTGGGAAAGGTATGAATCCAACTATTCTCCCTCCAGCTGTGGGTAAACAGTAGGGAAGACTAACCTTCATTAGGCAAATAGTCTAGGAGAAGGAAAAGTCTGAATTCAAGCCTGTTAAATTCTACCTTGTGTCGCATACTGGTCGTGTCGAAGGGTTCGTAAATATATATATATATATATATATATATATATATATATATATATATATATATATATCCCACTTATGAAGGCGTGACACGAATCATTTTTATGCAGGCATACCCACAAGCTGAAGCTCATGGGTGGTAGGCACAAAAAATGCGTTGATCCCAGCGGCATTCTCCCTCAAGGGGGCGCCTCAGCACTGTCCCTTTAAATCAAGGGGGCAGGTATTGCCTGGGGGGATAGCCCCTGGGATCAACGCTGTTAATTTTACAGCCGCTACAGAGGCCGAAGCACCCTGAAGCCGGCTTATATATATATATATATATATATATATATTATATATATATATATATCTGTGAAGAAAAGGAAGTGAATCCGACGGTATGTAGTGTATTAAGAAAGATTGAAAAAACACAGGTGTAAATGAGTTAAGGGGTGAGTTTATTGGCCGACGCTGCAGTGTTTCGATACACACACTTACAGTCCCATACTCACACCGTAAAAGAGAATATTTGACGTCATATTTCAAACCGTCTTCTTTTTCCAAACTTCAAAATTTTAAACAGACTGACAAACAAGGACTATCACTCGCTTTTCTCGTTATACTGTCATAAAAAATGTCTTATTACCTTCCATATACCAACAAATGCCCTGAGAATGATCTAATTAATAGATCGAAACACTGCAGCGTCGGCCAATAAACTCACCACTTAACTCATTTACACCTGTGTTTTTTCAATCTTTCTTAATACACTACACACACACACACACACACACACACACATATATATATTATATATATATATATATATATATATAAACATCATATCTGCTTTTGATGAATTTTTAACACTTGGATACAAACACTGCAACACCTATGGAAGAGTCGGTTTTAGACAAAGAACTTTTAAATCATCTTCCTTTTAGTAATACAAGCAGCGAAATATGAAACGGAAGTAGAAAATTATGTATTGCAAATATAAACAGATTTAGAATTTATTGGTATTAGACAAAAATAATAATAGCAGGTGAAATTAACACACCACACACACACACACACACACACACACACACCATATATATATATATATATATAAGTAAAGAAATAAGAAGAGACTTAGAGATTTAGCTTTATAGTCTATTTAGACTATTTGTCTAAGCTCCCTGAAATAGACTATAAAGCTAAATCTCTAAGTCTTTTGGTATTTCTTTACTTATATATTTGCTCTGTGACTCTAACATTAAGAGCACACATTGAGCTCTCAAACTGCGACAGGTTTTTTTAAATAAAACTCTTGTGTCGTAAGGAAGATTTATTCTCTGGACTTTTGGATTATATATATATATATATATATATATATAAAGCGTCATCCACAGACACCGTGTTTCGACGTTTCATCAAGATTATTATGCTTTTCACATATTGAACTTCGCGATAGCTCTTAAGTAAACATACCAAACGGTGTAATTATTAAATTATACTGTGGTATATCCGCAGGTCCTGCAAGTATAAGTAATTGCCGCCATAAAACTACAAGAACAGAACTTTCCAAATGAACAAATCAAAATATTCACAATAAATAAATTCATTAAAAAAAAAAAAACAATGAATAGGTAGGTTACAAATAGAAATATGCGGTTGAGAGTAGAGGAAAATGTGGATATAAAAACACAAACGACTATATTCAATTGATATTTCACCTCATTCTGTTTTTAGTGAGGTCAAATGTGTCACCAAACCCCGACCCCTTGCTGACATATTTGATCTCACACATTTGACCCACTCTCTAAATATAAAATTCCTCTTCAAAGTCAACTGACTGACCCCATAAAATGAAAACACCATTTCCACACATACTAAACCCTCCCGACTTTCTTCTCATTCCCCTAGACCAGCCGACAATAACCTATCCCCTTTTCTCTCCTTCCTCCCACCCATTTACCTTTTCAATATAAAAACAGAATGTACAAGCACTTAAATCAATAAATTCTGAGGAAGCCTCAACCAATAATGAGGCGAAATATCAATTAATACACGGATAGCAAAGGCTTGGTCGGCCACAAATAGATTATCAGTCATATGGAGGTCCGATCTCCCTGACAAGCTAAAGCGACAGTTCTTCCAGGCTGTGGTTGTGTCGGTGCTGCTATATGGTTGCACCACCTGGAACCTAACAAAGCGTCTTGAGAATAAGCTAGATGGGAGCTGCACAAGAATGCTGCGTGCAGTCTTGAACAAGTCATGGAAGCAGCAGCCCACAAGGAAACAGCTGTACGGTCACCTGTCTCCATCTCACAAACTATCCGAGTAAGACGGACAAGACATGCAGGACACTGCTGGAGAAGCAAGGATGAACTCATAAGCGACGTTCTCCTGTGGAAGCCAACACATGGACATGCAAGTGTGGGGCGCCCAGCAAAGACCTACATTGACCAGCTATGTGATGATGCTAGCTGCTCCACAGAGGAGCTCGCAGGTGCAATGAATGATAGGGATGGCTGGCGAAAGATTGTCATGGATACCCGTGCTGTATGCGCGACATGATGATGATGTTGTTAATTCTACATTTCCCTCTTCTCTCAACCACATTTTGTCGGATTTATTCAATCCTTCACTCCAAATAGAAATATGTTATTACATCAGAAAAAGCATATCAAACGGTGTAATCATTAAAACACTATACAGGTCCTGCTAGTAAAGTTAATCGCGTATAATGTATTGAACATTAAGTAATTAGTAAGACTCACTGTCAACGGTTTGCAAGATTAGCAGGATTTATTCAGGAGACAAATAAACGTTTTATGATTTTGAGAGGTAAGAAAACAGAATGTTTCTTTTTGTAGGATGACGTCATCTTAGATAAGAGAAGGTAATCATTTAAATATGAATAATTAAATAAATCGCAGCTGCTTCTGCAAATACAAAGATTGCAATCAGAAGGTTTGAAAAAATATGTATGATTACGAGTCAGAACAAAAAGTGCTGACCAAATTTTGAAATATCGATGATATTCATTTTATTATAGGTGAGGCTGAAATCATCTATCAGAAAAACAAAAAACAGCCCCTTCCCCGACCCCCCCCCAAAAAAAAACAATAAAAAGAAGTATGTGCTTTGTTAAGTATCTGGCTGCCATCCTTGGCCAGTTGTAAAGAAGTAAGTCCTGAGTTATAGAATCCTTTGGTAAGTGAATAAGTCCTGTGTTCCGTCGTCCACGAAGATCCAAGTAGTTATGAGTATAGCCAGTATAAATAATAATATCAGCAGCAGAAGACTGCCAGTGGTTGGTCAATAGGTTGGTCACATGTTTATCGGCCAGTCTATAAGTAGAAGTGGTCATTTGACACACGCCTTATATCCAAAAACGCCAACAAAAACAAACCATATATTCCTATAATAACATTTGCAGAACAAAACAAACGATCGGTACTCACAACCAAATATAGGCATAAAAACAAATTCTTATTTGTAGGGTGGCAAGAGGTTTAATACTTTATGTTAAAAAGATGGCTGTGGTTATTCCCGGTACGTGTTTTTAGGGTTGGCTTTTAATCCTATCATATTTGGGGGTCACACTGAAAAGGAAGGAATTCAAGGAAAGAAAAAGAGACAAAGACGAAAGGTAATTTTATGATTTAGCCTTTATTCGCGGGTCATAGACACCACGTGGCAATGTAATTTCTCCCTGGACAGTAGTAGTGTATTGTCCCAGACAAGGCCTAAGTCTGAATGGCTGAAATATTGTCTTAGGGGTCGGAAGTAGGTCCTTTTTACCGCACATGCTCATGGGAGTTTGTTATTTTCTTTATTTGAATTTTATTTTAATCCCCACATATTAAGTTACCTAAAAAACTAATGACTACTTAGACTAAAATAAATTAAAAACTTAAAGATTTAATAATAAAAAAGGCAAAATATGATGATAATCTATTAATAATGGAGATTGGGTGTATTTCTGTCTGTAACCAATACTACATCACAGCCTACGTCACAGATTGCGTCACAATATTCTTGTTCAAATAATGACGTAATTATTTGAATAAGATCTTTGTAAGTTCAAAATAATTAAATTTATTTGGTTAGTGGTGCAGCCAAAAAGTATTACTATCCACGGACGGACAAGGTACACCTGAAGAAGGCCCTAGGGTACAATGACCGAAACGTTGTGTTTTTATATATCACGATAAAGACAGTCCAAAAATCAATATAAAACACGTTATTATTTCCCTTATTTGGGACAGCGAGCCGTTTAGACGGAAACAAAACCTTTCTGGTTGTCGTCACAGACACGCGCTCATGGCTAGAATTAAATCGTATCTGCTGTACATCTGTTTGGTGCAGCTTTTTGGAGTATATATATATATATATATATATATATATATATATATATATATATTGGTGGGGTACCAAGTTTCTGCAGAGTTCAGGTCACGTTTGAGAGTTCAATGTTTAATTTTGATAAACAGAGCAATATATATATATATATATATATATATATATATATATATATATATATATATATATAGTCATCCACAGACACGTGTTTCGACTTAACAAGTCTCTTCAGTGTGGCTAGTCATTTGTAAATTACCTACAGCCGGGATTGAAATCCGATCGGTTCAGCATCAGTCAGACACCTTAACCGCTAGGCTATAGTCACCCACAGAATGTGAAGGGGATTTTAACTGTTTTTAATACACACATCCCTATGTATGTAAAGGTCGCCATATATTGCTCCATCCCTTATATAGTAGAGCGTTGCGTTTACGCTTTAGTTAGCCGTCGTCAGCGAAATCCCTTCCAAAGTGCTCAAACCCAGGGGGATGGGGAGCATATATAGTCATCTATATATGGATGGATGATGAAATATCCGGCCGAAATTGGTTAATAAATTTGGACCATATGACCTTTAGGCACCCCTTTTGTGATCTCGATTCATCAGGACATGTTTTTCATTTAAACCGTCAAAATCCGGTTGTTTGTTAACAGACGATTTTTAGATTTAAAAAATTATAAACTAACCCCTAACCCTAACCACTAACTCTAACCCTAACCCCTTACCCTAACCCTAAAAAACAACCAGATTTTGACGGCGTAAATGAAAAACATGTCCTTATGAATCGAGATCGCAAGAGGTGATATGGTCCATAAATATGGTCCAAGTATTTTCGGTCCCGTCATTGGCCATCATTGATAGACAAACAGTTTCCAGACTCTGCGTAGGCGAAGTGAATTCTAACAATATTGAAAAGCAGCCTCTAGGTCATACATTAATGAAAATCTCGTATCATTCAATCAGATATAGTTATTACTTGATAAACATATATAATGTTCATTTGTGACATTTGTTTGCATTTTTGACAGGGGTGTAACGTGCATTTAAAACATAGAAGTAGATTGAAGAATGTAAGAACAATTAAGACATGTACAAGATACATATTTTAGTTACATCCAATCAAAATTAAACATTCGCATGTTTGCATGTAATAATTGCGCTGTATTACACAAACTGGTGCCAATGGCTGGCTGTCTGGCAGGCTGGTTGATTGTATTTGTTTGTGGGATTTTTTTTTTTGTATATATGATTATAAATGAATAGTTAATAGGTAAATATATTTGGTTGGTTTTGTTTTATAAACTGGTTGAAATAATTTTAACTTCATGTGTAATAATAAATACTGTGGGTTGACCGCCTTCTAGCACACACATGATAAAAAAGGATGTGTATATTGCAAAGAATTATACAACTTTGTAAAGTTGTATAGCAGTCTAAACATATGGATGCCCGTCTGTAATCAAAACTATGTCACTGCTTATATCACAATACCCTCAGGAATTGCACAAGTTTATCAATAAGTATTACAGTTATAGTCAAAATCATTACTACACTGAATAAATCTTATCTAACTTTGTTAGTCTTTCTGATTTGATATATTTCATTACATTAAAACTTAAATACTTACACCCTGAGGGTGCATATTCTTGCTAGTATATATAAGTTAGGTTAGCAAAGACATGAAGTCAACACTGCTTGGTAACTGTCAGAAAATTGCATAGGCAAGAAACTGTCAGAATCCACGTTTTTAGGCCTAGCTGACTTTGTCTGATTGTCAAAGTTCAATTATTATTGTATCGCAAGCTTGCTCCTCACTGGGTGGCCTAGATCATGAGAAATACCGCTAGTTTTATGTCTCATAATAAATCTTGTAATCTTTCACATATCTTTGTAAAGTTGTATAGCAGTCTAAACAAGAGAACATTATGAAATGAATGTCAACATTTTTGAACCACAGTTTTTGGTGAAATACAGAAGTTCTGCCCTCATCAAAGGCTCCCCTTCTCTCCCAAACACATCTCTTCTTCAATCATTGAACTATCAATTCAGAACCAACTACATAATCAGACTTTGGTGCTTAATTCAAGACCTTCTTCAATTCCTCATATCAAATCGACACTTTAAGGAATGTCTTGGGGTATATGTTTGTTGCTAGGTGGATTTCAACCTATGAGTCAAGGGTTATGGCCTTGGAATGACAGGGATGGAGTTGAATTCCCTCCCAAACACATATCTTCTCCATTCAACTCCAAAAAATACGACAACAAACTAATACTTTAAAGAAAGACACAAATACACATTCAGCTAAAAAGTTGAAAAGACGACAGCAAATTCAAATGGAAGAAGTAAATCAAAAGATATCAGCTATAGAACGAAGACTCAAAAGATTTCGAGATAGAACTAAACTGTACAAACAAAATAGGACCTTTCAAAACAATGAAAAGTGATTTTATGAACAAATTAGTGGATCAAAAACAAACACTGATGAACCCCCAGATGCAACAGAAGCAAAACAATTTTGGAGTGATATATGGGAGAGGAAAGAACACAATAAAAAATCAAAATGGATAAGTGATATCAAAAATGATCTGATGGAAATTGAGGAAGGACCTGTAGCAAGTATCCATATAATTATTATCAGATCAATACTCAAGAAAGTAGCAAATTGGAAAACACCAGGCCATGATGGCATACATGGATTCTGGTTAAAAAAATGTACTTCTATTCACAAAAGAATGGCCCAACAACTGAACAGATGGCTACAGGAAACAGAAGTACCCAAATGGATGACAAAAGGGACAACTACCCTAACCCAGAAAGACCCACAAAAAGGAAACATCCCTAGCAATTATAGACCAATAATTTGTCTACCCATGATGTAGAAAATATCAACTGCGGTAATAAAACAAGAAATATACTTTTCACTCAATTGGCATACACGGTTCCCAGAAGAACAGAAATGATGCCGCAAGGGAAAAAGAGGAACACATGACTTACTTTATATAGATCAAAACATTCTTAAAGAAGTGAAAAATAGGCGGAAAATATTGCAATGGCATGGATCGACTACAGAACGGCCAATGACATGGTCCAACATACCTGGATTTTAGAATGTCTGAAATGTACAAAATTTCCAACAACATATATAGATATTTCTATATCAAAGCAAACATTGATAAGACCCAAACAAAATAGTAAATGTAGACTATGCAGTGACAGAGATAAGACTGTAAACCATGTACTATCCGAATGTAGTAAACTAGCACAACGGGAATATAAAACTAGGCAAGACTGGGTTGGGAAGATGATCCACTGGGAATTATATGAAAAATTAAATTTTGACCATAGAACAAAATCGTATGTGCCTAAACCAGAATCAGTTCTTGAGAATGAAACCCATAAAATTCTCTGGGACTTTGACATAAAAACGGATCACCTTATCCCAGCAAGGAGACCAGACCTAGTGTTGATTAACAAAAACGAAAGAACTTGTCAACTGTGGAGGAAAACGAAAAGATGGACATATACATGGACCTTGTAAGAGAACTGAAAAAGCTATGGAATATGAAAGTCAAAGTGATACCAATTGTACTTGGTGCTCTTGGAACGGTCTCAAAAAGCTTGGAAAAACGACTGGAAAATCTGGAAATCAGAGGAAGAATTGAGACCATCCAGAATGCTACAATCTGCCAGAATACTCAGAAAAGTGCTGGAGACCTGAATAGACTTGCTGTCACGAACCACCAACTATGGTATGTCTGAAAAACTCTTAATGATAATAATGGAGTGTTGTGATCGATTGTTTGTAGATGGGTAATCATGAACATTTTATGATATTTTTGTGTTAAAGCATGCAGTTGTATTGATTCGAACAAGTTTATATTTTTTTGTTTATATCGTACGATAATTCAAAATGTGTTTTTAATAACAATTAAGTTCATTTCAGATAATGCGCAAGCATAATTTTATTGTAGGAATTTACTAAACCAAAGCACATTTTGAATTATCGTACGATATAAACAAAAAATATAAACTTGTTGAATCAATATAACTGCATGCTTTAATACAAAAATATCATAAAATGTGTTCTTAATAACAATCAAGTTCATTTCAGATAATGCGCAAGTATAATTTTATGGTAGGAGTTTACTAAACCTAAGCACATTTTGAATTATCGTACGATATAAACAAAACAATACAAACTTGTTCGAATCAATACAACTGCATGCTTTAATACAAAAAATATCATAAAATGTGTTCTTAATAACAATTAAGTTCATATCAGATAATGCGCAAGCATAATTTTATGGTAGTGCAGGGGCAGATAATCACTACAGTAGGAATTTACTAAAGTAATGTTCATGATAAGAGTAAAGATATATAAAAACAAAAATACTTTTAATAAAATGAATGAGTTTGTTGACACTAAAACCAATTTTTATTTCTTTTATGAAACACAAGTCTACCTTGCACTTTGTAAGATGAATAAAAGTTGGTTTCAATGTGAACAACTTCAACAATTTCATTTTCTTACAGATGGGATAAGGTATCTTCGGGCGAATCGTTCAGCATTTGCAAAGAATTGAAAGAAAAAAAAACCGTTCAGTCCTATGAATATTTTTGTTGATGTTTTAACCATTTTCTTTTCCATCGCTTCAGCTAAAATTAGTAAATAGAGACAAAAGTCCTACTTTCCGGTGAGTAGTTCTTGGTTTAAATACTTGCTTATTAGCACGTGTTGTTTTTATTTAAATGACAGTATTCAACAGCCCTGTCAACTAGGGATTTAGAATATACTGACTCCACCTCTGCAGGGAGGAAAATTCCCTCTTGGGCCACAAGAGAATAGTTGAATAGTAAATAGGTTAAGGATAGAATTATTACTATTAGAACGTGACAACTCCTTTCAATCGAACTCTGCAATTCTACACCTCTAACAGGATTATCCTGAAGAGAACTGGACTCCCTAGCATGTATGAAATACTAACCAACGCAAGCTGTGATGGGCTAGCCACTTAAACAGTTATTTATGATCAGAAAAAAAAACAATGTCACTGATAATCTATATATTAATAATTGTGTTCCTTAATCTTCCGACCATTATGATCTTGCAATAACCTCTGGTTAAAAATGAGACCATCATCCAATCATCCAAGATTAAATGCAAAATGTAAATTCTGATTATCTGTTGTTACTTATCCGTCGAATTCTTATTTCTTATGGGTGTCATCACTAAATAATGGACCATTCCATTTTTATTATAAAGAATGAAAGGTAAGAAAAAGACATGCTACACAGAAAATATAATAAGAAAGAAATAGTGATGGGGAAGGATAGAGAGAGAGAGACGGGTGAGTGCCCCGAAGCAATAATGCTAATCTGTTTCAATCGAACATAATGAAAAGATGAAAAGAAAAGAGAGAAAAAACGGAGAGATAGAGTTAAATGAAGATTATAATACTTTTTACATATTGAAGTATTTGCAATAGCTCTTAAGTAAACATATCAAACGTAATAATTAAATTACCATGCTATTGTATATTTACAGGTCCTGCTAGCAATTATAATCCTACTTATGAGTCAGAAGAGATCTGTGATATAAACTTATAATAACTTTACAATGTACTAAAACTGAGAGAGGGATCATAGAATCGGTAGACCAAAACTCAGGTACAAAGACAACATCAAAAGAAATCTGAAAGACTTGAATATCCCCATAGGCAGTTGGCAAGATGCAACCAGAGACCGATTAAATTGGAGGAAAATGATTTCGCATGGTGTCATCATCGGATACGATGGACAGCAAGTAGTAGTAGCAAGTAGGTTAAGAATAAAATTATTACAATTAGAACGTGAACAACTCATTTCAATCGATCTCTGCAACGCTACACCACTATACACCAGGGTAGGTCAATTTTTAACCCTTTTTAAATATCAAATTCTCCCGAACAGCAAAATTTGTGTGTTTGTATCATAAATGCTGATACCAAAAACTAGATCCCTTACTTGCACCATTGTTTGAGGAAATAGTATCAAAGATCGTCGGTTAAAATCCATTTTCTTAACATTTGGCCTAGAAATTGCTTAGAAAAATTAGTAATTTGAATATTTAAAACAAAAAAATTGTCATTTTAAACAAAACATATAAAATATTATATCTAGATTCAAATTAAAAATCTTCCCCATAACCATCAATACCTCTGATATGCAGCTTTTTACATCATTAATTAAGTTTTAACAGTGATAACATTTTAAAAGATTGAAATTTATTTCCTCAAACGAATGCCGAATTTTGAAGAAAAAATATTTGTGTTTAATTTATGTTAATTTGCAACTTTCATCACATGGGATATGTTACAGTTCCAAAATTGACCTAACCTACTGTACACCCATCAAGAGACAAAGAAAAAAGAAGAAAAGAAAAGAAAATAAGAAACAAGGAACAAAAAGAGACAGAAAACACACATTTACCTCCATTCGAAAACCCCCATCTTTTAACGCGCTCTGTCATATCAATATGTTCCTTGTAATCAATATACAAAATATGATATATAGTTTATGTAAATCCAAACTAATTTCTATTTTATTTTCTTGATTTACTTCTCATGAGAATTTTGCTCAAGAGTAAATATCTCTCTGCACTGGACACTCGCATGAAATCTCGACATATTTGTCAGCACGTAAGCAGAAATTATCGAGAAGTCGTAAGTTTACCACGCATAAAATCAAAGGTCGGCTAAACGTTCCGGCTATGTCACACACAGCTGACTTTATAATTGGTAATTTTAAGCTTAGAATTGGTGTACACATTCAACAGAATAATGGTTGATGGAATCAGCTTCAAATTAAATGCTCATTAAAAACTTACGTAATTTCTGAGGGTATTATGATGTAAGCAGTGATGTAGTTTCAGTGTCAGAAAAATAGAGACCGAATATCCATTATTAATAGATGTTTTAGATTATTGTCCGCATCTTGGCTGTTATATTCCCAATGTTTTGGACACTGACCTTTTTCATGTGTCATTTGATATTTTGTCATGTGTTCAATCCCTGGACTCTGCTTCAGTGGAAAGAAAAGCAGCATAACAAGAAGATAACTGATCAGGTTAGTTTACTGATAAAATATATTTATGTGTCATAGTTTACATACATTTAAAAGGCGATTGTTACTATTGGTCTCAAAGCCGTTTAGAAGCCATATCTCATCAGGACAACACGCCTTTGAAAAACTCACTGAAGAAAAGATTTGTTGTAATGTTTTTCACAGACGCATCGTACTAACAAGAAGTAAATAGTAAGCTGTTTGAAACCAATGGTAAAAATTACCTTTTAAATGTATTGTACACTATGATAAATGAATATATAATATATATATATATATATATATATATATATATATATATATATATATATATATATAAATATATATATATATATATATATAATATATATAATATATATATTATATATATATATATATAATATATATATATATATATATATATATATATATATATATATATATATATATATATATATATGGAGCTTTCTGAAAGTAATGCCTCCGATTTATTTACATGAAAAGTTAAATAGATACAGGAGTTAATAATACTATATTGTGTTAGTTTTAGCATTCAATTCTAAGGCTAACAGCAACAAATAAATGAATTAATTCTGAGTTTAATTCTAATAATTTATTAACCAGCACAAGAACCAATGAATAACGATATTAAGTCCTTCCTATGTATGAAGTTGAATTTAAGGGACTTACCGGCGCGTTGGAGAAGATATCTGGTATCTTAGGGCTGTCTCTCTCGGAGAGGTTTTAATGTCGTGGCCTCCTGGTACTTATAGAAATAAGTCTTATTAATAATAAAAATAACACGTCTGGTCAGAAGTATAGATTTAGACTCTTCTTTTTTTTATTAACAAACCGTTACTACGGACGCCAAAGTGCAGACGCCAAGACTTCTGGGCTCATCACGTGATTGGTATATCCAATCACAGAAAGCCTCTCCTTCACTCACTCTATACACAAGAATTACCATTTTACTAACCCAACACAAGGCATGTGAATTAAATATATATATTTACCAACCCTCCGCACGAGCACAAGGTCAATTTCTTAAGCGGAGTTTAACAGGTTTGGATCCAGAATTTTCCTTCTTCTAGACCAGTTACCTAACCAAGGTTAAAGAGCCCAATCTGCTCTACTATTTACCCATAGCTGGAGGGAGAGTAGAATTCATACCTTTCCCAAGGGTATTAATGCTAAGTGAAATGCAATTACTACGTTCAGGATTTGAACACGGGGCGACGAGTCCATTTCCTATAACTTTAACCATTACACCACGCGCTTCCTACGTGAATTAAATATAGGGTCCAGTTTCACATCCCCTAAAGGTTAATAACTACAACAAAAGACACCTGAAGAAGGTCAGAGAGTAGAAAAAACAGTGATTATAACAACGAAAACGTGAGCAATTGTCTGAGGTATGTAAATAGCCTAAATGACAAAAAAGTTTAAATTGTTTCTCTGAATGTTTGAGATGAGCTTGATGATTAGTATTATCTGTGTTATTCGGACTATTGTCCTCATCAATTGGACACATAGCCTAGTGGATAAAGGAGTTAGGTTAAGACAGTTCTAAGTGACAGTTATCTCTAGGCTGCAGGTTCAATCCTGGTTAGGGACAGCAGTAACATAGAATAATAATGAACACAGCTTAACACCGGTACCCCGCTATGGTTAGTGGAATGAGAACAGGATACCCCCGGGGACTGAATAAAGGGTTAGGTTCAAGTTCCGTAATGGCTCGCGATTACGAAAGAAGGTTCCCGATTACGAAAAGAAGGTTTCTAGTCCGACAAGAAATACCTGAAGAATGCCGGAGGGCACATCGGCCGAAACGTTGTACAGATAACAATGAAGATGAGGATAATAGTCCGGATAACGCAGATAATACTAAGTTTAACTTGCAAGTATATTAAGAGATTTCATATGAAGCATATATTCCCTCTACACGCCCATAGAGAAGAATATTTGATTTTTGAAAAAGAAGAAGACAGATTTTGCAAAATACTATAATACCAAAAAAACATGTTGTTGAGTAACTGGCCGTCATCCTTGGTTCCAGTTGTAAGAAGAACTTAAAGTAAACAAGTGAGAAAACCAATAAGTCCTTGTGAGATAGTGTCCTTTAGGTCCGACGTCCAATGGTCCGAGTGTCAATGAGTTTAGATTAGAATCAGGCCTCTATAAATACACTAACAGCAGCAGCAGCACTGTCAGTGATTGGATAATAGGAATCTTCGGTGGTCACGTGGTAGTCCCAACGAGTCTATATTTAGAAATGACCGTCTGGCACACGCCTTATATATCAAAAGAATTCCAACACGTCTCTATTGCGAGAAAGACTCAACAAAAAGACAAAATATCTTATTACACTGGGCACTCACATGAAATCCCATATTTGTCAGTACGTAAGTGTTGTATATCCCTTATAACATCGTACGTCGAATATCGGCGGGTATACAAGAGAGAGAGAGAGAGAGAGAGAGAGAGAGAGAGAGAGAGAGAGAGAGAGAGAGAGAGAGAGAGAGAGAGAATTATTTGTTCTTCATTTCTTTTCTGCTTTACTGCTACTTCTTGCTATGGTCGTCATCTTGTCGTCCTCTTGTTGCTGTCACTAACTAAGGGCTTCTTCTGGGCTAACTCTTTAGTCATGCAATCTATTAAACCCCAAGACTTTTTTTTCCTTGATCAAGATTTATTTAACCCATTCTTCCGCGCGGAGAGTCAACAACCCAGCAGATAAATAGGCATAGTCTCTGCTCAACGTCAGATCTAGTCATGTGTTTCTCGTGACGTGTTGTCTAGGGGTCGGATGGGTTTACCAACAGTCCTGGTATATTTCCATTCCCTGATCTGAAAACCAATGGCCCCGTATTCAGCTACAGGGTTTGTCAACAATTTTTGCTACCACATAGATTATGTAACATAAGCAGAAATTATCGAGAAGTCGTAAGTTTATCGCGCATAAAATCAAAGGTCAGCTAAACTTTCCGGCTATGTCACTCACAGCTGACATTATAATTGGTAATTTTCAGCTTGGAATTGTACACGTTCAGCAGAATAACGGTTCATGGAATCAGCTTTAACCCCCACCTCAGTCAAAGTTCATCAAGCTTTTAATAAGACAATTACGAGGCACAGTTAGAAATTAAAGCCACATATCTATTTCCCCGGAAACTACAACAGATACAGATGTGCTCGAATTGTAATGGTTAGCGGTCTTAGTGGGTGTGTGTGTCAAAGTTTAGGTACTAGACATGTATGCCGAAAAGGAAAGTATCCCTTAATGAAAATGAGATTAAGACTCAAAGACATCACCTCTATCACATATATGATAAAAAGGGTTAAACTAGAATGAGTGTATCTGGGAGTATAATGCAAGGATATTCTACATTATAAATCTAAGTTGATTTAATATAGCTCCCCAAAATTCCGTCTCATTCAGATGGGTCTCAATTCACTTATGGACTTGCACATCACAAAAAAAACAAAAAGCCGAATTAAAAAAAATAAATTCAAACCAAAACAAAAAATAATAAAAAATTTTTTTAACAGTATAGGAT
>CM042159.1:20481820-20484320 GCA_023376005.1 Doryteuthis pealeii | reverse complement strand
AATTGATTGGATGAGCTGAACATTTTTCTTACTAGATTATAGCCCCCATAATACATATGAAAAAAGTATATATTTTAAAAAATATTTGTTTACTATCATTACCCAAACTTGTATAAATGAAAGGGCTACGCAATGTTTGATGATTTAGACATTTTTAATTGATAAGTATATATTGATCTACATTCTTATTAATTTTTTATGGGACATCCTTTGCTTTAAAGCAGGAGCGCTTGTCCAGTGGAATTGGATCCTTCGATAATGAATCCATTGGTTCCTCTGGTAAAGAGTCCTTTGATAATGAATCCTTTGTTTACTCTGGTAAAGAGTCTTTCGATAATGAATCCTTTGGTTACTCTGGTAATCGTATAGGTCCTTCCTGAGTATTGGTAAAGATCTGGTAATCCTATGTCCGTCCTCAGTGAGCGTAGTTGTAATTATGACCATGGGGGGGTTTAAATAGTGTGTCTTCCATGCAGTATGGTTAGTGATTGGCTGCAGAAGTAAATCACGTGACTTTGACCAGCCTATAAATCTTATTGGGGAATTAGAGTACATCGTATATGAAAATATTCCAGCGCCTTACAGTAGTGTAATGGTTAGCAAGCTAGATTTGCAGACCATTGTTAGTGAGTTCGATTCTCATTGGGTGCCCCATACTTCTGGCCTTGTGCTATATCTAAGCAAAGCTTAGTTTTTTAAGGGCACCTCACGTGGTGTAATGGTTAGCAAGCTCGCTTCGCAAACCATTGTTAGTGAGTTCGATTCTCATTGGGAGCCCCATACTTCTGGCCTTGTGCTATATCTAAGCAAAGCTTAGTTTTTAAGGGCACCTCACATGGTGTAATGGTTAGCAAGCTCGCTTCGCAAACCATTGTTAGTGAGTTCGATTCTCATTGGGAGCCCCATAATCTGGCCTTGTGCCATATCTAAGCTAAGCTTAGTAAATAACTATATGAAAATATTCCAGCGCCTTACAGTAGTGTAATGGTTAGCAAGCTAGATTTGCAGACCATTGTTAGTGAGTTCGATTCTCATTGGGTGCCCCATACTTCTGGCCTTGTGCTATATCTAAGCAAAGCTTAGTTTTTTAAGGGCACCCGACGTTGTGTAATGGTTAGCAAGCTGGCTTCGCAGACCATTGGTAGTGAGTTCGATTCTCACTGGGCGCCCCACACTTCTGGCCTTGTGCTATATCTAAGCAAAGCTTAGTAAATAACTATATGAAAATATTCCAGCGCCTTACAGTAGTGTAATGGTTAGCAAGCTAGATTTGCAGACCATTGTTAGTGAGTTCGATTCTCACTGGGTGCCTCTTACATTCGGCCTTGTGCCATATCTAAGCGAAGCTTAGTAAATAACTATATGAAAATATTCCAGCGCCTTACAGTAGTGTAATGGTTAGCAAGCTAGATTTGCAGACCATTGTTAGTGAGTTCGATTCTCACTGGGCGCCCCACACTTCTGGCCTTGTGCTATATCTAAGCAAAGCTTAGTTTTTTGGGGCACCTCTCGTGGTGTAATGGTTAGCAAGCTAGATTAGCAGACCATTGTTAGTGAGTTCGATTCTCACTGGGTGCCCCATACTTCTGGCCTTGTGCTATATCTAAGCAAAGCTTAGTTTTTTAAGGCACCTCATGTGGTGTAATGGTTAGCAAGCTCGCTTCGCAAACCATTGTTAGTGAGTTCGATTCTCATTGGGTGCCCCATACTTCTGGCCTTGTGCTATATCTAAGCAAAGCTTAGTTTTTTAAGGCACCTCACGTGGTGTAATGGTTAGCAAGCTAGCTTAGCAGACCATTGTTAGTGAGTTCGATTCTCACTGGGTGCCCCACACTTCTGGCCTTGTGCCACATCTAAGCTACGCTTAGTAAATAACTATATGAAAATATTCCAGCGCCTTACAGTAGTGTAATGGTTAGCAAGCTAGATTTGCAGACCATTGTTAGTGAGTTCGATTCTCACTGGGTGCCTCTTACATTCGGCCTTGTGCCATATCTAAGCGAAGCTTAGTAAATAACTATATGAAAATATTCCAGCGCCTTACAGTAGTGTAATGGTTAGCAAGCTAGATTTGCAGACCATTGTTAGTGAGTTCGATTCTCACTGGGCGCCCCACACTTCTGGCCTTGTGCTATATCTAAGCAAAGCTTAGTAAATAACTATATGAAAATATTCCAGCGCCTTACAGTAGTGTAATGGTTAGCAAGCTAGATTTGCAGACCATTGTTAGTGAGTTCGATTCTCACTGGGCGCCCCACACTTCTGGCCTTGTGCTATATCTAAGCTAAGCTTAGTAAATAACTATATGAAAATATTCCAGCGCCTTACAGTAGTGTAATGGTTAGCAAGCTAGCTTAGCAGACCATAGTGAGTTCGATTCTCACTGGGTGTCCCATACTTCTGGTCTTGTGCCACATCTAAGCTCAGCTTAGTAAATAACTATATGAAATATTCCAGCGCCTCATGTAGTGTAATGGTTAGCAAGATAGATTTGCTGACC
>CM042159.1:20466820-20476820 GCA_023376005.1 Doryteuthis pealeii | reverse complement strand
CGTAATAATTTTATCATAAATAAAAAAATTACTTTTATCATAAATTTTATTTATCATAAATAATAATTTTGTAATTTTCTACTTCGTAATACTTTTATCATAAATAAAATAACATGTTAATAAATACTCAAAAATAAAACCTGGTGTTTTATGGAGCGAAAATTGATATAAGCCCTGTCTTATTTTCTGGGAAACAGTAGATTCTTTTAAGTAGCTGACTATGTACAGGCTATTCCAAAATGTCACCTTATTTATAATACAATAGTAGAAGATTTGAATAGTTGAAACCATACAACAGTGTTCAAACTAGCGACTCTCATTAAATAGGAATAATGACCTGAAACCATAAACTATTTAGTAGTAGATAGGGATACTTGAAACCATACAACTGTGTGCATTCACGTGGCTCTTGGTAAATCGTATTATAATGGAGATTGTGTGTTTGTCTGTCGATAACCGAAACTATATTACAACTCAAGTCACAATTCCCTTAGATATTTACGTCACATTCCCCCCAATTTTATTTTCATTTAAAGCTCAATTATTAATAAAATTGTTTCACATCTACATGCTAATAACATGCAACTGTATTTATATCTACAACAAAATAGCGGTTTACAGTGTGAATGGAAAGGCTAATTTGCATATCTATACTAAAAATGTTATTTTGATAAATATGTGCTCAGTATTATTGATTTCTAATTGTTTAGCTTTATCTTAATGAATCAATCTTAAAAGAAATCCATTAACAAGAAGAAATAAGTGTAATTTTATTCTGTACTTCCTATTCTAACTAAATTGTTAAATAATGAAAATGTAGCGTGGCCCTGCAGCACTGCACTGGCCACTGCGCCACGTAGACGTAACGCAAACGTATACAAGGCAAAGGAATCGTTCGGCAACGGCACGCGGCGGTTGGTTTGTTTACGTTTGTCTTCTAGCAGCCGCGTCGGGTTCTTTTCTCTTCCGTGGTCAGGAGATATCTCGTTACAGTTATAGAGGAGAGGATGTCAATGGACCGAGACGTTAGTGGACACGCGTCGTCGTCACGGTCAATTGACTTAAGTCAACAGATTATCTTTCTGTTTGGCTATCGTCTTTCCTTGGGGCAAACTGCTATTTGTTTGTTTGTATTTAATGGTTGAATCGTCACATTCATTCACAAACTTTTCGTAGTGACAAACCGTAATAAACAGGGGTTTCTTTTCTCTTCAACTAATTTATTATTTCAGGCAGTTTCTTTTTTCAGAGAGAGGAGAATCTTATCCGCTTAGTTTCCTATAACTAGCTTAAGTTGGCTTGGTATCCTTCGTTAAGTACGGATTAATTAACCTCTTTCCCTACCAGTAACCCAGCTCGACTCCTTTCAGACTGACTCCCTCAGCTCAACTCTCCCCAGACTCAACTAACTCTAGACTTCTCAGGTGCTTAAATAAATTTCCGTTTAGAATTTTCCAGAATAGAGAGCCTTCTCGAAGGTTCTCCAGCATTCCGAAACACGTGTTAAACCTCACGGTCACTCCTAAAACATCTGGCGAGTCAGATCAAAGAAACTAATCCCCTCAGTCGCCATTAAGTCTCGTTTTTGGTGGACTTATTTATACAATTATTTATAAACTAAAACATAAGATCCTAAGTTAGATCCCACGCCTTTGTTTATTTCTAGCTAGTAATGGGAATTTAATTATCTCCCCAAGAATGCCGGGGGTCACCTGTTTTGACCCCGGCTATCCTCGAATATCATATTCTTTCAGGCTTTGAAACATCTGCCTAGATTTCAAATCTTTTTATCTGCATTCTTATTTAGTTTCATTAGCCTTTCTAATTTTATATACTATTTTATTACATTAAAACATAAATACTTGCGCCCAGAGGGTGCATATATTTGCTAATAGGAATAATTACTTCAAATCTATTGATTGTTAGTATTAGATAGCAATAGCTGAAACCATAAAATGGTGTGCAAATTGTTTTATCAGATAGGAAGGTTATATATATATATATATATATATATATATATATATATATGAATTTAACATTTTGAAAAAACAATTAGTAATTATTATCTGCTGACAGAATCTGTTTCGACGCCTTAGTAGAAGGGTCATCATCAACGAGCAAAAAATATATGAAAGAGAGAAGCGATAAAAAACCGTTGGAAGAGAATAGGGGGTACAAAAAAAAATTTACCTACACCACAAACTTTTTGAAACTTAACATCTTCTTTCAATTGTGCTGTGGACATGTAAACAACTTAATAGCTGGATCATATTTTGAACATTTTTGATAATCTCTTACACTTTTTTTTATATATTTACACCAAACTCTTTTTGAGTTTATTTTTGGATTAAAAATGCTTCTGATTTTTAAAAATAAAATTTATTTTATTTTTGAAACAGTATGCGCATTTTAAAAATTCAAGCATTCCAGCGTGTGTTTGTACACCCTATTCTCTTCCAACGGTTTTTTTTATCCCTTCTCTCTTTCATATATTTTTGCTCGTTGATGATGACCCTTCTACTAAGGCGTCGAAACAGATTCTGTCAGCAGATAATAATTACTAATTGTTTTTTCAAAATGTTAAATTCATTCTGTCGGATTAATTTCCATTTATTTACACACACACACACACACACACACACACACACACACACACACACATATATATATATATGTATATATATATATATATATATATATATATATATATATATATATATATATATATCATATAACTATGAAAATATTCGAAATAAGAACGACACAAAGATGTGAATATAAACTTATAATATCCGTGATTCCCTAAACTCTAAGAATGAAATAAGCCTAGACATGTTGACATGCCATTAAAATCAATCGGTCAGTTAGCCAGGCAGGCAGTCCGAGTTCAGGACAGATTATAGGATTTTTACCTCTAGAAGGGATGGAAAGAAACACAGGTAATGGGAATAAAACTATTTCATGAAATGTTAGTCGAATTAGAGAGATTGTGATCGGATCAGAAGAATAAATGATACAAATGCAGAATAGCGCGCAAGATATAATATCATTATAATTGCATTTTACGTTCAAATAGCATTAGCATACGGAAACTCTCGAAGTAACCTATTCCTAACACTAACCCTAACCCTAACACTAAGTTTATAACTTACTCTAACACTAGCCATAGCGTCTCAAAGTGTTATATAGCGGCATCAAATTCACGCTGCTAAATCGTGTGTGTCAGTAGTCGGACTTAGAAAATCACAACACATGGGTATTGTAAAAACTTTGACTTTATTTCTTCTTCCTCGCGTGGTGGGTGGCGAGCGTTGACAATAGAAATGCCCGAGTATTGACAATGACTGTTGACAATTACTACTGGGATGACTGGCGATGGTGAGGTGGAAGGTGGCTACGTGACGTATCACAGCCCATCGGCTGTGACCGTGAGCGGCGGTCACGCTCACTTGTTCCCTGTCCCGAGACTTCTGTCTGACTGCTGGGATCTCTGACTTCCTTATGTATATAAGCTGCCCACGCATTTTCTTTTGTTATAATTATCAGCGGACAAATCTATTTCCGAACTTATTGTTATCCTTCCTTCTTTGTTTGCGTTAAGCGGAAAAGGTCCTTTGTTATTTTTGTCGTCTTTTCTTTGTTTCGATTTAAACGGAAAATACAATTTCCGTTTTCCCCTTCTTTTAAATATCTTCAATATACAACCAAAGGTTTCGGGTATTTACGTGAAATATAATGAAATCTAATGCTTTTTTAATACGTAATCTAATGATATTATCTCTTGCACGCTATTAATACAAATAAATCCCTTCCGTAAAAGTTCCCTCTATTTGCAAATAAAAAAAATCTTCAATGGAAGACGAAACTTGGAACATCAAATCGAGAAATTGATTTTTATAAGTTAAAAAATTATTCTTATTTATGATTAATTTTCTTTCAATTTTTATTTGGTATTCTATTTAAAAAAACAAACAAACAAACTTTATAGCGTCTTTTTACTTCGGTAGTTTCCAACATCTAATGCTATTTATACGTAAAATGTGATTCTGATGATATTATCACTTGCGCGCTATTCTGCATTGGTACCATTTATTCTCATGATTGATTTGTATGCAAATACCCTGTATTTTTCTTCTTCATTTTCTAAAAATAATTCCCAGACTCCGCCAGGACTTAAAAATGACCAGCCCGGAAAAGGGTTAAGTCATATTCGCATATTTTATTCGAGTCACTTACACTGACAGATTGTTGGACTATTCACCATTATTAATGCATTTTTTAAAAATTCATTTTCCTGGTGACTGCTCATTCTTTTTTTACATTCGTCTTTTCCCGCTCTCTCGCTCCCGCCAGAATATTTCAGCGCAACGTATTCATTTCAATGGCCACCATTTTCGTTTCTTGTGCTTCAAATGCTTCTACACAGAAAAAAAAGAATTTATGGGGAAAACGTCACTTTTATTAGTTGATGCTACCAAACACCAGCCTCAAAGCCTTTTAACGTAACTTTGTTTGGGTTTGTATTATGTTGGCTTATCTCAATAACTGCTTATGAATAATCAATGAATGATCATTCTTGTTTTTCTTTTTTACGGGGAACGTGGTGGGCGTTTCTATTTAATATGTCTCTATTTAATAGCGTTTTCTGTAGTCTAAGCTTAACTTTAACAAAGAACTATGGAAATAGCATTAACTCTAACTCCTAGTTTTAACCACCCACTTCGATAAAATTTTCTTTTCGCTTAAATATAAGGGAACATTTTTTTTTTATCGAAGTGAGTGGTTAAAAACTAGGAGTCATTGTCAAAAATAAGAAGTGGTAAATGTGAACAAAAAAATAAAACAAAACAAAACAGAGACCCCCCCTAAAGAAAAACAAAAAAAAACAAAATGGCAACGAAGGTCTCGGTTTGCGCGCGGTGTTTAATTTTACCAAACTGTTGGATATTACTTACCATAAACCCAAACACATTCACACACACTCGCCTACACACACACTCACATACACATACACCCTCACACATACACACACATACACATACACACATACACACACATTCACACATACACACTCACACGCACACATACACACATACACACATATACACACATACACACATATACGCAGATACACATACACACATACACACACACATGAACGCTCACACATAAATATAATTTTACCAAACTTTTGGATATCACTTACCAATAAACACAAACGCATACACACACACTCACATACACATACACATACACCCTCACACATACACACATACACACTCACATATACACATACACACACATACATACACATTCACACATACACACCCACACGCACACATAAACACATATACACACATACACACACATACGCAGATACACATACACCCATACACATACACATGAACACTCACGCATATATAAGCATATGCATACTCACACGCTCACACATATATAAGCAAACACATACATACACACTCACATACACACACACTCACATACACCCTCACACACATACACATACACACACATACATACACACACATACACACACTTTCACACATACACACTCACACGCACACATACACACACATACGCAGATACACATACACACATACTCACGCACACATGAACACTCACACATATATAAGCCCGTGGTTTAATGGTTTTCGTCGTAGGTAATGGACTCGATGACCACATATAGAGGCGCCTAGTGTAATGCTTATCGTCGTGTGTAATGGACTCGGCGACCTCATATAGAGGGGGCGCGTGTTGTAATTGTTATCGTCGTGGGTAATGGACTTGGTGACCACACACAGAGGCGCGTGGTGTAATGGTTATCATCATAGGTTAGAGACTCGGTGACCACATATAGAAGCGCGTGGTATAAAGTAATTTGGACATTTCTTACACATCGAGTTCAAATAGCAAAAATAGACAAACAAAAAAATCAATTACGAAACAGAAAAAAAAAAAAAAAAAAATAAATAAAACAAACAAACAAAACTTATTGAATCCCTTTTCTCATTTACATCAAAGAATCAAAACAAAGAAGCTGATTAGTTGGTTGGGTCTTACGGCATGTCAACCTCTGTTGTTGTTATGACCTGTTTAGGGGGCAATAAATAAATCCTCAACACAGAGATAGAAGTAAAGAACAGATGTATTTAACACATATCAAGTACAAAATGAGGAGGGTTTCATTGGTACAACGTACACGAAGACGTGCACTTGCTACTTCCCACTTGAGCAGCTTTGCTCTACTATATATACCCTTTGGGTAAGTCCATTGTTCTGGTCATAGGCCAGTCACCTACAAAAGTTGTGTTATTATATGACGAATATATTTTTTTTAATTCTTGCTTTTTGGGTATTAAAATTCTTTTAAACACATTATTTTAAACTATTTTTTCGATTTAAGTCATAGATGTGAAACTGATAGGTATTACCAATGGTGACGAAGGAGTGCTCTAAACTCTTCAAAGGTCCAAAGATTTATTTGGTTGCTTGGATTTTTTTTAAAGTCTAATGGGTCAAAATTCCAATCCTGTATGAGGCTGTTTTCATTTCACATGGTATATATCCAATTATTCTCAATTGTCAGCTATGGGTAAATTAGTAGGACCTTGATGTGGCAATCGGTTTAGGAGAAGTAAAACTCTGGATTCGAACTTATGGAACTCCGCTTAAGAAATTAACCTTGTGTCACATCCTATTCGTTTGGAAGAGTTTATAAATATAGGGTGTCCCAGAAGTTGCACATCATACTGGTGTTTCAAAAAATGAAGGTTTATTTTAATCAATAAAGGCGTATTTTTGAAAAACATGATTGTGACACTAATATATATACTACCCGGAGTGGTAGTACCTGTTAGGGTCCCATCTATTGTTGGGTATTCAATTAAAAAAAAAACCCACATTAATTTAAACTATATTTTTTTCTATTTAACCCATAGATGGATCCCTAACAAGTACTACCGCTCCAGGCCAGTGTAGACCTGGGAGTAATGTCGATGAACGGTACTACGCAAAGATCAAAGAATAAGAAGTTCACCATTCCGTCGATTTTACTTTTACTGTTCTTCTACCAGGATGGCTTTGGCAATAAATAACCCACGATATTTGATATGCCATTAAGCAAAGAACAAGAGGGTTTATTTCCAAGAAAAATATGACACACAGTTGAATACGCCAACTAAGGTAAAATACGATTAGTACGATTAGTTAGACTTTGCTCTGAAGCTCCTCAGACTAGTCTATCTTTTGGGGATAGTCTGTCTGCTCCACAATAGAAACCCAACCAAAACTAGCAGTATAAGGGTTAACTTGTTTTTGGAGAATATTGTAGCATTATTTTTTCAAAGCTATTTGGAAACGCGTTAGAATAGAAAAAGGAATTAGATTTTATGAATTGTCTCAGAGTAGACAATAATTGAAGAGGAAACCAGGTGTCTGAGTCAAAGAAAGGACAGGTCAAAATGATTTGATTCTCGGGTTTTAAGGAGACGGGATATGTCAGTCGACTGATAGGGTTAATATTATTTGGGGATTTTGCTGAAATAACCGGATATAGAAAAATGACCCTTTGAACTTGACTTGAACAGTCGTTCGAGTCGAGCTGATTTGCAAACGTTGGAAATTGGGGTTTTGTTTGCAAATAAATGGAGGGTTGGGGTAGGGGTGGGCCATTGAGATCAGATGAATTTTTTTTTAAAGGAACGGGAAACACTGTCAACTCGATAACAAGGCACACACGCAGAGATCCATTTTGACTAAAACAATTTTATAGCAATAATTGGTTCACATTACTGATTTGTTTTATAATAACATACACACACATACACACACACAACTCATACACACATACACACACACACACACTCTTACACACACACATACTCTTACACACACACATACTCATACACACACTCACTCACACACACATATATATTTATTTTTGGGAGAATATGTTCTTAATTGAAGTCGTACCTAATTATGAAAGTTAATTAATAAATAATTAATTAATTAGGCGGGTATACCTATTTAAATGTAAGGTCAAACAAATCGAGAAAATCAATCTCTGTATGTACATTTCGGCCTATTAGGCCTCATCAGTTTTCTAATCACGCACAAGCGGTCTTCCTATCTATAGCTCTGGTGATGAGGCTTAATAGGCCAAAATGTACATACAAAGATTGATTTTTCTCAATTTTTTGGCCTTACATTTAAATAGGTATACCCGCCTAATTAATTAATTAATTGTGGCTAGACATTTTGTAACCTACCTACAGCCGGAATTGAACTCCGGTCGGTTGGGTGTCAGTCCGGTACCTTAACCATTAGGCTGACTTCACTTACAGAATGGGAAGGAGATTTTAACTGTTTTAATACACACATCGCTTTATGTGTAAATGCCGTCACAGAGTGCTCCGTTCTAAGAAGAGCGTTGCGTTTACGCTTGATATATATATATATATATATATATATATATATATATATATATATATATATATATATATACGAGATTGGGTTGAAAATTTATACCATTTTCTTTATTTCATGTAAATTTTCTTTTTATGAAACTAAAGCCTACATTGAAACCCTAACGAGGCTCTGAGCAAGAATCCAACGAGTAAGACCCAACTTGACAATTGACAATGTCCTCCTTCTGAATGATAATGCCAACCAAACACAAGAATTAGGACAGGGATTCGGGTGGACAACATTACCGCATCCTCCATACTCACCAGCGCCTTCAGATTATCATTTATTCAGCCCTATCAAAGAGGGTTTGATAGGCAAACATTATTCCAGTGACAAGGAAGTGAAATCTGTAGTGAAAAAGTGGCTCAAAAACAGTCAACAGAATTTTCAGGGATACATGCTCTCATTCGAAGGTGGAACATTGTTATTGAGAGAAACGGTGACTGTGTGGAGAAGTAGGGATGTAATCCACAGAAGACCAGCTTCATTTTGATGTATGATACAAGTTCTTGTGTTGGTAATTATTCCTGTCTTAAACAAAATGCCGCCCTGTCAGCTGGGCGCTAGAATTCACCGACTGCACCTGGGCAGAGGGGTAAGACTCTCCCAAATAGAGCTGCCTGTTGGCCGTGGGTGGCGACCCGTGATGCTTAAGAACGGAGTCTTGGTGGATGAGTAGTCCATGACCTGCAACACTCCACTTAGATCCTTACTTAGGCTAGACGGGCGGTCGTAGAGGCCTCCGATCAATCGACTGGTCACGTCAAGCCCCTATCACCTATATGATTGCCCCAACCCAATTGCCCTTATGGCAAGCCCCAACTCTTTTTATTATATGGGTGCTAGAAGGCGGTGGCTGGGGGTCTACATGTCCTGGGAATAACGTTAAACTCTATCTGATGGTGAGTTCCAGTTCTGGAGGTTTGTGGAATGTGGAGCACCCCTTCATCACCATTGCGCACTGGTCCACTTTGACCCGGAGTGGTAGTACCTGTTAGGGTTCCATCTATGGGTTAAATAAAAAACTGTATTTATTAAAAAAATTGTGTATCCATTAAGAATTAAGTTATTTCAAAATTTTATCAGCATTAAATGACCCACTGAGGTTGAAATGCCGTAAAACAAAACAAAACGAACAAACAAATAAACAAAATGGCATTATTTCTTAACTGAACCTCGTAACACTTTTATTTTTAATTTAAATTTTTTATTTTTTATTTGAGAGCCTCTATGGGTGAAGGCAAACTTATTGAAATCATGCTCTGCTGAGTGTCAAAAGAGAAGAAATACATTTCCAAACTCGATCCACTTTAAAAACATCCATTATTGATCAGACAATGATTTTTTCCATTTTTGTTGTGTTGTCTTGTTGAGGGCTTAACATAAACTGAAACATTTAAACGTTGACTTTAACTTAAAAAATAAATTCATCTTTTTTAGAATACGTTATTTTTCTATTCTCTACAAAGAAAAGAAACTGAAAAACTGTACACCAATTTGCCTCAGTAAAGTGCAA
>CM042159.1:20454320-20464320 GCA_023376005.1 Doryteuthis pealeii | reverse complement strand
CTAATTCAGTCTGTCTATCTATCTAAAAATCCTATCTATCTATCTATCTATTTATCTATCTAACTCAGTCTGTCCATTAATCTAAAAAAAGGAGAATAGAATGCGGGAATTACACCATACACCGTACAGACATCATTAACGTCAATAGCCAGGGAAAGCAAAAGCAGAAGAAAAAAAAGACTAAAAATAAATAAATAAATAAATAAAGGAAAAAAAAGATAAATCGAAAAAGTTCCATTATTGTTAAAAACCCACCTCGTTTTAAAATATATCCTTTGGATTTAAAATAGCCATTTTCTGGAGCCGTTTTTAATTGCAACTCCCAGTTTTTTTTGCGACCGGTTATTCTCTGTGAACTGACCATCCTGATTGAAAACAAATTCGGAAGTTGACTTGGTAAAAGTTTTTTTCTTTTTTTGGGGCGGGTGGGTGGGGGATTCTATTGTTTGATGTCTACGTATCGTTCATCATAGACATAATGACTGCATAAGACTATTTTATTAAAACTTTTGACTTCTAACTCCCGCAATTTTAAGCGTTGTTCTCATTCCTTTTTTCTGACACTCCTTATATATATATATATATATATATATATATATATATATATATATATATATATCTTACTAAGCATAGTGACCTTATACTACATTAGTAGGTCATTTAGTGAGAATCAAGTTCCCTTTAGTAATGGTGTGCAAAACTAGCTAAATATTTTAAACTTCTCTTCATCTCTTTACAAGTATCCGAGGTAATATATATATATATATATATATATATATATAATATATATATATATATATAGAGAGAGAGAGAGAGAGAGAGAGAGAGAGAGAGAGAGATCCACCTGGACCCTAACGAAGCGACTAGAGAATAAACTAGATGGAGCTGCACAAGAATGCTGCGGGTGATCCTGAAAAGACGTGGAAACAGCACCCCACGAGAAAGCAGCTGTACGGCCACCTGCCACATATCATCCAAACCATCCGAGTAAGACGGACAAGACAAGCGGGACACTGCTGGAGAAGCAAGGACGTCCTCCTGTGGAAACCAGCACATGGGCACGCCAGTGTGGGCCGACCAGCAAAGATGTACATTGATCAGCTCTGTGCGGATACAGGATGCTGCACAGAGGACCTCCCGAGAATAATGAGCGATAGGGACGGATGGAGAGAGATTGTCATGGATATCCGTGCCAAGAGCGTGACATGATGATGATGATTTATAAGTAAATAGTGTTCAATATCATGGAACGAGACTTTATATCTACATATCTATATATGAGTAAGAAAAGGTGGAATGAAAACATCACACAATGCTGTTAAAGAAGAAAACAATTTATAATATAATCATAGCTGATACTGATCAATATTTCGATTTTACAAAAATCATCATCAGAGCTCATTCACTCCCGTAGTTGTTTGGGTCGGAGAGGAAAGTCAAAATGAGTTTTACAAAACAAAAACTTAATACTGCAAAAAACGAAAGACGTTAAATATTCACCACAGTGGGAATTTCGCGCCATATATATGTCGTCATGTTCCATGTATATCTTTGTCAATAAATGTAGCGAATTTTGAGATGTTGGCAACAAGGCGAAAACTTTAAACGGAAGGGGATGGGTGTTAAGAAATGTGACGGTTGGAATTCAAAGACTTTTATTAAAGGAATTTTTACGATTAATGTTTTTATTATTTAAATTTATTTTTAAGTTCTGTAATTCATAAATGATTAGATATTTATTGTAATTAGTTTTTATATATAAAGTGAAAAAGTTATGAGGAATATGTTAATATTTTTAGAAAAGGAGTTTTTATATATTTTTATTTTTACGATATTATTTTTAATTTCTAATTATTATTATTTATTAAGTTCTGTATTTAATAAATGATTAAATATTTATTGTGTTGTTTTTATATATAAAGTAAAAAAGGTTATGGGCGGAATGTAGATATAAATGCTCTATCCATGAAGTGGATTATATCAAGTGTTACTTTGATAGGATTCAACCAAAATTGACAACTCAAACGTACATATAAACGTTTGTATATATATATATATATATATATATATATAATATATATTATATATATATATATATATATATATATATATTAAAAGTAATTGGTAATTTGCTTGAAGCATTGTTAAGTATGTTATAATATATTAATAATTTGAAGGCAAATACAATGCGTATGAAAAATAAAAACAAAAAAATGTTATTTTTGTCTTATCGATTTCGAAGCATAAACTTCATCATCAGAGATTCGTAAATGGACGTGCTTACGTTTTTCTTTGTGTGGTTATAATTTCTCTTCTATTTCTTTTTCCTCTCCTTTTTTTTCTTTTTCTCTTTTTTTCTTAACCACACAAAGAAAAACGTAAATACGTCCATTTTTGATACAAAACTCTGATGATGAAGTTTATGCTTCGAAATCGATAAGACAAAAATAACATCTTTTTGTTTTTATTTTTCATGCGCATTGTATTGGCCTTCAAATTATTAATATATTATATATATATATATATATTTTTTTTTACATATATAGAGTATCATTAATAAATAAATAAAAGGATATATACCTTTAGAATATAAATTTATTTCGATATGATTGTCTCTTCAGTTCTATTTTTGTTGTTTTTTGTCTTCAATATTTCACCGTCAGTTTACTTTGTTTTCACTTTCTTTCAAAATTCCGCGTTTGTTAGATACACCAGTTCATGGGCACGCACACACTCGCGATTTCCATAAACCTTGTGCGTGCTGACTATGCTGTGACGTCGTAGTATCGAAATTTGATTTTTTTTACTTGTGAATATGTATGTTTTAATTTTCTGTATTTTCTGTATTTTCTGTTTCTGTTGTCAGGGTTTTGTATTTTAAAGATATATATATTTGAATACAAAGACCTTGGGTATCGTGGTTATGGACCGTGAGTATGCCCACGAGCTTCTTCAGACCACTGATATCTTTTATTTAGACAGGCACATGGCCAAACTCATCTTATATTCATACATTTTCCCCGTCTCCAGGGGTGATCATTTTGCATTTCTCTTTTCGAGTGTCTTTTTTATTGGTGGAATTTTTTCCCCTTTGCATGGTTGGCGGTGTTTTATGTGTCTGCCTAGTCTGCTGGTAAATTTCTTAGTTTGACTGATCACCTTGTACCAAGAAACTTGGTACCGCACCAAAGTATTATATATATTATATATATATATATATATATATATATATATATAAGTTGCAATTCTTACCATTGGTTTCAAAACAGCGTGTTAACCACTTATCATCAAAGCAACGTGCTTGTCAATAGCTGAAAAGACTAATATATATATATATATATGGCCTATTGTCTATATCAACCGCACATCGAGGGAGTCTATCCCCATTTCGCTAGCGCTAGACGAAGAAAATGTTTCTTTTTGCGTCTGAGGTGGAGCGGCTCATGAACCATAAACTCCCTACTCCCGGTGTTTAATGGCATATAACTCTTCGTAAACTATTTAATGTCAATATTGATTTAATATTTTTTTGTGGAGGAGCAGTAGAATGGCTTTGGCATTAGATAATCCACGAAGTTTGATATGCCATTAACAATGAAACAAAAACAGTAACCTATATTGAATTTGTGAGGTTAGCTAATGATAATCACAGATCCATCTGACGGGGGCTTCCTCCAGGCAGCATCTGCCCTCTCGTCTAAAGGTAGTAAGGGCCGAGTTTATTGCCCGGTGCTTGAGGCCTCTTGAAGGCGAATGACAATGGGACATTAGCAATTCTTGCGCCCCCCTCGAGATGTATCTTTTCTACGGTTCACTGCACGTTAATCCGCTTGTATTACATCATAAAATAGATACCTTGAATTTGTGGTCACATCTCGTGGCTGAAGGGTTGAATATTTCTTACTGGCCGCGGTGACCGCTTCTTCCCGATAGAATTATAGAATTTCAAATAAATCCCGGTGTAATGGCTTAAGGGGCTTACCGTCTAATATATATATATATATATATATATATATACGTGTCAGTCATCCATAGACACGTGTTTCGATGTTTACGCCTCATCAGTGCGGCTCAACTTTTTTTAACAGCTACCTCTAGCCAGGAACGAAACCCGACAGAATTTTCGTCAGTCAAGTTCCTTACCATTACGGTCGTCAGCGACTGTCAGTCCGGGGTGAACAATTACTTGATACATACTTACAGGATATATGTTTTTACAATCACCAGAGAACACAAGTCTGTAAACAACAGGCGAATAAATGCTTACACTAAACGGTGAAATTTCAAGTGCTCTTCAGTGCTCTACAGTGCTCTACCATGAAAATTGGGAGTATAAATTCACTGCTTCGGCGAAATGCTAGTCCCACTTGTTTACAGGTTAGAGACCTCTAGTGAGTTTATTTCCGGTTTAGGAAATATAGCGATTATTCTGCCTTCTATTCTAGGCATGCTGTGACCATCGGTAAGAACTTGACGAAAAGTTCGTTCGGTCTCGATCCGACCAGAGGTAGCTGCTGAAAAATAAATCTAGCTGTACTGATGAGGGGTGAACCCCGAAACGCGCGTCAGCAGATTACTTTATATATATATATATATATATATTATATATATATATATATATGAAAGTACGCAACAGTTTGATGGATATGGCTATGCCGACAATTTTTGGAGAGAAATGTGCTTAATTGAAGTCATACCTAATTCGAAAATTAATTAGTTGATAATTAATGAATTAGGCGAATATATCTGTTTAAATGTGAAGCGTAAACAAATCGAGAAAAAGTCATTCTCTGTATGTACATTTTGGCCTATTATGCCTCATCAGCAGAGTTATAGACTCGAAGCCGCTTTGTGTGTGATTCGAACCCTAACTGCCTCGCTGACAGTCGGGGATTCTAACCGTTACACTAAGCTGGTCTTCCCAGATTACTCGCCATGTTTATAAACTCATATATCCTACCATTTTTGAGACTTGCTGCACGACAGTATGAATTCTATGGAAGCATTTTCCCAGAAATTCATCTTTTTTATTCAGAAGGTTTTTCTCGATTTGTTTACGCTTCACATTTAAACAGATATATTCGCCTAATTCATTAATTATCAACTAATTATTTTTCAAATTATGTATGACTTCAATTAAGCACATATTCTCATTATATATATATATATATATATATATATATATATATACTAATCCTATTAGTAAACCCTTTCAGTAAGAAAAAAAACCGGCAAATCATTCGGTAGTAAAAATATACTACCAAACTTCACCTGGGAAAAAAAGAAAAAAAAAAAAAAAAGAAAAAAGACCAAGAAAGTCATACCAACCAAAAATAATCGATTAACCCTATAACACTTGCCAAAATATAAAAATATATAAAAATATATACATATATAAGATGCTAGGATTGTCTAAAACTAAAATGTAAAGAGTACTGGATACCTAAGCAAAGCAAATATTAAAGTTAATGTAATGAGTCCATTCATTAAGTTTTTTTGAGAATACAAGGTGTGTCAAAAAGTACAAAGTTTAAAACTGTATTTACCAAGATATAAAGAAGAATGAATGGAACGTTATTTTTTTTCAGAATACAAAGTGTGTCAAAAAGTTTTTAAAATTTCGATACTATATATATATATATATATATATATATATATATATATATATATATAAGCAATGATCGTCTGTTTACAGACTGGATCTCTCTGGTGATCTTAAAATATATGAACAAATGTATGTACTTAATAGTTTAAAAACCACACCTTTACGGCAGCTGTCAAATGGCCGAGAGGTTAATGAATCAGGCTGACGAAAAGTCAGTCGGATTTTGCTCCTGGTCAGATATTGTTGCTGAGTCTAGCCACACTGAAGAGACGTGAAACGTCGAAACACGGTGTCTATGGATGACTATATATATATATATATATATATATCTTTTATTACTTATCACATCTTTTATTACTCTACAGCTGAGCAAGACAGGAGAATTTAAAAAAAGGAATGGAGAAAAAAATCTGTTTTCAAATGCCTTAAAAGTAATAAAGAATTCATCATTCGCATCTGATGAGTCGGAGAATTAGACATTCTGTCTAAGCTCCTGAAATAGTCTATAATGCAAGATCTCTAAGTTTGTTTATATATATATATAATATATATATATAATATATATATATATATATATATATAAAGCTAGGTGTTCATTCTTTCGTTATTGATTTGTGTATTTAATTACGCAGATTACATTAATATTGTTGTACTTATCGCGGCTGGTAAATTGTCCTCGGAGGAGTTTTGCAATCAAACGAGAGCTTATCTGTTTCAATTAATAGAATGTATGGATCTATCTATTCCAGTCAGAATACGAGACATCGCGATGTCTATATAATTACTTATCGTCTTTCTCTCCTTTTTCTACTTCTTTTCTCTCACAGTCTTTCCTTTGATATTTTCTCATCCTTATATTCTTAATTCTTCTCTCTTCTCTTCTTTTTCTTTTCTTTCCAATTTTTATAATTCCTTCTTCTTTCATTCTTTATTTTTTGGTTTTTCTATTTCTTTTCTTTTCTATGTATATATATTACATAGGGCCAAATTCGAGTCGTAGTAGTACTCGTTTAGTAGTAGTAGTCGTTAGTTCAGAAACAACATACGCAAATCGTATAGTAAAAAAAGGTTGTTTATTCCTTTCTAGGCTCTGGGTTCTTTTTCAGAGAGAGAGAGAGAGAGAGAGAGAGAGAGAGAGAGAGAGAGAGAGAGAGAGAGAGAGAGAGAGAGAGAGAGAGAGAGAGAGAGAGAGAGAGAGAGAGAGAGAGAGAGAGAGAGAGAGAGAGAGAGAGAGAGAGAGAGAGAGAGTGTAAGGTCAACTTCTTCTATCGTAAATCATCACGGGGGAACCCGGGAAGCCCCGTCTGCCCCTTACGAAGGCCCAGCCGAAAAAGAACGATTTTTCTCATCTTCCGTTTCTCGTCTCGGGGTGGGGGTCACCCACTTCCTCTTCCGGTCAAAACCCAGAACTTCCGTTTTTATTTTAAAGTCTAGTTGGGGTTATGCTGGTCAATTGCTCTCCGTTGAATGTTTACCCATCCAAACTTTAACCTTTGTTCTTAATTCTTTTTCTTCTCTTTCTCCAGAAATTTGAATACCGTTTTCTTTTCAAACTCTCTCTCTCTCTCTCTCTCTCTCCTCCTCCTCCTCTCTCTCTTTCCATTAAGATGGACTAGACGATTGGTGTCTATGTCCATTAAGGTGAGGGACTTGTTATATGTCATGTTCTATGTGTTCAGACAATAAAGTCTGTATTTTCATATCTTGTACTTCTTTGTTAGGATTTAATCATGTATGTATTCACCTACGTTTGAAAAGTTTCCTCTAAAGGCTTTCTGGCGTATTATAAGAACCAGTTTTGGCTACTAAAACCAAAGCTACACATTGAAAATCTTGTAGCGGCAACGGAGAATCCAGTGTGAATTATTCTCTCCCGGATCTACCGAATTTTACCTTAAATTTGACTTACCTTTGTAATTCGATGAATATTTCACGACTTCTGTTATGGATCCTATCGTCTTTCTTTTTGTTGCCAATGTTTGTTAAAACCTGACTCGACGATTCTACAACAGAACGCCGACATTCCACTTCAATCGGTTCTCAATTGGTTCGCCAACCTATATCTTGGCACTGTTCCATAAATGGCTGAGATCAGCTTAGGTTTTCTTTCATGTGCCAATACGAAAGATTCCTCCCAAGACACCGTGAATTCCCAAAACATTTCCTGCTTTGAACTGTTGGAAAACGTAATTAAATCTGGGCGTAGAATTCGTTTCTTTCATTTTTAATTTTAGAAACTTTAATTGTTTTACCAGGTCCACTCTTATCTTTCCCCTTTATTGGCAAGGCTTAGAATACTCTGATTGTTGGTTGGTTGGATTTTACGGTATGTCAACCCTCGTTTGGTTATTTTAAGCTGGAGACATTGTTTTATTCTTTCTTGCTGGGTATTGAAAATTATCGTTTTAAACTCAGTTTTTTTAAACACATGTCAGAGACATTGTTTTATTCTTTCTTGCTGAGTATTGAAAATTATGGTTTTAAACTCAATTTTGTTTAAACACATGTCAGAGACATTGTTTTATTCTTCTTGTTGCTGGCATTGAAAATTATCGTTTTAAACTCAGTTTGTTTAAACAATGTCAGAGACATTGTTTTATTCTTTCTTGCTGGAGTATTGAAAATTATCGTTTAAACGCACATTTTGTTAAACACATGTCAGAGACATTATTTATTCTTTCTTACTGGGTATTGGAAATTATCGTTTAAACTCAGTTTTGTTAAACACATTCAGAGACATGTTTTATTCGTTTGTACTGGGATTGAAAAATACTAAACTCAGTTGCTGTCAGAGACATTATTTTATTCTTTCTTACTGGGTATTGAAAATTATCGTTTTAAAACTCAGTTTTGTTAAACCATGTCAGCAGGATATTATGTTATTCTTCTTACTGCGGTATTGAAAATATGGTTTAAACTCAGCCTTTTTGTAAACACATATCAGAGAATTGTTGGTATGTCTTCTTGCTGCGGTTATTGAAAGATTATGGTTTTTTTAAACTCAGTTTTGCTGAAACACATGTCAGAGACATTGTTTATTCTTTCTGCTGAGTATTGAAAATTATCGTTTTAAACTCAGTTTTGTTAGACATGTCAGAGACATGTTTGTATTCTTGCTTGCTGAGTATTGAAATTATGGTTTTTAAACTCAGTTTTTTAAACACATGCAGAGACAGTGTTTATTCTTTCTTGCTGGCGTATGAAATTATTGTTTTAAACTCAGTTTTGTTAAACCACATGTATAGACATTATTATTTCTTCTTCTGGTATTGAAAATTATCGTTTTAAACCAGTTTGTTAAACACATGCAGAGACATTGTTATTCTTTCTGTGGGTATTGAAAAATTTTTTGTTTTAAACTCAGTTTTTTATAACACATGCCAGAAAATTGTTTATTCTTTCTTTCTGGGTATTGAAAAATTATGGTTGGCAAACTCAGTTTTTTTTAAACCATGTCAGAAATATTGTTTTATTCTTTCTTGCTGGGGGTAGTGAAATTATCGTTTAAACTCAGTTTTGTAACACAGTCAGAGACATTCGTTTGTTTTATTCTTCTTACTGGGCTATTGAAAATTTTATGGGTGTTTAAAACTCCAGTTTTTTTAAACACATTTCAAGACATTGTTTTACTTCTTTCTGCTGAGGTATTGAAAATTATCGTTTAAACTCAGTTTTTAAAACACATTGCCAGAGAAATGTTTTTATTCTTTTCTTGCTGGTATTGAAAAATTATCGTTTTAAAACTCATTTTTGACAACAATGCCAGAGACCGTGGTTTTTATTCTTTCTTAGCTGGTATTGAATAATTTAGTCGTTTTAACTTCCAGTTTGTTTAAACACATGTCAGAGACATTAATTTTATTCTTTCTTTCTGGGTATTGAAATTTACTCGTTTAAACTCCAGTTTTTTGTCTAAACACAGTTCAGCAATATTATTCTTATTCCTTTTTAACTGGGTATTGATAAATTCATGGTGCTCTCGCTATAAACTCAGTTTTTGTTTCATTAACAATACAATTACCAGAGAAATGTTTGTATTTCTTTCTGTGCTGGGATGTGAAAATTTATGGTTTAAACTCATTTTGTAAAACACATGCTCAGAGACATGTTTTATTTCTTTTCTGGGTATTGAAGAAATTATGTTTGAAACTCTTTGTCAGAACACATGTCCAGAACATGTTTTATTCTTTTCTCTGTTGGGTATTGAAAATTATCGTTTTAAAACTCCCAGTTTAGCGTCACATGTCCCAAGAGACATGTTTTATTCTTTCTTATTGGGTAATTGAACAGACCAAGAAGCATGCGCAATCTCTAATGCATATGTCTGTCCTGCATCGCCTTACGGTTTTCGGATGAAATTATGGTTTTAAACTGCAGTTTATCTCTCTCTTTTTT
>CM042159.1:20445941-20454220 GCA_023376005.1 Doryteuthis pealeii | reverse complement strand
AGAGAGAGATAACAAATACATATTTTTTTGTGTATATCTAAATTGTATGGAAACTAATCAGCTACCATATTAATTTCTTAGTCTTTTCAACTGACTTATTTAAACAAGCAAGTTTAAAAGACCATAGGCAATATATATATAATATATATATATATATATAAATATAGTCATCCACAGACACATTGTTTCGACGTTTACGACTCATCAGTGTGGCTCGAATTTAATAACTACTTCTAGCAAGAATGAAATTTTCTTCAGTCAAGCTCCTTACTGTCGGCAACTGTCAGTAAAGGCGATGAATTAATTGATAGTAAAAATTACAATGACAAGAGAAATCAAATCTGTAAACGACAGACGAGTAATGCCTTACGCTAAACGGTGAAGGTTCAATTAAGGTCTCCTTTAAAGAGCTCTACAGGGTACACACACACACCACACACACACAACACATATATATATATATATATATATATATATATATAAAGTCATCCACAGACACCGTGTTTCGACGTTTCACGTCTCGGTATGGCTAGACACAACAACTAACTCCGACCAGAAGCGAACCCCGACTGACTTTACGCCTGTCCGATCCTTTAACCTCTAGGCCATTACCAGCTGCCGTTTAAGGAGCGGTGTTTTAAACTGTTTAAATACATACATCTGGGTATATACTTTACGATCACCAGAGAGATCAAATCTGTAAACCGATGATCATTGCGTTATGCTGGCGGTGAATTTTTATTAAAGTGCTCCTAAAGTGCTCTAGGGGGTTACGGGAGCATTTAATGAGTCATCCACGTATAGATAGATATATTTGGATATATACTGGGTGCGTGTGTATATATTTATGTTTATATTCTAGAATGTGGATACACAAAACGCCCAAGTCTTAAGCTGGTTTGAATTCAAAAGTTTTCATTTTCCCAGACCAGTTGTATCAGTAGTTCCAGTCATTAACCCCCACCATTTTAGCTATAATGAAACTTTTGAAGGCATCTCTTGTGCGAGCATGTGTTCTAGACATTATCTAATCAGCAGGATTCTGTCCTTGACACGCAAAGCGATCAGACTATCAGCGTCTCTCCATTTAGTCATGGTAAGTGTCCGTGTTAGGGCGTAACTTGCATCGACACCTTTTCCCCTCCAATCAGCTGCTCTCCTCGTCTTCGTCAACTCACACAGCTGCTTTGAAAGGCAAGGATAAAAAGCTCAATAAATAAGGCTGTATAGTGGAACTGTTTTTTTGATCAAGCCATTGGCACTTGAATCGACAGACGTCTACAGTATTGTCATCAGAAAGATAGCCAAACGTTTCACGCAGATATATCACGATAGAATTTGAGGTACAAGCGATCTTCAGATACGCTTATGTTAATAGGTTCAATAAAAACATTTAAGTCTCCAAATTTATTACGCAAAGAGAAAATATTCATAAATATTGAAATATATTCATCAATGCAAACAGTCTCGTGTGTACAAGTTAATTTCACACGACTATAACCATTATACAAAGCGCCTCCACAATGTTGTATGCTGGAACTTTATTCCCGACCCAATCCATTGGCGCTCGAAATCGACAGGTGTTTACAGTCCTATCATCAAAAAATAACACAAAAGTTTCACGCAGATATATCACAATAAAAGAGAATATTTTTTCGACAGAGACTGGCTTTTGAAATTAAGAAAATGGCATTACTTTTTGACAACCCTGGTAGAATAATAATAAGAAATAATAATAAGAAGAAATTTATTAATCAATAGTAGTACAAATTATTTTAAAAAATATAAGTAAAAGAAAAACTTATTGGTTTAAACTACTATTGAAAGGAGGCCATGCCTAATAGCGTGAAGCTAATCACATGGACATGACCACCCTTGGACGCTCACAGGAAACAATACATGAAACACACAACGTAAACATATACATATATATCATGAGACAAATTAGCCGTGTGAGAATCTAAATGCAAATCTGTTGTTTATAAGAGGCAATAAAATGATTTTTCGAAAGTGTTTTAAGGACAAAATAATTAACTGAAACAAGCTTCATCTTTTCTTTATCAGAAAATAACGACTGAACAGTATTCCAAGAATTAATTGCATTAAAACGAATCGAATTATGCCCAAACTAACAGTGTTGATGATAGGGAAATTAAGCAAACCAGATGATAGTCCCGATGATGGTTTGCTGAACAAACTGAAATTCTGTAGCGTCTGCTAATTAAATATAAATTCTTCTTAACACGTTGTTGTTGTTTTTCTTTTTATATACTTACTCATATTAATTTATAGCGGTATCTTGACTCAAGTGTCTAAACTTACGAGTGTTCTAAGCTGTCACACAGTCGTTGTTTTTTTGTTTTGTGTCGAGAGGTAAATTTGAGGTACAAGCGGGCTTCGGATACGCTTATGTTAATAGGTTCAATAAAAAAACATTTAAGTCTCCAAATTTATGACGCAAAAAGAGAAATATTCATAAAAAATAAACATTGAGATATATTAATCAATGCGAACAGTCTCGCGTCGACGAGTTCATTTCATTCGACTATAACCATTATACTACGTGCCTCCACAATGCTGTAATGTTGGAACTTTTTTCTGTCGACCAAAGTCATTGGCCCTTGAATCGACAGGCGTCTACAGCACTGTCATCAAAGAGATAGTCAAACGGTTCACTCAAGATATCACGATATAAGAGAAACTATGTTTTTTTTCGATAGAGACTGGCCTTTGAAATTATGTAAACGAAAACAGCGGCCATTTTTCTGACTTGTGGTACTCGTATTATATACTTGTGACGTCAATACCACTAGGGGACAATGCGGACGAAAGAAAAAATATTAGACCAAATACATCGAATTCTTTGAACTTTCCTGAAAGTTAAGTAATATTTTCATTCCTTCCACCCAATTTTCTAAAAGTCTTTAAATATAAACAAGTTATATAAATACATTTTACATGCACGCACACACCAAAAAATAAATTTTATTTTCTTATTGTTGTACCGGCCGTTCCTACAGTGGAGAATATACACCGGTTCTCACAATAAATAGTGAGAACACGAGGGAAAAGGTTGTACTGTTACCGTTCTGTACCTTATTGTAATACACTTGTCTCTTTTTACCCTACCTCGACTTGACTTCTTTTTTTTACTGTTGAACTAACATCACAACACTTAATAAATAAAATTATAGTTTAAATTCTTATCCACGTTTTTGCTGTACTTTCACTAGTCTGTTAATGTGTTCCGTCGTGTATATTGTATATTTCCTCACTTAGACCTTCCGTCGTGTAATATTAATTAATTTCTGACCGCCATTCTTGGCGAGTTGTAAAGGAACTTAAAGTAAGTAAGTAAGTAAGTTCTGAGTTATAGAACCCTTTGGTAAGTGAATAAGTCCTGAGTCATGTAATCCTACGTAAGTATCAAAGGTCCAGTGATATAAATCCTATGTTCCGTCGCCACGAAGGTTCAAAGCAATATGTGTAGGTATGACCAGAACAGCCGGTATAAATAACAATATCAGCAGCAGAGTACTGCCAGTGATTGGCCAATAGTTTGGTCACATGGTTATCGGCGGCGTCTATAAGTAGAAGTGGGCATTGACACACACCTTATATCCAAAAAAACGCCAACATATATAATGGAAGCACGTGGTGTAATGGTTTAAAGTCATGGGAAATGGACTCGTCGCCTGAGTTCAAATCCTGGACGGGGTAATTGCATTTCACTTAGCGCTAATACCCTTGGGAAAGGTATGAATCCTACTTCCCTTCCAGCTATGGGTAAAATAGTAGGGCAGACTGGCTCTTTAACCTTGGTTAGGCAACCGGTCTAGGAGAAGGAAACTCTTAATTCAAACCTGTCCCAAGGGTATTAGCGCTAGTGAAATGCAATTACCCGTCCAGGATTTGAACTCAGGGCGACGAGTCCATTTCCCATGACTTTAACCATTACACCACGTGCTTCCATTATATATGTTGGCGTTTTTTGGATATAAGGTGTGTGTCAAATGCCCACTTCTACTTATAGACGCGCCGATAACCATGTGACCAAACTATTGGCCAATCACTGGCAGTACTCTGCTGCTGATATTGTTATTTATACCGGCTGTTCTGGTCATACCTACACATATTGCTTTGAACCTTCGTGGACGACGGAACATAGGATTATATCACTGGACCTTTGATACTACGTAGGATTACATGACTCAGGACTTATTCACTTACCAAAGGGTTCTATAACTCAGAACTTACTTACTTACTTACTTTAAGTTCCTTACAACTCGCCAAGAATGGCGGTCAGAAATTTAATAATATACACGACGGAAGGTCTAAGTGAGGAAATATACAATATACACGACGGAACACATTAACAGACTAGTGAAAGTACAGCAAAAACGTGGATAAGAATTAAACTATAATTTTATTTATAAGTGTTGTGATGTTAGTTCAACAGTAAAAAAAGAAGTCAAGTCGAGGTAGGGTAAAAAGAGACAAGTGTATTTACAATAAGGTACAAGAACGGTAACAGTACAACCTTTTCCCTCGGTGTCTCACTATTTATTGTGAGAACCGGTGTATATTCTCCACTGTAGGAACGGCCGGTACAACAATAAGAAAAATAAAATTTTATTTTTGTGGTGTGTGCGTGCATGTAAAATGTATTTATATAACTTGTTTTATATTAAAGTTGGGAAGGAATGAAAATATTACTTAACTTTCAGGAAAGTTCAAAGAATTCGATGTATTTGGTCTAATATTTTTTCTTTCGTCCGCATTGTCCCTAGTGGTATGACGTCACAGAGTATATAATACGAGTACCACAAGTCAGAAAAATGGCCGCTGTTTTCGTTTACATAATTTCAAAGGCCAGTCTCTATCGAAAAAACATAGTTTCTCTTATATCGTGATATCTCTGAGTGAACCGTTTGACTATCTCTTTGATGACAGTGCTGTAGACGCCTGTCGATTCAAGGGCCAATGACTTTGGTCGACAGAAAAAAGTTCCAACATACAGCATTGTGGAGGCACGTAGTATAATGGTTATAGTCGAATGAAATGAACTCGTCGACGCGAGACTGTTCGCATTGATTAATATATCTCAATGTTTATTTTTTATGAATATTTCTCTTTTTGCGTCATAAATTTGGAGACTTAAATGTTTTTTTATTGAACCTATTAACATAAGCGTATCCGAAGCCCGCTTGTACCTCAAATTTTACCTCTCGACACAAAACAAAAAACAACGACTGTGTGACAGCTTAGAACACTCGTAAGTTTAGACACTTGAGTCAAGATACCGCTATAAATTAATATGAGTAAGTATATAAAAAGAAAACAACAACAACGTGTTAAGAAGAATTATATTTTAATTAGCAGACGCTACAGAATTTCAGTTTGTTCAGCAAACCATCATCGGGACTATCATCTGGTTTGCTTAATTTCCCTATCATCAACACTGTTAGTTTTGGGCATAATTCGATTCGTTTTAATGCAATTAATTCTTGGAATACTGTTCAGTCGTTATTTTCTGATAAAGAAAAGATGAAGCTTGTTTCAGTTAATTATTTTGTCCTTAAAACACTTTCGAAAAATCATTTTATTGCCTCTTATAAACAACAGATTTGCATTTAGATTCTCACACGGCTAATTTGTCTCATGATATATATGTATATGTTTACGTTGTGTGTTTCATGTATTGTTTCCTGTGAGCGTCCAAGGGTGGTCATGTCCATGTGATTAGCTTCACGCTATTAGGCATGGCCTCCTTTCAATAGTAGTTTAAACCAATAAAGTTTTTCTTTTACTTATATTTTTTTAAAATAATTTGTACTACTATTGATTAATAAATTTCTTCTTATTATTATTTCTTATTATTATTCTACCAGGGTTGTCAAAAAGTAATGCCATTTTCTTAATTTCAAAAGCCAGTCTCTGTCGAAAAAAATAGTTTCTCTTTTATTGTGATATATCTGCGTGAAACTTTTGTGTATATTTTTGATGATAGGACTGTAAACACCTGTCGATTCGAGCGCCAATGGATTGGGTCGGGAATAAAGTTCCAGCATACAACATTGTGGAGGCGCTTTGTATAATGGTTATAGTCGTGTGAAATTAACTTGTACACACGAGACTGTTTGCATTGATGAATATATTTCAATATTTTATGAATATTTCTCTTTTGCGTAATAAATTTGGAGACTTAAATGTTTTTATTGAACCTATTAACATAAGCGTATCTGAAGATCGCTTGTACCTCAAATTCTATCGTGATATATCTGCGTGAAACGTTTGGCTATCTTTCTGATGACAATACTGTAGACGTCTGTCGATTCAAGTGCCAATGGCTTGATCAAAAAAACAGTTCCACTATACAGCCTTATTTATTGAGCTTTTATATCCTTGCCTTTCAAAGCAGCTGTGTGAGTTGACGAAGACGAGGAGAGCAGCTGATTGGAGGGGAAAAGGTGTCGATGCAAGTTACGCCCTAACACGGACACTTACCATGACTAAATGGAGAGACGCTGATAGTCTGATCGCTTTGCGTGTCAAGGACAGAATCCTGCTGATTAGATAATGTCTAGAACACATGCTCGCACAAGAGATGCCTTCAAAAGTTTCATTATAGCTAAAATGGTGGGGTTAATGACTGGAACTACTGATACAACTGGTCTGGGAAAATGAAAACTTTGAATTCAAACCAGCTTAAGACTTGGCGTTGTGTTGTATCCACATTCTAGAATATAAACATAAATATATACACACGCACCCAGTATATATCCAAATATATCTATCTATACGTGGATGACTCATTAAATGCTCCCGTAACCCGGTAGAGCACTTTAGGAGCACTTTAATAAAAATTCACCGCCAGCATAACGCAATGATCATCGGTTTACAGATTTGATCTCTCTGGTGATCGTAAAGTATATACCCAGATGTATGTATTTAAAACAGTTTAAAACACCGCTCCTTAAACGGCAGCTGGTAATGGCCTAGAGGTTAAAGGATCGGACAGGCGTAAAGTCAGTCGGGGTTCGCTTCTGGTCGGAGTTAGTTGTTGTGTCTAGCCATACCGATGAGACGTGAAACGTCGAAACACGGTGTCTGTGGATGACTTTATATATATATATATATATATATATATATGGTGTGTGTGTGTGTGTGTGTGGTGTGTACCCTGTAGAGCTCTTTAAAGGAGACCTTAATTGAACCTTCACCGTTTAGCGTAAGGCATTACTCGTCTGTCGTTTACAGATTTGATTTCTCTTGTCATTGTAAACGTACATCTACGTAAGTATCAATTAATTATCAATTAATTCATCGCCTTTACTGACAGTTGCCGACAGTAAGGAGCTTGACTGAAGAAAATTCAGTCGGGTTTCGCTCCCTGCTAGAAGTAGTTATTAAATTCGAGCCACACTGATGAGTCGTAAACGTCGAAACAATGTGTCTGTGGATGACTAATATATATATATATATATATATATATATATATATATATTGCCTATGGTCTTTTAAACTTGCTTGTTTAAATAAGTCAGTTGAAAAGACTAAGAAATTAATATGGTAGCTGATTAGTTTCCATACAATTAGATATACACAAAAAATATGTATTTGTTCATTATAATTAATATTACTTTATCAGTTATTGGACACTCTCTTGATAATACTGTATATATTGGCTTACTACTGTCTTATCAAGTGAGATAGTATTAACCATAAACTGTGATAATATACAAGGTGTGTCAAAAACCTTGTATTCTTAAAGAAATAACGTTCCATTCATTCTTCATTTCTATCTTGGAAAATACAGCTTTAAACTTGGTACACTTTTGAAACACCTTGTATTCGGAAAAAAATTAAGGAATGGAACTTTTTTTTCAGAATTCTAGGTGTGTCAAAAAATACAAAATATCTCGATACTTTTTGACACACCTTGTATATTTATATATATATATGTGTGTGTGTGTGTGTGTGTGTGTGTGTGTATTTGGGCAGCATTCTTTCATTTATACATGTAGAATTAAACAAAAGGCACGTCTCCTGTTTAACTATTATATTAACAATCTTTTCGACCTTTCTGTCCAACTTTTTAACATTTGGATGGAATCCATGGAGTATTCCACCAAAGTTTTTATCTCCAGTACTTTCGGCACTTCGAAGTGCCATCATCAGGTGTGATGTGTTTGTGTTCTTGTTTTGTTTTTTGTTTTTCAAGTTAGTAGTATTGAGAGTAACTAGGGGTGGGGAACTCGTAGAAATTATATTAAGGG
>CM042159.1:20433441-20443441 GCA_023376005.1 Doryteuthis pealeii | reverse complement strand
TGACGTAGTTTGTTCGAAATTGTAAGGGGAAATTTTATGAATGGAATTATTTTATTTGATGACGTATTTAAAAAAAATCCCATTCATAAAATTGGCTTTGGTAAATAATCTTTCTTAATTTATAAATCTCGTTTAGTTTGGGCACTAAATCATCATGAATAACTTTTTATTAAATTAATATATTATATGCGCTTGCAGCAAAGACTGGGTTTTGGTTTTGTGTTTTTCTATCAGACGGTTGGTAATGTTTTATTGTTTGGGGCGTAGAATGACTTTATTGTTTAAGATCTGCTTACTTTCTTTTATTCAATTGAGATTTTCAAGTTTATTTTGTTGAAATTCGTATATATATTTACCAACCCCTCTGCGTGAGCAGGATGCGACACAAGGTCAATTTCTTAAGCGGAGTTTACCAGGTTTTAATTAAGAGTTTTCCTTCCCCTAGACCGGTTGCCCAACCAAGGTTAAAGAGCCCAATCTGCCCTACTATTTACCCATAGCTGGAGGGAGAGTAGGATTCATACCTTTTCCATGGGTATTAGCGCTAAGTGAAATCCAATTACCACGTCCAGGATTTGAACTCGGGGCGACAAGTCCAATTCCCATGACTTTAACCATTACACCACGCGTTTCCTTGTTGAAAATTCGTATAAGATGATCAGTATTCAGCTGTGTTACAAGTTGAATCTCTTCTGAGAATCCAAAATGATATTTTTCTTTCGTGTAATAAATTTAGAAACTTAAATGTTTCTAGTGAACTTAGTAAGGTAAGCGTATCAGAAACTTGTTCGTATCTCAAGTTTTAGATCTCAACACAAAGTACAAATAAGACCTTAAGACAACTCGTAATCCAGAAAACTCGAAATCCATAAAACTTGTAAACTGGAGTACTCGTAGGTCAATGTACCATTGTCCTTTAACACTTATGATCTTCTCAGTCAGTAGAACATCCGCCTAAGAAACGCAAGGTTCGATACAGGTCCCCGCCAACTCAGGGTATGAGTAGCACAGATTGAGTAATCTGATCTGTGCGGTAAAGTGAAGCGCTGACGATAGGTGTGGTGCTCCACCTCAACGAAAAAATCTCCCGAAGCGAAAAGGGGATAGACTCCCTCACTGTCTGGTTGATAGTGACAATAGGACACTCTGCCAACATTTTAAAAAACTTTATTATGTGATTACCTGTTTAAAATGATTGTTTGGTTTTTTGTTTGGTTTGTTTTACGGCATATCAACCTCAGTGGGTCATTTAATGCCGATAAATTTGTGAAATAAATTAATTCTTAATGCATAATACAATTTTGTTTATCAACTCATGTTTTTCTATTTAACCCATAGATGGGACCCTAACAGGTACTACCACTTCGGGTCAGAGTGGACCAGGGAGCAATGGTGATGAAGGGGTGCTCCACATTTCCCAAACCTCCAAAACTGGAACCTCACCATCAGATAGAGTTTAACGTCATTCCCAGGACATTTAGACCCTCAGGCACCCATATGATAAAAAGGGGTTGGGGCTTGCCATAAGGGCAATAGGGTTGGGAAAATCATATAGGTGCTAGGGCTTGACGTAAAATGATTGTGAAAATATGATGAGAAATATATATGGGTATCAGATATTCACCCAATTAAGTATTGAACAGGTTAATTGATGCTTAACTTCGATGATCTTGCAGGAACATCTACTTTCATCGTTACTTGGTCTTACTTTTAATACTTTCAATGAACTTATTAACATAAGCATATCTGAAGCTCGCTTGTACATGAAATTTTAGCTTGCAACACAAAGCAAAAAATCGTCCAAGTAAAAGCTCGTAACTCGGAAAGCTAGTAAGCTCGTGAGTCAAAGTACCTCTGTATATTTCCTTGGCGTAATAAATTTGTAGATTTAAATGCTTTAATGAACTTATTAACATAAGCGTATCCGAAGCTCATCCGTACCTCACATTTTAACTCTCAACACTAAACAAAAAATCGACTGAATGACAGCTCTAACTCGGAAAGCTATTAAGCTGGGTACTCTTGAGTCAAAGTACCTCTGTATATTTCTTTGGCGTAATAAATTTGTAGATTTAAATGCTTTAGTGAATTTATTAACATAAGCATATCCGAAGCTCGTCCGTACATCAGATTTTAGCTCTCAACACAAAACAAAAAATCGGTCGAGTGACAACTCGGAAAACTCGTAAGCTGGGTGGCGTAATAAATGTGGAAACTGAACCACAAGGTTCCAGGTTCGATACCGGTCCTCGCCAACTCAGCGTCTAAGTAGCACGGCTTGGATCTGTGCTGTAAAGAAATTTGAGATCCAAGGTTTCACTGTACTTGAATATATCGGATCTTAATACATTGATATTTCAAATGAATATGATGTGATTACCTGTTAAAATGATTGTGAAATTATGAGGATGATATGTGAGCATAGATTATTCTAGAAATGGACTTCTTATTTTGTATATTATTTTAAGGATTTCCCAACGAATCGTATCTATTAATGCTATTTGTAAAATATTTTCTCTAGAGTTATGCTGTTACATTTCTGTTGTTTTTGTTTTTGTTCATATTATGGCTTCATCTCTTGGGCGGATATGAAACGCCCATAATATTCGATTATGCTTACCATCTGTTATCAATTAAATTTGTTGACATTATTCAATAAACCTCTATCATTAGAAGATATTTATCTATCTTTAAGATTCTGAAAAAAGGAAGGTTTTCTTTTATATATTCACCCAACACTTCCAAACGAGCAGGATGTGACACATGGTCAAAATTCTTAAGCGGATTTCAAAAGGGTTGCAATTGGCTTCTACTTTTAGAATAGAAGAAATATGTTACATGATGCATAGGTAGCTTATGAATTATGTACGTACTGTGGTTAGATGAATTTTGAATCAGAGTTCGTTCGATTCAAAATAACGGGGTTCGAGTGGAAATTTTCTTAGCCGTTACGGTTAGCGTTATTGGCTTTTATTTGACGCCTTCCGGAAATGTGCCAGTAGAGGCGTGAGAGAGAAGTTTCAGTTTTTTGATCAGTTGCGACCAGTCACTCGATGAAAAAGGATGTCTTCTACAAGAGTCGCATCTCACCGCCTGGTTTCTATAATCCTGGCCAGGGGTTGTTGTTTAATAAAAGACTTAAATAAAAACAACAAAGTCTTGTTAATTTATTAAAATAATAATGCACAGACACCCAGCCCAACGAGAAGTAAAATCAACCCGGAGAAACAACCAGAATCAGCCCTGAAGAAATGGGATGGGGTTGTTTAATAAAAGTATATAGAAAAACAACAATGTCTTGTTAATTCATTAAAACAAGTGATGACCAGCCCGAAGAAATCACCCGGGAGAAACAACCCACAGAATCAGCCCTGAGGAAATGGCCGACGAATTAGCAGCAGAAAATATGATCTCTCATACTCTGTCTCTCTGTCTCTCTCTGTCGCTCTGTCTCACAGTCTGTCTCTCTGTCTGCCCCCCTTCTCTCTCTTCTCTCTCTCTCTCTCTCTCTCTCTCTCTCTCTCTCTCTCTCTCTCTCGCCATATATACACCCGTGTAAAGGGGTATATAACAAACATACAGAGGTTTAATAGTGCTCCAGCGTAGTACTCCATCCCAATGTTATATAGACCTTTGCTGGGAGAATAATATGACGATAGAATTCTTATGAGGAGATGAAATATGAGAGCATCCGTGGTCATGCCTTCACAAATCTTTTTCTTACTTGAGTAGTTGGCTGATACCTTCTGGGGTCTGGATTTTTTTCAACTGATCTTCGTGTCGCCAAGGTTACCATTCTCAGAGTCAGTATATATTTTCTGCGATAACATTTTTAATCGGAACCAGATTTTCTCAACCGCATACATCACAACGTCTCTCGCTCAACTGACTAAGCTAACTTTTATTCCCGTTCCCACCGTTTCCCAGTGGCGGAAACCGGGAGGTCAACTTGATGTTACCGAGTGTCAATCATCTAGCCGCCCTCCGATTTTGAATTTCAACGACTTTGAATTCAAAATGTAACTCTACAATAACCGTCCAAAAACCGACGATGATTATCAATATACAACACCAATAATAAGGGGTGTTAAGCTATTTTAAAGCTCGGTATATTTTTTCCATGATTAGTGTTGTGGGGTTTAAGGGGTCAAATAAGAACAAAACGACGGCTAACAAATGTAGGAAAATGTATTAACAAAAGAGTAGACAATTACAGTACAGAGAAGTGGGAATTACAACCGACAAATAGAGTTATGAGCTGACTCGCATTGGCTTACTCTACAAGCCATAATTGTCCCTGTTACTTATAGTAACCGTCGGCGCATTCCATTAGTCTATATGGTATATCACCTATAACAATTAGTTTTATTATAATTTACCTGGAGATGCTGTGTCAGTGTGAATCAGGAATTGTTAGATCTTTTGATTTTGGTCTTGCTTTTGTACTTACCTATATATTCCAATCTGCAGTAGGCATAACTTTCAGAGAGTTACACCTAGTAAGGATCGAAAGCCAATCATATTGAACCGACCAGATCTTGCCTAACATTGGGAAATGGTTGATTTTTCCGGCATGTCAGCCCTTGTTGGGTTATTTTATGCCGAAGACGTTTTGTTTTATTCATTCTTGTTGGATATTCAATTTTTTTTAAAAGCTTTTTAAACCAATTTTTAAACTCATATCTTGGAACCCAAACAGGTAATACCACTCCCGGTCAGACTGGACCTTGATGTAATTGCAACGAAGGGGTGCTCCTGACTCCCCGGAGATTTAGAACTGAAACCTCCCCACCAGATGCACTTTAGCTCAGTCGATAGAGCGTTCGGCTAGGAACTACAAGGTTACGGGTTCGATACTGGCGCTGGCCTACTCAGCGTATGAGTAGCACAGGGATCTGTGTAGTAAAGTGAGGAGCTGATGGTACGTGTGGTGCTCCACTTCAGACGCAGAAACAATCTCCTTGGTATAGCACTAGGTAAAAGGGGATATACTCCATCGCTGTCTGGCTAATACCGACTTAAGGCCACCCCGACGACTTTACTTTTACTTTATTAGCTCATGTGTGATAAAAATTGTCGGGGGCGAAAATGGTTGCATTAAGAGCTATGCTGTCTGGACAATCTTGAAGTGAAGGGCCTATCCGACTGCTCGTTTAACCGAAGGGCCAAGGTGGAGTGTTGCATGTCATGGATCAGCAAGTATGCTTCTGTCCTTAAGCATCACGTCTTGCCACCTACTGCTAACAGGTAGTCTTATTGGATGGGGGGGTCTTACCCTTTTGCAGAAGTGTAATCGGCGTATTTTACAGCCCCCAACCGACAGGACGGCATTGCCAGATGAGAAGACACGCTAAAATGTTCATAAATTGTTTTTTCTTTCTTTCTTTTTTTTTTTTACTTAAACTAGAAAAGTATGCGCCCCCCTGGGCGCAAGTATTTAAGTTGGCTAAACTTGCAAATCGGTCGGAAAATTAAAATATTACAGGTTGACCCAGAAAAAACAGAACCCAAGTTATTTATTTATTTTCACATTAAACTAACCCTAAACCCCAACCCTAACCCTAAACCCTAACCCTAACCCTAAAATCCCCAAGTTAAAATTAACAGTTTTACTCAAAATGTATGGGTTCTGTTTTTTCTGTGACACCCTAATTTTCTGACCTATTAGTTTAGCCTTTAAGTTTTAATATTCTACTAGAATATTATATTGAATTAGAAAGACTAATGAAATTAAATAAGAACACAAAAAAGATTACACTTATGATTACAGGTAGTCTTCTTAGGGCGAGGGAGGAGTTCTTATCCTTTTGTAGAAGTGTAATCGGCGTATTTTACAGCCCCCAACCGACAGGACGGCATTGATAAAATGTTCATTAATTGTTTTTTTTTCTTTCTTTTTTTCTTTCTTCTTTTTCTTTCTCCTTTTTTTCCTTTTGCATAATTGTCAATTTCTATAGTCGACGTTCCATTTTGTAAAGACTGTCATCTTTCTTACATTAACCTCAGATCATAGAAATCAGATTTCTGCGTAGGTGATCAGAATCAGATCAAAAGTAATGTTATTTTGCAGTTATGTCCAGGCCATCGCATCGATCCACATCAAAAGAAAAATTCAGAATTCACTACAGGACACACAGACAGACAGACAGACAGACTTTCCAGTCAGCTTTGAGAATAACGTAAATCCCAAACGAACTCATTAAATACTTTTTTTACTTAATCTATCAAAAGTATGCGCCTCCTGGGCGCAAAGATTTAAGTTTTAATCTAATCAAATATTATATTGAATTAGAAAGACTAATGAAATTAAATAAGAACACAAAAAAGATTACACTTACTAGCAAATATATGCAACCTCCGTAGGGCACAAGTATTTAAGTTTTAATGTAAAAAAATATTATGTTAACTTAGAAAGGCTAATGAAACTAAATAAGATGCCGATAAAAAGATTTGAAACAGAGGGGGAACAACTAAAACTTGCTTTTTCTTCACTCCTGTCTTTCATTGCTAAATTTTTATAATTTAACTATTTAGTTAAAATAGGAAGTAAAGAATAGAATTACTATTGATATTGTTAATGGATTTCTTTTAAGATTTATCCCCAAGATTTTTGCTCATATTCATTAAGATAAAACCAAACAATTAGAAATCAATAATACTGAGCACATATTTATTAAAATCATTTTTTTAATATCAATATGCAAATTAGTTTTCCCATTCACACTGCAAACCGCTATTTTGTTGTATATATAAATACAATTGCATGTTGTCTATCCCCTTTTCACTAGCACTAGACCAAGGAGATTATTTTTAGCATCTGAGGTGGAACACCACACCTACCATCAGCTCCTTACTCTACCGCACAGATCCCTGTGCTACTCATACGCTGAGCTGGCGAGGGCCGGTATCGAACTAAGAACCTTGCGGTTTCTAGCCGAACGTTCTACCGACTGAGCTAACCCGGCCCCTTTAATTGTGGTTTAAATATAGATAAAATCATGGAGAATGTTATGTAAATAACTAAGGGAATTGTGACTTGAGTAGTGATATAGTTTCGGTTACAGGCAAAAAAAACACAATCCCCATTATAATAAGAGGCTTACTTCATTCTAATTGATTTTGTTGGGGAGATTGAACTCGCAATCTTCTGATCGCGAGTCGTGGGATTTCTGTCACCTCAGTTGGTTGAACTGGTTCGGCCACTGAGAGAAATAAAAGCCGAGGCGAGTTCTCACGGGGAGAACGTATTTTTCAGTGGCGAGATCCGGTTGTACGATCCGATGAATTTTTGTTCTCTCGACGAATCTAGAAGCTTATGGACCTGGGGAGAATAATTGTTGTTTGTATTGAAGATATACACTCGGAAAAGGTTCGGTTTGTTAAATTTTACGGTATGTCAACCACTGTTGGGTTTGATGCTCTACAAAAAACACTAAAGCAATGGTACGCTCAGCTGATGGCGACACATATTTCTTTGACATCGCCGCTAGAGTCCAACAAGGAGATACATTAGCACCATATATATTTATGATATGCCTAGACTATGTAATCCGAACATCATTAGATACCATAAAAGAAAAAGGCTTCACATTAAGAAAGGCAAAGTGCAGGCGATATCCCGTACAAAGAGTCGTAGATGCAGACTATGCTGATGACCTCACACTTCTCACAGATACACCGGCACAAGCTGAGTCACTACTGCATAGCCTGGAGGAGGCAGCAAAGAATATCGGCCCCTCTGTGAACTCCGATAAAACTGAGTTCATGAGTTTCTAAAAGAAAGGAGACATCTCCACACTTGACGGTAAGCCTCTTAAGCCAGTAGATAAATTCAAATACCTAGGTAGTAATATCTCATCCACAGAAAGCGATGTTAATACACGAATAGCAAAGACATGGTTGGACACAAACAAATTATCAGTCATATGGAAGTCTGATCTCACTGACAAGCTAAAGCGGCAATTCTTCCGGGCTGTTGTTATGTCAGTACTGCTGTATGGCAGCACTACTTGGACCCTAACGACGTGCCTTGAGAATAAGCTAGATGGGAACTGCACAAGAATGCTGCGTGCAGTCTTGAACAACTCGTGGAAACAGCACCCCACAAGGAAGCAGTTGTATGGCCACCTGCCCCCATCTCACAAACCATCCGAGTAAGACGGACTAGACATACATGACACTACTGGAGAAGCAAAGATGAGCTCATAAGCGACGTTCTCCTGTGGAAGCGAACACATGGACATGCTAACGTAGGCCGCCCACTAAGGACCTACATTGACCAATTATTTGAGTACGCTAGCTACTGCGCAGAAGAACTCCCAGGGGCAATGAATAATAGGGAAGGTTGGCAAGAGTTGATCTGGGGGTAATGGTGATGAAGTCTTGAAAAAGGTGTGAGCCCCCCCCCCACATCTCTCAGCTATGGTTTATATGGACCATATGACCTTTTTGATCTCAATTAAGAAAGGACATGTTTTTCATTTACACCGTCAATATCTGGTAGTTTGTTAGGGGTTAGGGTTAGGGGTTAGTTTTATAAATTTTTTTAAATCTAAAAATCGTCTGTTAAAACAACCGGATATTGACGGTGTAAATGAAAAACATGTCCTTTCTTAATCGAGATCAAAAAGGGGTGCCTAAAGGTCATATGGTCCGGTTAAATAGTGCCACTACTCTTGTTCTACAATGGAGAGGCATTAGATAAGCCACGATGGTTGATATGCCATTAACCAAACCAAACCACTACCCAAAGTGCCAGAATTGGAGCCTCACCATTGCATGCGGGTATGATACCTAGAACTTCTATTTGGTGTTGGTCTTACACCATAGGATACAGTTAGCATATTCTAAGAGGATAGTCTAAGATAAATGCAGAGAAATTGACAAGATTAGTATAAGAGCAGGTTTTGGTATTAGTCGTTTAACTAACAGACTTACAGAGATTTTTTTCGGACATCAACTGCCATTTACCGATAAATAGGATCGTCTTTGTATTCTCACAATGTCTTTTATTGAGTCCATCTTGAAATGGACGGAAATTCCGTTCGGTTGATTCCTTTAACTTCAAAATGGCTGCGAGATAATGAAAAGACCGCCGATTCCCGCCATAGAACGCAGCGGCGTATCTTATTATGAGAGGAGGCAGATTCCATTGAATTACCCGTCCCTTTTTTTTCTTCTCTCAACCGTCCCCCCCCCTCTCTTTTTCAATTCATTCTTCTATCAAATCTCAACACTGGGCACAATAGAACGTTTGATCCGAGATTCATCCCAGAGATGAATTACTTTTTTTTTTTCTTTTTCTTTTTCTGAACAGACGAAAGGTGTTCGCAATTCGCAATTCAAATCCATTCGTGTGTTGACGCTTTTAAAATCTTCTTCTTCTTCTGAATGGAATTTAGCATTTTTTCTTCTTCGTCTTCTTTGGAGAAAAAAAAACCTTTTTCAAACAAGCAGACGAGGATTGTTCTTTTTTCAATGACGGCCATTTTTATTTTCCTCCGTGATGCAAACTTTACGGAAGACGAGAATACTGGACGTGAAATTCTAAAAAAAAAAAAAATGGCTGTTTGATATGGTGGGATTTTTTATCCAAACCTTTTGCCACAGGTAGATGTGACACAAAGTCGCAAGTATGGGACATCCAGCGAGGATCGAACTCACTATTCAGTAGTAATGAATCTGCGAAACAAGATATCCCATAGTTGTGACCGTGTGTAACATCCTACCCGTGGCGAACAGATTCGGTAAATAGCTACTTGGGCCTCATATTGTGGGGTAATGGTTAGCAAACTCTGATTCAAAATATCTAACTACAGTATGTACATAATGTTGTATACCCTTTTATTTGCTTTCTGCCTTACTTCTATTCCTTGTCATCTTCTAGCGTCTCTTCTAACATCTCTCTAGCGTCTGGACTTCGTCTTGGTGGTCGGTCGCACTTAACTCATTTCTCTTTCTAGATCAGTCTTGTTACCAAGACATTCACCAACCACAAAAC
>CM042159.1:20395941-20430941 GCA_023376005.1 Doryteuthis pealeii | reverse complement strand
AACTAGAAGCGGTTACCCGGCATCGCCTGAATATAGGTGGATTTTTTTCAAGTCAGTCCCGCTGATCCATTATTACTGAATCGTGAGTTGGGTCTTTGTTAGCATTAAATCCCCATGTTACAAAAGACCTTGCATTGATCCAGCCACTCTGAAAGAAACGTTAATGTCTACTATTCAAGATCTTAAATGCAAAAAAATAAAAATGTTGTTTTCATCAAAATTTTATTTTTAATTATCTTCACAAATATAAATCAAATCTTTCATTATTTTTGCTCAAAGAGCAAGATCTGGTGATAGTGAATATGTACCTATATTTACTTGTTCATTTATTGTTTTATCTTCGTGTTTCCCCCTGACACACATACATATACACAACTGCCTTTGATAACATACATAATATACACACACACACACACACACATATATATATATATATATATATATTATATATATTATATATATATGATTTCCAGACTGGATCATTACTATACCCGGATACCAGGGAACACCTAACGAATGCAGGAGGATACAGCGGCCAAGACTTTGTGTTTATACATACCCAATAAAGATGAGGATAACAGTCCAAAAAATAAAAATTATTCACCTTTTACTTTCAAAAACCACTGTATTGTCGAATCCATTATTGTAAAAATGTGTTTATGTGTTCACGAAATCCAATTTCTTGTTAAGAATGTTATATTTTTAACATACAATAAATATATTGATGCCGAAAAATGAACATGTGTGTAAAAATAAGAAGGGTTTTATCAACTGCAGGACAGAGTTAATGGCTTCAACAACAAAATATTTAAACTTCAAACTTGCGTGGGACCAGATAAAGTGTTTGTTTGTTTATTTATTGATTTTAACGGCATATTAATTATGCCATGCCTAACGGTTAGGAAGTGATACATTTCGTGTATTTATATTTATACTTTTTAGTAATTGGTTTTAACATCGTGTACATTATTGGGGATTATGTTGTATGGTATTGATATGTTATAGTTAAAGTGTTTATAATGTTTTAATTCGTAATCGAATGTCTTTCTATTGTTTACAAATCTTTTAATTTTTTCCTTTCAACTCTAATTGCTAACGATATTGTTTTTCTTTAATTTCAGATTCATTGGAAAACCCACCTGTAATCATCTGTGCGAACGCTTCAGGTAGCCAATCATTTTTGGAGGAAGAATTTTGAAACCCCTTTTTTTCAAAGAGACAAAAGTTTCTCCTTTTTTTTGTGGGTCCTACTGCTTTCTTTTAATGGTGAAAATATTTCTGCGGTTTCGTAAAAGAAATAAAAATAAAAAGACTTTTTGCAGTTGAGAATGAAAAGATGCCCATTCTAAAAAATGAAGAATTTTCTTTTTCAAGACATTTCAGTTCGATTTTTACCAACGTTGAGATTGAACAAATGCCACAGCTAAAAGACGGAATGGAATTGCCAACCCATTTTAGAAATTGCGAACAACGACAGGAACAGAATTGAAATATTTTCTTTTTAAATAAAATAAAAAGGCACAAATAAAAGAGAAAAAAACTGACTCAAGAGAAAACAAGCTCACGATTTAAATACGAATAAGAAAATGGCGGCGATTCGAAATCTTTACGAAAGAAGTGTGTACGACGACGAAAAAGTTACACAGTCATCAGCAATACCGGACAGCTCTGAGGTGACAGATATGCCACTAGACGAGACTCTTTCATTCTTATTCTATTACTCCAAATGGTACGCTGGTATCCACGGCTATGTCGCAGCCATTGTTTGCATTCTCGGTGTTATCGCCAACGTACTCAATATTATTGTTCTTACACAAAAGAATATGATATCCCCATCGAATATTATCCTCACAGGTTTAGCAATCTCTGACGGCCTGACAATGGCACTTTATTTTCCATTTGCCCTTCAACAGTATGTTATCTATGGCACAGAACCTTCGGAGGCCCGGGACACCCTAGGGGCCGCCCGATTTCTTTTTGCCTTTGCTATTTGCAGTGTGGTCGTGCATTCTATATCCATTTGGTTGACTGTCACCTTGGCACTTTTCCGATACATTTTTATAAAATACCCTCGACAAAGTACCTACGTGTGCACAATCCAAAGGGCCCAGCTCTCAGTGGTTGCGGTGACTATAGTGACGACTGTTGTTTGTATGCCGAATAGCGCCACCCTTGAAATCAAGAGGACTGACAACACTTCCACGACTTGGTATATCAATTATAAGGAAAACACCGAGGCCGAGAAAATATCCCGAACTCTGAATTTTTGGGTACAGGCCATTCTTGTCAAATTGGTACCGTGCGTCTTTCTGACAGTGCTCAGCATTCTTTTAGTGAAAGCCATGAAAGACGCCGAGAAACGGCGCAAACGATTGCAGAGCCGAAGCGCAAGAACTGACGACGATGGCGGCCGGGAGAGAAAGACCAACCGGACGACAAAGATGCTTTTAGCGGTTGTAGTCCTGTTCCTTGTCACTGAAATCCCCCAGGGTGTTTTGAATATTCTCAGTGGATCGATGAGTTCTTTCTTTGAACTCTACTACGGGATTTTCGCCGACACATTGGACATTCTCACGTTAATTAATAACGGTATCAATTTCATTCTATATTGCACCATGAGCAAACAATTCCGAGATACTTTTATCAGAATATTCTTCAAGACATTTATCGTGCAAGACCGCCAGTTGCAACTAGTGTCTCCACAGGCAACTAGATACACCGAGGTCTGACAAAATACCAGTATCCTTATTTTCATGTGACAATGGCACTATTATAACTTCATTTATCACCCGTCTCAATTCACCGGCACCTTTTTTCCCATTTATTCCTTATTTGAAAAATTGAGGGGAAAATCTTTGCCAAATTGAAAACGTATAAGAATGGAACGACTTAACGAATTATTTGTTTATGATACTGTGGTGAAGTCAGCCATAGTTGTCAACCCTTGATCAGCAACTATAGATACTAAAAGAATCACCCCCTTAAGTGGACCACAGTTAAAGTTGGTTGTTTTGTTTTATCGAACTTGTTTGGAATAATGAATGCTCAATGAAATAAGTCAATTTGATAAACAAAGGACTTTGATTGTTTTCAGTATCTGTTGTCGCTTAAGTGGTCACCCAGTTAAGTACAGAGTTGAGTTATATTTGAATAACTGTTTGGAAAAATGACCAAGATAATTGCTTTAATTTAAGCTTTAATCGAAAATAGGGTTTAACTGTGGTACAGTTAAGGTGGAGATTCTTTTAGCATTCATAAGTCGGCTGATCTAGGGGCAGACAACCGTGTTTGTCTTCACTACAATTACTGGATTTCTAAGTTATTTGACATCACTCCTTGTATTGTACTCCTCAGATATTTCAACTTAGCAATTCCATTTCGAAAAATAATCACCCAGAAGAAACAGATTTACTCGTTCATTCAATATGTGTCTACTCCTTAATTTGGCTCTTTGTGAACTCTCTCTCTCTCTCTTATATATATATATATATATATATATATATATATATATATATATATGGTACAAATGCAGAATAGAGCGCAAGAGATAATATCATTAGAATTGCATTGTATGTATAAATAGCATTTGATTACAGAAATTCCCGAACAATCTTAATTCTAACCCTAACACTAACCCTAAAAACAACCCGAACCCTAACCCTATCTCTAACCCTAAACCTATAACTAACTCTTACCCAAATCCTAACACTTACCCTAATCCTAAATACTAGTGTCTCAAAGGTTTCAGGTATTTCCGTGAAATGTAATCCTTTTTATACGTAATCTAATGATATTATCTCTTGCGCGCTATTCTGCATTAGTACCATATATATATATATGTATCTTTTCAAGTGATGTGATTGACTATTTAACTATTCGGTGTGATTAATGTGTTGACTGGTATTATTCATGTTTCCACTGTTATTCGGCAGCGGACAATTTGCCGATTTATCGAAAGTAGTTCTTCAGAAAATCACAGAACAGAAATTAACTTCTCAATTTATTATCTGACAAAAATAAATCTCAAAGATTTATTGTAGTAATAATCATGATGATAATAGTAATAATGATAATATATATTTTATATATATATATATATATTATATATGAATTACATAATTTTATGTTGGTAATAGTCAAAATATGATACCAATACTACGATTTTTTTAATTTATACTTGCCAAAATAATCGATTTTGTATCGATTACTAAATCAAAGTCTTCACTTTGATTTAAAAAAAAAAAAAAAAAAAGAAAAATCAAAATGACAAATAAAAACAAAAAGATTGACTATAATACCAAGGACAGGATCTACTGAGCCATCTAAACATTCTTTTTTTAATTTAAGATGTACAGGTGGTGTTGAACGCCACCTGGTGGTATTTTAATTAAACAGACAGTACATATATTGTTAACAACACAGAGGAGCAACGTCGAATCAAAGAGAGAACAAAATTATCGTTGTTTAAAACAATACGGATCAAACGGTAACAATATTTAATCCACTGGATTAGAAGATGGATCATCTTTGAACCGCGACGTCTTGGCTGACTGATCATGTCTTGGTAAATAAAAATAAAATATTACGACAGGGAAAAATAAACAAAAAAAAGAAAAAAAAACACGAAAAAATCAATCATTTCTTCCGTGGAAAAATACCATGAACAGATCGAATTTAGTGATAGATTGATATCTGAACTTTTTTTCGAAAGGGGGGTGGGGATTCACTGACCGGAACATGAAAGAAAAAAAAAGATTTTAAAAATCGATAGGAACGCGGTTTTTACTTTCGTTCCCTCTTCAAGATGATTATGTAAGCGTTCCCCAAGGAAATAAAGATAAACACTTGTTATTGTGAGTTATTGATGACTTCATTCTTTGATTCCATTCTTAAAATTTTGCCAAAATTATTGTTTATCTCAAAATGTACTCTAATTTCAGCTGTTTTATTTGTATACTAGAAGCGGCCACCCAGCATCGCCAGGATTGAGGTTTTTTCTTTTTTAGTTAGTCCCGCGGATCGATTATTACTCAATCGTGAGTTGGATCCTCGTCGGATGCCCCATTAAAATTGTGAGAATTATTTTTCTCCTCTCCCCTCTCTTTATAACTTGGTAGCGAGTTGGTGAGGTAGTCGCCGACTGGGTTGTCCCATTTCCCTCTTTTAAAGCTGACACCCCCTCGTAGTGGTTTATACCAAGGCCTTAAAAGTCCGGCTGTGAGGCGGGTGGACAGAAGAAGACAGTAGTACAAGCTGAAAGCGAGTTGGTTATACGTGCAATTCCACATTATTTCTTTCCCCTCAACTATTTGACCCAGTACGAGTAACATTGGGTCGCGTTTTTGAAGTGGTTAGCTGCAAAGCCCACTAAATTTCGCAACCACTTTATTTACCTGGTCTGGTGGCTACCATACAAAAGCTCGCTACTGGCCCCCGCTGCGTCGGGATAAGCGCCTCATATTTTTCCCTACAAAATCCCCATGTAAAAAAAAAAGACCTTGCATCTGAAAATAAGCGTCAATGTCTACTATTCAAAATATTAAATGCAAATAAATATTCCATTCTGTTATCATTTAAATTTAATTTTTTAATCCTTTTCACAAATATAAATCAAATCTTTATTAATTTTGCTCAAAAACCAAGCACTGTTGATATTTAATGTGCATATATATTTACTTTGTCGTTAATTGTTTTATTTTCGAAGTTTCCTTCGGACATACACAACTGCCCTTTATATATGTATAGATTAACGTCTGTGTAAGAGGTATTTGTGCGTAGTTGTGTCTTATAAATTTTATTTAAATAAATACTGTTCATTTTAAAACAATAACGTAGAAAAGACTGTCTCGTAAAAATGCCAACAAAGGAATGCAAGTGGCTACCAAGTTGGTCTATTTCTATATAGATCTGTCTAAAAGAGTTAGAAGTAGGAAATGTACGAGTCGCCCCGAGTGTTGCATAATCTATGCTACCACATAGATTATTCACAACACCGTGTAGCGAGAATACAAAGAGCCCAAATGGAAAATTACAAACCGTTGGGAAACTTTTACCTCAGAGGGGGGAAACCCGCAAGTTACGTGAGAACTAGTTAGGTCCTTAGTTGATAGCCAGATCCCGGATGAAACAGACGTGTTTTTTTTATCCCGGCTGTCAGCTCCGCATGATGAGTTAGAAAACGAAAAATAAACTTTAAAAAGCTACAAGTCTTGTTGATCAGTTGTTGCATGACTTAAACGAATGTCTTAGTTAGAAAACCGACCAGGCAATAAAATGAAAACACTGGAGAAGACTAGACAACGTAGAAATCCAGCATGGCGATACGGCGGTATGGAAGAAGAAAGAAGACTAGGGATCACAAATGGCCGAAGTAGTAAATAACAACCTAGTAATTTATGTATCTGTATATCTCTCTCTGATACGCTACACTATCTCTCTATATAAGAATTATTGTGTATATACCAAACGAAGGTATATGGTATTGTAACAATTTGTCCTGAAATTAATAGCAGTGACGGTTACTGGCCCCAACTGGCCCCAGAGGCGAGAATATAGCAAAGCACGTGAGATTCAGTTAGTTAGTCAGTTGATATCCAGGTCCCGGATGAAATAGATGTGTTTTCACCCCGGCTGTCAGCTCCGCGCGATGAGTTACGAAATGACAAATAAAGCATTAAAAAAAACATAAGTCTTGTTGATCAGTTGTTGCATGACTTAAACGCATGCCCTTAGTTAGCAGACCGACCAGACAATAAAATGAAGAACTAACAAAAGAAACCAGACTAGACGTAGACATCATGGCCGAAGTAGAAAGAAGAAGAAGTAAAATCCAACATGGCGACTAGGCGAAGAACAGCAAGTAAGTTATGTGAAGAAAGAAAGTGAATCCGACGGTATGTAGTATATTAAGAAAAATGAAAAAACACAGGTTTAAATGGGTTAAGTGGTGAGTTTATTGGCCGACGCTGCAGTGTTTCGATCTATTAATTAGATCATCTTCAGGGCATTTGTTGATATATCACCTTCCATATATCAACAAATGCCCTGAAGATGATCGAAACACTGCAGCGTCGGCCAATAGACTCACCACTTAACCCATTTAAACCTGTTTTTTTTCATTTTTCTTAATATACTACAAGTAAGTTATATATGTATATATATATATATATATATATATATATATATATATATATGATACTCTACACTCTCTCTCTATATATAAGAACTCTTGTGTATATACCCAACGAGGGTATATGACATTGTAACATAAACTGAAATGCTATCAATCCGTCCTAACCCCAGTAAAAACCAAACTAATTTTTGTTACGTTTTGTAAATAAGAAAATTAACACTGTATTGTGTAAAAACAAAACAAAATAGAATGGGTAATCATGAACTTTAGTTTAGTAAATTCCTACCATAAAATTATGCTTGCGCATTATCTGAAATGAACTTAATTGTTATTAAGAACACATTTTATGATATTTTTGTGCTAAAACATGCAGTTGTATTGATTCGAAGAAAGTTTATATATATATCTGATACTCTACATTCTCTTTCTCTATTTCAAGAACTCTTGTGTATAACGAGGGTATATGACATTGTAACACGAGTTCAAATTGAAATGTTATTAAGGGGCTTTGATAATTAAAGGTCACCAAAGAATCAGTTTTAGTATAAGTGAATGACGGATGAAAAAGAAAGAAAGAAATATGTTGAAAGAAAGAATTTATTTGGAATGCACTTGTTTAAATTGTTTGTTGAATTCAAATCAGATAAAATCCTGAAATATTTTGGTGAGAATTATAAACATTCTTGAGAGGACAAATCTGTCCAGAGGAATGTCGGATCGTTTAGTTAAAATCCCAGTGTATACAATATAACAATATACAATGGCATTAAATCGGCTGATTAACGGTAATTATAAAAGAAGGGGCGAATAGTCCATGAGAAGAAGAGTGAGGAAGGCAGACCACAAAGGGTCTAGAGAAGCAAGCATACAACGAACGCCTGAATTGCCTATCCGAGAAAAGCAGCCGACCTTTCTTTCTTTTCTCTCTCCAATATTGACACTTAACTGACTGGGAAAGTCATAAGCTTACTAAATCTAATTATGCCGATTATGTTATCTTAACGCTCTCTCTCTCTCTCTCTCTCTCTCTCTCTCTCTCTCTCTCTCTCTCTCTCTCTCTCTCTCTCTGTGTGTGTGTGTGTGTTGGAATATTTCGGTATATAAGGTGTGCTACAATACACCACTATAGACTATGTGAGGTCACGTGGTTTAAACCTTAGCCAACCAACAGCCATAAAGTGTGGCTGGCTGACTACTTAATCACTGATACTGAGATACGTCAATTTGCAATCATTGGCGAAGGACTTGCAATACCGAGGAGCACCAAGAAACAAACAAAGGATTCTTTACCAAGGATTTCCGCAAGACAATCGCTCTTGCTTGAAGCCTCAAGGACGGCCCATAAAATCGTAACAAACGCACGTACACACGCATGCACGTACTCTCTCTCTCTCTCTCTCTCTCTCTCTCTCTCTCTCTCTCTCTCTCTCTCTCTCTCTCTCTATCTATCTATCTATCTATCTCCTTCTCTGTCTCCCTCTATATATCGCTCTCTCCTTCTCTGTCTCCCCCTCTCCCCCCTCTCTCTCTCTCTCTCTCTCTCTCTCTCTCTCTCTCTCTCTCTCTCTCTTTGCGTTAACAACTACTATAGATAGTCACAGCCATAATAAATGTTTGTTGACAAGAAGTTGCTGATGAGTTTGTTTTCAATCAGTAAAGGTTACCTCAGAACTTAATTTAACGGTCGTTTTCACATACGGAGAAACGACCCCATAACGAAGACCTAATACGTTACAAAATGCCCCATAAAACTTAATTTAAGGGTCGTTTTTTCACATACGGAGAAACGAGCCCATAACGAAGACCTAATACGTTACAAAATGCCCATAAAACTTAATTTAAGGGTCGTTTTTCACATACGGAGAAACGAGCCCATAACGAAGACCTAATACGTTACAAAATGCCCCATAAAATTCTCACGTAAAAAAGACGTGTTGAGACGTCATTAATTCTTTTCGTCCGGGCAAAGAGAATGACATCACATATAAAAATTAAGTAAGACATTTTAATTCAATTATTTACAATTTGTAAAAAATTAAATATAAACGAGGCGATTAATTCAATCAAGAAATTTTATATTTCAAAGAAGAAAAAAGAAAACATGGCAAAAAAATAAATAAAATAAAATGACTTTCCCTTCTGTTAATATACAAATTCTAGTTTCTAAATATCTTCCCAAATATGAATAAAATCTTCACTATTTTCCCCCCAAAAGCAAGCTCTGATGATATTTAATGTTTATATACATATATTTATTTGTCGTTGGTTGGTCGATTCGTTGAATATCTATCCTTTTTGCGTGTTATTTAAATCCAGATCAAATGATATAAGGTATCTTACTGTACCTGCTGTTGCTTAAATCGTCGTCCATCTAAATATTGAATGGGCTCATCAAAGCGAAACTCAGTCTGTAGGTACCTATCAATCATATATATATATATAAGTAAAGAAATAACAAAAGACTTAGAGATTTAGCATTATAGTCTATTTCAGGGAGCTTTCTTCTCTGAACTTTTGGATTATATATATATATATATATATATATATATGAGGAAAAGGGGGCTGGAATGAATCCGACAAAATGAGGCAAAATATAAAAAATGAAAGAACAAAACTCAGACAAAAATGTGTAATATATTTCGCTGGAGAATTAAACACGGCTTCTTCAGCTTTTATTGAATTATCAGGATCATACAAGTGTTTTATAGAAGGGGAAGTAGGTAGGTGGGTAAGTTCACCACAAAACTTACCCATCTACCAACTTCCCCCTTCTATAAAACACTTGTATGATCCTGATAATTCAATAAAAGCTGAAGAAACCGAGTTCAATTCTCCAGCGAAATATACTACACATTTTTGTCTGAGTTTTGTTCTTTCATTCCTTATATTTTACCTCATATATATATATATATATATATATATATATATATATATATATATGATTGATAGATGCAAACATACTTTTTTATGTGGGTGTGTTTTTGAACGAGGAAGAGTCTATAAAAAGGGGTGTTCAGCTTTTCTGTATTTTAGTATATTTTCTTCTCCATTTTGTGATGGCTATCTGACGAAACTGGGTTCATTTATTGAGTTACCGGCTAAATTAAATTTATAAAGAAAAATTTATTGAAAAAAGACGCAATAATTATGTGTCAACCCAATATAAATATCATTGTACAATGAATGCGATTCCCTAACTTCTAGGTATAAGATAAACCTAGACGAATAAAGTTTGAAGCATTTTCTTTCTTATTGAAAGTGTATATATTGCTCTGTATATAATTAATTTATTAATTATCTTACATTGAGCTCTCTTAGGGATTTGAAATAATCCTTGTATAAATCTCTAGGTGTGCATCTGCATGGGTATGCATTGTGGATTTACGGAGGATATAGATGATCCCTAATATAATCATCCCCAACTTACCTATTGATTGGATACTTTTATCTTTTATACATATATATATATAAAGTTAGGGTAGCATGGACAGTCAGTGGCACTTGGTGACTGTCAGTTTCTCACTTATGCCATTTATACTGTTGTGTGGAGCACAATGGGAAGGATGCTGGAGCATTCTGGAAAGGGCGATCTAGATTAAACTGTATAGTTATTTAACTTATTTATGGAAGTTACAGGCCGAAATAAATTTATAATCGCCAAATGTCAGTTTTTAAAGTTTTTCTTTCTTTTGAAAGTGTGTGTGTATATATAGGATTGATAGATACAAATACAAAAGACTGGGTGTGAGAAGGTCTCAGAGATTGGAGATAATTTTGCAATTCGCACATCTCGATATTGATCTCACTCATATGGGCATATCCAAAAATACTGGCCATATTTTCTCTACCTGCATATTTTTTGCTATCAGCCAGTATTCAAGTTTTAAAAAGAAACCCCTTGTTGATAGGAATAGTAAACAAAGTTTTCAATATTTTCTCTGTGTAATATTCTCAATTTCATTCCGCCAAAGTTAACCCCTTTACAGGCAGAATTTTTTTAAAATCATTCTAAAGTAAACCAGGAATCACCAGACTTTTTTCACGGTGGGTCAGATAATTGAAAAAATAACGAGCGCGGGCCACATTATTATTGGGTTCAATACTTGCTAGGCAGAACGAAAGCTCAGAGAAAAAGATGTAAAACAAAATTTATCTTTCCATGTTATATTCATGGAAATGACGTAAGATGCACAAAAAAAAATTAACCAACATATTTATTTTCAAAATATTATCAAAGGACGCAACATTAGCAGAAAGCCGGCGGGCCTGAACAAATTTCTTTGCGAGCCGGATCAGGCCCGCAGGCTGTAGTTTGGTGGCCACTGGAGTAGACGATTTATTTTCAGAAAATTTGCAAAATATTGGGTATCTTCATTATTTTCTAAAATATTTTGCCTGAGTGGGTGGGAGTTTAAAGTCAGAGGGTGTGTATCATAAGTAAGTAAAATCATCACATTTATTAAAGGAGTAAAAAACATAAAACCATTTGATATGGAAAATTATTTCTGTTCCCTTCAAATAAAATGTTGCGTTCATCTATCAATTATTAATTAAATAATTATTTTGAATATTTTACACACAAATTTTACCCAAAATCGTTGGTATTTATTTATTTGTAAACTTTTTAGATAACCTCTTGATACTGAAAAAATGACTATTTCTTGTTTGTAAATAGTTTTCTCGTAAAACTCTATACGCCAGATAACTTTAAATATATACTTAAAACAAACTATATATAAATATACAATACCAGGCATGTATTTAATAAAACTTGTTTTAAAAATCAATAAGGACCGTCAAAGTTTGCATACTTAACTTTTAAGTGTATATATTCTATGTGTTGAGGATTGTGTGTAATGTAATGTAGTTTCGGTTACAGACAAACTAAGACGAATCTCCATTATTAATAAATTTTAAAAAAACACCATAATTTGATCAGCAATTGTCTGACATAGTGCAGTTGTTCTTTCGGCATTGCAGTCTCGGAAGACTAAATATTTCTTGTGCCCCTGAAGTTATTGTGACTGTGGAGTCCAATGTTCGAAAAACAGCCCCGACAACAGATGTTCATGTAAAGGTTGTCCCTGAAGATGTTGATTTGCCTCATCTGGACCTCTTCACTTCATAGTATTGTGCCAGTGTCACTTCAGGCATGAACAGTCTGCTACGGAGAGTCTGACGCCACCTAGGGCGGTCCTGAGCCAAATCTTCCCAACTGGATGGGGTAATGCCAAAGCACCCGAGATCATTCTTGCAGACATCCTTAAATCGCAGCTGGTGACGACCAATCTGTCTCTCACCAGACGAAAGCACTGTCTAGAGGATGTCCCTCGGGATTCGTCCATAATCCATCCGGTGGACATGGTCCAGCAAGTGGAGAACACACGTTGGGAAGGTGAGCTCTCTCTCTCTCTCTCTCTCTCTCTCTCTCTCTCTCTCTCTCTCTCTCTCTTCTGCTAGTGATCCTGACCCTCCAGGTTATGCCCACTTTTCGTGTAAGGCAGCGAAGAAGCTATTTAATCATTGTCGGATCATCGGTAAGAACTGTAATATTAAAACAATAAACCACTCACTTTTATGATATTCTCAGTCGGTAGAGCGTTCAGCTAGAAACAACAAGGTTCCTAGTTCGATGCCAGCCCTCGCCAATTCAGAGTATGATTAGCACAGGGATCTGAGCGGTAAAGCAAGGAGCTGGTGGTAGTTGTGGCACTCCGTCTCAGACTCAAAAACCATCTCTTGGTATGGCGTTAGAGAAAAGGGGTAGACTTCCTCACTGATTGGCTGATACCGACTTTAGGCCACCCCGACGATTTTACTTACATCATAGTGGGACTTCCTACCGAAGTTTTATACATTAACATTAGATTGCTCAACAAACAGCCAGTATCAAAATGCCTTACATTGAGCTACCGATTTTCGATTTAAAACATGCCTACCTGCCTACAACTTCTAATCACGATGAGTAACATATTTTGTCCACATTTGTGGTGATAGTAAGGAATCGCAGTATGTATCATATCCAGGATCTATCTTTTATGGGTGTGTAACTGCGCTGTGTGATATCAGAGTATTACCTGGAGTGGTAGCACTTGTTAGGGTCCCATTATTGGTTAAATAGTAAAATGAGTTTAAGAAAATGTGTTTAACAAAACTGAGTTTAAAACGATAATTTTCATTACCCAGTAAGAAAGAATAAAACAATGTCTCTGACATGTGTTTAACAAAACTGAGTTTAAAACGATAATTTTCAATACCCAGTAAGAAAGAATAAAACAATGTCTCTGACATGTGTTTAACAAAACTGAGTTTAAAACGATAATTTTCAATACCCAGTAAGAAAGAATAAAATAATGTCTCTGACATGTGTTTAGCAAAATTGAGTTTAAAACGATAATTTTCAATACTCAGCAAGAAAGAATAAAACAATGTCTCTGACATGTGTTTAACAAAACTGAGTTTAAAACCATAATTTTCAATACCCAGCAAGAAAAAATAAAACAATGTCTCTGACATGTTTGAACACAATTGAGTTTAAAACCATAATTTTCAATACTCAGCAAGAAAGAATAAAACAATGTCTCTGACATGTGTTTAACAAAACTGAGTTTAAAACGATAATTTTCAATACCCAGTAAGAAAGAATAAAATAATGTCTCTGACATGTGTTTAACAAACTGAGTTAAAACGATAATTTTCAAATACCCAGCAAGAAAGAAAGAATAAAACAATTTCTCTGTATGTGTTTAACAAAACTGAGTTTAAAACGATAATTTTCAATACCCAGTAAGAAAGAATAAAATAATGTCTCTGACATGTGTTTAACAAACTGAGTTTAAAACCATAATTTTCAATACCTAGAAAGAAAAGAATAAAACAATTTCTCTGTATGTGTTTAACAAAACTGAGTTTAAAGATAATTTCAATACTCAGCAAGAAAGAATAAAACAATGTCTCTGACATGTGTTTAACAAAACTGAGTTTAAAACCATAATTTTCAATACCAGCAAGAAAAAATAAAACAATGTCTCTGACATGTGTTGAACACAATTGAGTTTAAACATAAATTTTCAATACTCAGCAAGAAGAATAAAACAATGTCTCTGACATGTGTTTAACAAAACTGAGTTTAAAACGATAATTTTCAAATACCCAGTAAGAAAGAATAAAATAATGTCTCTGACATGTGTTTAACAAAACTGAGTTTAAAACGATAATTTTCAATACCCAGCAAGAAAGAAAGAATAAAACAATTTCTCTGGTATGTGTTTAACAAAACTGAGTTTAAAACGATAATTTTCAATACCCAGTAAGAAAGAATAAAATAATGTCTCTGACATGTGTTTAACAAAACTGAGTTTAAAACGATAATTTTCAATACCAGTAAGAAAAAATAAAACAATGTCTCTGACATGTGTTTAACAAAACTGAGTTTAAACCATAATTTTCAATACCTAGAAAGAAAGAATAAAACAATTTCTCTGGTATGTGTTTAACAAAACTGAGTTTAAAACGATAATTTTCAATACTCAGCAAGAAAGAATAAAACAATGTCTCTGACATGTGTTTAACAAAACTGAGTTTAAAACGATAATTTTCAATACCCAGCAAGAAAAAATAAAACAATGTCTCTGACATGTGTTGAACACAATTGAGTTTAAAAACCATAATTTTTCAATACTCAGCAAGAAAGAAATAAAACAGTCTCTGACATGTGTTTAACAAACTGAGTTTAAACGATAATTTTCAATACCCAGCAAGAAAAATAAAACAATTCTCTGACATGTGTTGAACACAATTGAGTTTAAAACCATAATTTTCAATACTCAGCAAGAAAGAATAAAACAATGTCTCTGACATTGTGTTTAACAAAACTGAGTTTAAAACGATAATTTCAATACCAGTAAGAAAGAATAAAAATGTCTCTGACATGTGTTTAACAAAACTGAGTTTAAAACGATAATTTCAATACCCAGAAGAAAGAAAGAATAAAACATTTCTCTGGTATGTGTTAACAAAACTGAGTTAAAACCATAATTTTTCAATACCCAGTAAGAAAGAATAAAATAAATATCTCTGACATGTGTTTAACAAAACTGAGTTTAAAAACGATAATTTTCAATACCCAGTAAGAAAGAATAAAACAATGTCTCTGATATGTGTTTACAAAACTGAGTTTAAAACGATAATTTTCATACCAGAAGAAAGAATAAAATAATGTCTCTGACATGTGTTTTAAAAACTGAGTTTAAACGTAATTTTTCAATACCCAGTAAGAAAGAATAAAACAATGTCTCTGACATGTGTTTTAACAAAACTGAGTTTAAAACGATAATTTTCATACCAGAAAGAAAGAATAAAACAATGTCTCTGACATGTTTTAACAAAACTGAGTTTAAAACGATAATTTTCAATACCCAGCAAGAAAGAATGAAACAATTTCTCTGGCATGTGTTTTAAAAAACTGAGTTTAAACGATAATTTTCAATACCCAGTAAGAAAGAATAACAATGTTCTGACATGTGTTTACAAAACTGAGTTTTAAAAGATAATTTTCAAATACCCAGTAAGAAAGAATAAAATAATGTCTCTTGACATGTGTTTTAGCAAAATTGAGTTTAAACGATAATTCAATACTCAGCAAGAAAGAATAAAACAATGTCTCTGATCATGTGTTTTAACAAAACTGAGTTCTAAACATGAATTTTTCATGACCAGACAAGAAAAAATAAAACACTGTCTCGCATGTGTGATACCAATTGAGTTAAAACATAATTTTTCAATACTCAGCAAGAAAGAATAAACATATGTCTCTGGACATTGTTTAACAAACTGAGTTTAAAACGATAATTATTCAATACCAGTAAGAAAAGAATAAAGAATATCAATGTCTCTGACATGTGTTTTAACAAAACTGATTTAAAACGATAAATTTTCAAATTACCGCAGCAAGAAGAAAGAATAAAACAATTTCTCTGGTATGTGTTTTAACAAAACTGAGTTTAAAACGGATAATTTTCAATACCCAGTAAGACAGAATAACAATAATGTTCTGACATGTGTTTAACAAAACTGAGTTTAAAACCATAATTTTCAATACATAGAAGAAAGGATAAAACAATTTCTCTGGTATGGTTTAACAAAACTGAGTTTAAAACGATAATTTTCATACTCAAGAAGAAGAATAAAAACAATGTTCTGCATGTGTTTAAACAAAACTGAGTTTAAACCATAATTTTCAATACCAGCAAGAAAAATAAAACAATGTCTCTGACCATGTGTTGAACCACAATTGAGTTAAAACAATAATTTTCAGATACTCGCAAGAAAGAATAAAACAATGTCTAAATGACATGTGGTTTAACAAAATGAGTTAAACGATAATTTTTCAAATCCCAGTAAGAAGAATAAAATAATGTCTCTGACATGTGTTTTAACAAACTGAGTTTAAAAACGATAATTTTCCCAATACCAGCAAGAAAGAAAGAATAAAACATTTCTGCTGGTATGTGTTAAACAAAACTGATTTAAACGATAATTTTCAATACCCAGTAAGAACAGAATAAAATAATGTCTCTGCAATGTGTTCTAACAAAAACTGATTTTAAACGATAATTTTCAATACCCAGTAAGAAAAAATAAAACAATGTCTCTGACATGGTTCGTAACAAAACTGAGTTTTAAAACCATAATTTTCAATAAACCTAGAAAGAAAGAATAAACACAATTTCTCTGGTAGTGTTAACAAAACTGAGTTTTAAAACGATTAATTTTTCATACTCAGCAAGAAATGAATAAAACAATGTCTCTGACATGTGTTTAACAAAACTGAGTTTAAAACGATAATTTTCAATACCCAGCAAGAAAAAATAAAACAATGTCTCTGACATGTGTTGAACACAATTGAGTTTAAAACCATAATTTTTCAATACTCAGCAAGAAGAATAAAAAATTGTCTCTGACATGTGTTTAACAAATGAGTTTAAAAACGATAATTTTCAATACCCAGCAAGAAAAAATAAAACAATGTCTCTGACATGTGTTGAACACAATTGAGTTTAAAACCATAATTTTTCAATACTCAGCAAGAAAGAATAAAACAATGTCTCTGACATGTGTTTAACAAAACTGAGTTTAAAACGATAATTTTCAATACCAGTAAGAAAGAATAAAATAATGTTCTGACATGTGTTTAACAAACTGAGTTTAAAACGATAATTTTCAATACCCAGCAAGAAAGAAAGAATAAAACATTTCCTCTGGTATGTGTTTACAAAAACGAGTTTAAAACCATAATTTTCAATACCCAGTAAAGAAAGAATAAAATAATATTCTGACATGTGTTTTAACAAAACTGAGTTTAAAAGCGATAATTTTCAATACCCAGTAAGAAAGAATAAAACAATGTCTCTGATATGTGTTTAACAAAACTGAGTTTAAAACGATAATTTTCAATACCCCAGAAAGAAAGAATAAAATAATGTCCCTTGACATGTGTTTAAAAACTGAGTTTTAAACGATAATTTTTCAATACCCAGTAAGAAAGAATAAAACAATGTCTCTGACATGTGTTTAACAAAAACTGAGTTTTTAAAACGTAATTTTCAATACCCAGAAAGAAAGAATAAAACAATCTCTGACATGTGTTTAAACAAAACTGAGTTTAAAAACGATAATTTTCAATACCCAGCAAAGAATAATGAAACAATTTCTGGCATGGTTTAAAAAACTGAGTTTAAAACGATAATTTCAATACCCAGCAAGAAGAATAAAACAATGTCTCTAACATGTGTTTAACAAAATTGAGTTTAAAACCATAATTTTCAATACTCAGCAAGAAAGAATAAAACAATGTCTCTGACATGTGTTTAACAAAACTGAGTTTAAACCATAATTTTCAATACCAGAAAGAAAGAATAACACAATGTCTCTGACATGTGTTTAACAAAACTGAGTTAAAACATAATTTTCAATACCCAGCAAGAAAGAATAAAACAATTTCTCTGGCATGTCTTTAAAAAACTGAGTTTAAAACGATAATTTTCAATACCCAGCAAGAAAGAATAAAACAATTTCTCTGGCATGTGTTTAAAAAACAGAGTTTAAAACAATAATTTTCAATACCCAGCAAGAAAGAATAAAACAATGTCTCTGACATGTGTTTAAAAAACTGAGTTTAAAACCATAATTTTCAATACCCAGTAAGAAAGAATAAAACAATGTCTCTGACATGTGTTTACAAAACTGAGTTTAAAACGATAATTTCAATACCAACAAGAAAGAATAAAACAATGTCCTCTGACATGTGTTTAACAAAACTGAGTTTAAAACGATAATTTTCAATACCCCAGAAAGAAAAATAAAATAATGTCTCTGACATGTGTTTAACAAAACTGAGTTTAAAACGATAATTTTCAATACCCAGCAAGAAAGAATAAAACAATGTCTCTGACATGTGTTTAACAAAACTGAGTTTAAAAACCATAATTTTCAATACCCAGAAAGAAAAGAATAAAACAATGTCTCTGACATGTGTTTTAACAAAATGAGTTTAAAACGATATTTTCAATACCCAGCAAGAAAGAATAAAACATTTCTCTGGCATGTGTTTAAAAACGATTTTAAAGATAATTTTCAATCCCCAGCAAGAAAGAATAAAACAATTTCTCTGGCATGTGTTAAAAAAACTGAGTTTAAAACAATAATTTTCAATACCCAGCAAGAAAGAATAAAAAATGTCTCTGACATGTGTTTAAAAACTGAGTTTAAAACCATAATTTTCAATACCCAGTAAGAAGAATAAAACAATGTCTCTGACATGTGTTTAGCAAAACTGAGTTTAAACCATAATTTTCAATACCAAAAGAAAGAATAAAACATGTCTCTGACATGTGTTTTGACCAAATGAGTTTAAAACCAATAATTTTCAATACCCAAAAGAAAGAATAAAACAATGTCTCTGACATGTGTTTAACAAAACTGAGTTTAAACCATAATTTCAATACCAGCAAGAAGAATAACAATTTCTCTGTCTGTGTTTAAACAAAACTGAGTTTAAAACCATAATTTTTCAATACCAGTAAGAAAGAATAAATTATGTCTCTGACATGTGTTTAACAAAACTGAGTTTAAACGATAATTTTCAATACCCCAGCAAAGAAAGAAAAGAATAAAACATTTCTCTGTATGTGTTTAACAAAACTGAGTTTAAAACGATAAATTTTCAATACCCAGTAAGAAAGAATAAAATAATGTCTCTGACATGTGTTTTAACAAAACTGAGTTTAAAACGATAATTTTCAATACCCAGTGAGAAAAAATAAAACAATGTCTCTGCATGTGTTTAAACAAAACTGAGTTAAAACCATAATTTTCAATACTAGAAAGAAAGAATAAAACAATTTCTCTGGTATGTGTTTAACAAAACTGAGTTTAAAACGATAATTTTCAATACTCAGCAAGAAAGAATAAAACAATGTCTCTGACATGTGTTTAACAAAACTGAGTTTAAAACGATAATTTTCAATACCCAGCAAGAAAAAATAAAACAATGTCTCTGACATGTGTTGAACACAATTGAGTTTAAAACCATAATTTTCAATACTCAGCAAGAAAGAATAAAACAATGTCTCTGACATTGTGTTAACAAACTGAGTTTAAACGATAATTTTCATACCAGAAAAAAAAACAATGTCTCTGACATGTGTTGAACACAATTGAGTTTAAAACCATAATTTTCAATACTCAGCAAGAAAGAATAAAACAATGTCTCTGACATGTGTTAACAAAACTGAGTTTAAAACGATAATTTTCAATACCCATGTAAGAAAGATAAAATAATGTCTCTGACATGTGTTTAACAACAAACTGAGTTTAAAACGATAATTTTCAATACCAGCAAGAAAGAAAGAATAAAACAATTTCTCTGGTAATGTGTTTAACAGAACTGAGTTTAAAACCATAATTTTTCATACCCAGTAAGAAAGAATAAAATAATATCTCTGACATGTGTTTAACAAAACTGAGTTTAAACGATAAATTTTTCAATACCCAGTAAGAAAGAATAAAACAATGTCTCTGATATGTGTTTAACAAAACTGAGTTTGAAACGATAATTTTCAATACAGAAAGAAAGAATAAAATAATGTCTCTGACATGTGTTTAAAAAAACTGAGTTTAAAACGATAATTTTCAATACCCAGTAAGAAAGAATAAAACATGTCTCTGACATGTGTTTAACAAAAACTGAGTTTAAACGATAATTTTCAATACCCAGAAAGAAAGAATAAAACAATGTCTTGACATGTGTTTAACAAAATGAGTTTAAACGATAATTTTCAATACCCAGAAGAAAGAATGAAACAATTTCTCTGGCATGTGTTTAAAACAAACTGAGTTTTAAAACGATAATTTTTCAATACCAGCAAGAAAGAATAAAACAATGTCTCTACATGTGTTTAAACAAAATTGGAGTTTAAAACCATAATTTTCAATCTCAGCAAGAAAGAATAAAACAATGTCTCTGACATGTGTTTAACAAAACTGAGTTTAAAACCATAATTTTTCAATACCCAGAAAGAAAGAATAAAACAATGTCTCTGACAGTGTTTAACAAAACTGAGTTTAACCATAATTTTCAATACCCAGCAAGAAAGAATAAAAAATTTCTCTGGCATGTCTTTAAAAAAAACTGAGTTTAAAACGATAATTTTCAATACCAGCAAGAAAGAATAAACAATTTCTCTGGCATGTGTTTAAAAAACAGAGTTTAAAACATAATTTTCATACCCAGCAAGAAAGAATAAAACAATGTCTCTGACATGTGTTTAAAAAACTGAGTTTAAAACCATAATTTTCAATACCCAGTAAGAAAGAATAAAACAATGTCTCTGACATGTGTTTAGCAAAACTGAGTTTAAAACGATAATTTTCAATACCCAACAAGAAAGAATAAAACAATGCTCTGACATGTGTTTAACAAAACTGAGTTTAAAACGATAATTTTCAATACCCAGAAAGAAAAAATAAAATAATGTCTCTGACATGTGTTTTAACAAAACTGAGTTTAAACGATAATTTTCAATACCCAGCAAGAAGAATAAAACAATGTCTCTGACATGTGTTTAACAAAACTGAGTTTAAAACCATAATTTTCAATACCCAGAAAGAAAGAATAAAACAATGTCTCTGACATGTGTTTAACAAAACTGAGTTTAAAACGATAATTTTCAATACCCAGCAAGAAAGAATAAAACAATTTCTCTGGCATGTGTTTAAAAAACTGAGTTTAAAAACGATAATTTTCAATACCAGCAAGAAAGAATAAAACAATTTCTCTGGCATGTGTTTTAAAAACTGAGTTTAAAACAATAATTTTCAATACAGCAGAAAGAATAAACAATGTCTCTGACATGTGTTTAAAAACTGAGTTTAACCATAATTTTCAATAACCACGTACGAAAGATAAAACAGATGTCTCTGACTGTGTTTTAGCAAAACTCGAGTTTTAAAAAAGGCTAATTTTCAATACCTCAACAAGAAAGAATAAAATTGTCTCTGCTGTGTTTGACAAACTGAGTTTAAAACATAATTTCAATACAGAAGAAAGAATAAAAAAATGTCTCTGACCNATGTGTTTACAAACCAACTGAGTTTAAAAAAACCATAATTTTCCATACCCAGCAAGAAAGAATAAAAACAATTTCTCTGGTATGTGTTTAACATAAACTGAGTTTAAAAACCAATAATTTTCAAAATACCCCATAAGAAAGAATAAAATAATATCTTGACATGTGTTTAACAAACTGAGTTTAAAAACGATAATTTTCAATACCCAGAAAGAAAGAATAAAATATGTCTCTGACATGTGTTTAACAAAACTGATAAAACGATAATTTTCAATACCCAGCAAGAAGAATAAAACAATGTCTATGGCATAGTGGTTTCTGGTTTAAAACGATAATTTTCAATACCAGCAAGAAAGAAATAAAACAATTTCTCTGGCATGTGTTTAAAAAACTGGTTAAACGATAATTTATAACCCAGCAAGAAAAGAATAAAACAATGTCATCTGACATGTGGTTAAAAAACTGAGTTTACAAACCATAATTTTCAAATACCCAGTAAGAAAGAATAAAACAATGTCTCTGACATGTGTTTAGCAAAAACTGAGTTTAAAACGATAATTTTCACTACCCAACAAGAAAGAATAAAACAATATTTTCTGACATGGTGTTTAAAAACTGAGTTTGAAAAACATACCATTTTCAATACCAGAAAGAAGAATAACACAATTTCCTCTGGCATGTGTTTAAAAACTGAGTTCAAACAATAATTTTCAATAACCCAACAAGAAAGAATAAAACAATATGTCTCTGACATGTGTTAACAAAAACTGAAGTTTAAAACGATATTTTTTCCCCAAATTTTACCCCAGCAAAAAGAAAGAAAAAATTAAAAATTAAAATGGTTCCCCCCTTTCAAAGAAAACATGGGTTTTGGGTTTACAAAACTGGTTTAACAATATTTTCAATACCCACAAGAAAGAATAAACAATGTCTCTGACATGTGTTTAAAAACTGAGTTTAAAACCATAATTTTCGATACCCAGCAAGAAGAATAAAAACATGTCTCTGACATGTCTTTAACAAAACTGTGTTTAAAACGGATAATTTTCAAATACTCAGGCAAGAAAGAATAAAACAATGTTCTGACATGTGTTTAACAAAACTGAAGTTTAAAACCATAAATTTCAATACCCAGCAAAGAAAAAAAAAAAAAAAAAAAAAAAAAAAAAGGAAAAAAAAAAAAGAAAAAAAAAAAAAAAAAAAAAAAAAAAAAAAAAAAAAAAAAAAAAAAGAATCAAATTGTTGGAAAGCAATAAAAACAATTTCTCTGAATGATGTGTTTAACAAACTGAGTTTAAAACTAATTTTCAATACCCAGTAAGAAAGAATAACATAATATCTCTGACATGTGTTTACAAAACTGAGTTTAAAAAACGATAATTTCAATCCCCAGTAAGAAGAAATAAAATAATGTCTACTGACATGTGTTTAACAAAATGAGTTTAAAACGATAATTTCAATACCCAGTAGAAGATAAAACAATGTCTCGATATGTGTTTTAACAGAAACTGAGTTTAAACGAAGTGAGAGTTCTCAATACCAGAAGAAAAGAATAAAATAATGCTCTCTGACATGTGTTTAACAAAATTGCGTTTAAAACGATAAATTTTCATACCCAGCAAGAAAGAATAAAACAATGTTCGACATGTGTTTAACAAAACTGAGTTTAACGATAATTTTCAATGCCAGCAAAGAAAGAATAAACAATGTCTCTGACCACTGTGTTTACAAAATTGAGTTAAAACCATAATTTTCAAATATCAGCAAGAAAGAATAACAATGTCTCGACATAGTGTTTAAAAAACTGAGTTTAAACGATAATTTTCAATACCCATGCAAGAAAGATACACAATGTCTCCCAGCTTAAAATAACCAAACGAGGGTTGACATACCGTGAAAATCCAACCACCAAAATCAGAGTATTCTACCTTGCAATAAAGGGGAAAGATAAGGTGGACCTGGTAAACCCCATTAAAAGTTTCTAAAATTAAAAATGAAAGAAACGAATTTCTACGGCCCAGATTTATTACGTTTTCCAACAGTTCAAAGCAGGAAATGTTTGGGAATCCACGGTGTCTTGGGAGGAAATCTTTCGTATTGGACATGAAAGAAAACCTAAAGCTGATCTTCGCCATTATGGAACAGTGCCAAGAATATAGGTTGGCGACCAATTGGAGAGACGATTGAGTGGAATGTCGGCGTTTCTGTTGAGAATCGTCGAGTCAGGTTTTAAAACATGGCAAAAAAAGAAAGACGATAGGATCCATAAACGAAGTCGTGAAAATATTCATCGAATTTTTACAAAGGTAAGTCAAATTTAGGTAAAATTCGGTAGATCCGGGAGAGAAATAATTCACACTGGATTCTCCGTTGCGCTACAAGATTTTCATGTGTGCTTTGGTTTTGTAGCCAAAACTGGTTCTTATAATACGCCAGAACAGCCTTTAGAGAACCTCCAACGTAGGTGAATACATACATGCATTAAATTCCTAACAAAGAAGTAAAGATATGAAATACAGACTTTATTGGTCTGAACCATAGAACATGAACATATACTAAGTCCCTCACTTAAATGGACATAGACACCAATCGTCTAGTCCATCTTAATGGAAAGAGAGAGAGAGAGAGAGAGAGAGAGAGAGAGAGGAGAGAGAGAGAGTTTTGAAAGAAAACGGTAATTCGAATTTCTTGGAGAAAAAAGAATTAAGAACAAGGTTAAAGTTGGATGGGTAAACCATTCAACGGAGGGATGTGAGACCGTATATATGTATGCAGCGGATAACCCCACAAATAGACTTTAACAATAAAAACGGAAGTTCTGGGTTTGGATCCGGAAGAGGAATGGGTGACCTCTCACCCGAGACGAGAAACGAAGATAGCAAAATCGTTACTTTTCAGGCTGGGCCTTCTGTGTAAGGGCAGTACGGGGCTTCCCGGGTTCCCCCGTGATGATTACGATAGAGAAGTTGGATATAAATAACTGTCTCACTCTTTTCTCTTTCTCTCTCTCTCTCTCTCTCTCTCTCTCTCTCTCTTCTCTCTCTCTCTCTCTCTCTCTCTCTCTCTCTCTCTCTCTCTCTCTCCGAGGTCAGTACCATGTCTTGAGCAGCAATATGTTGATATCCGTGAAGTATATATGTAGTATGAGAGAGAGAGGAGCAGAGGAGGAGAGAGGAGAGAGAGAAGAGAGAAGAGAGAGAGAGAGAGAGAGAGAGAGAGAGGAGAGAGAGAGAGAGAGAGAGAGAGAGAGAGAGAGAGTTGTAAGGTCACTTCTTCTAAGACGTATCGATTTAATGGATCGGACGCGACGTGCAGGAGCGCTTCATTTATTGTCACGCCGTCTGCCCTTTCAACGTAAAAGGGCTAGCATGGCAAGCGAAAAAAATAAGGGAATCGAGAAAAACGAATTTTTTCTCCATACTATCCGAGCCTCGGCGAAGAGGAGTCGTCAGGGTCAGCCACACACTGCTCCTCTCGGGTCGAGCGCACGAGGCACGCCAGAAGATTGACAGAGTGTATTTTATTTAAAGTCTAGTTGTGGGTTTTATCCGCTGGTCAATTGCTGGCCCTCCGGACCAGATAGTGTAGTACACAATGCCAACGTGTTACCTCTTGTCTGTCTAGTAGATCATACTTTTCTCCAGTAATTCGAGAGTTACCGGTTTTCTTTCCAAAATCTCTCTCTCTTCTCTCTCTCTCTTCTCTCTCTCTCTCTCTCTCTCTTCCATTAAGATGGACTAGACGATTGGTGTCTATGTCCATTAAGGTGAGGGAACTTGTTATATGTCATGTTCTATGTGTTCAGACAATAAAGTCTGTAATTTTATTCTTGTCCTCTTGTTAGATTTATCATGTATGGTTATTCCACCTACGTTGGAAAGGTTTCTCTAAAAGGCTTTCTGGCGTTTATAAAGAACCCAGTTTTGGCTACTAAAACCAAAGCTCAAATTGAAAATCTTGTAGGGCGGCAACGGAGAATCACAGTGTGATTTTATTCTCTTCCCCGGATCACCGAATTTTACTTAAATTTGACTTACCTTTGTAATTCGATGAATATTTCACGTACTTCTGTTATGGATCCTATCGTCTTTCTTTTTGTTGCCAATGTTTGTTAAAACCTGACTCGACCGATTCTACAACGAACGACCGACATTCACTTCAATCGGTTATTGGTTCGCCAACCTATATTTGGCACTGTTCATAAATGGCTGAGATCAGCTTAGGTTTTCTTTCAATGTGCCAATAACGAAAGATTCCTCCCAAGACACCGTGATTCCCAAATCATTTCCTGCTTTGAACTTGTTGGATAAACGTCATTAAAATTGGGCGTAGAATTTCGTTTCTTTCATTTTTAAATTTTAAGAAACTTTAATTGTTTTAACCCGTCCACTCTTAATCTTTCCCTTTATTGGCAAGCTTAGAATACTTACTGATTGTTGGTTGGCTTGGATTTTACGGTATGGTCAACCCTCGTTTGGTTATTTTAAATGCTTGGAGAAATTGTTTTATTCTTTCATTTTTGCTGGGTATCTGAAAATTATCGTTTTAAAACTACAGTTTTTTTAAACACATGTCAGCAGACATTGTTTTATTCTTTCTATGCTGCAGTATTGAAAAATTATGGTTTTATACTCAATTTTGTTACACATGTCAGGAGACATTGATTTTATTCTTCTTGCTGGGCATTGAAAATTATCGTTTTAACTCAGTTTTGTTAAACACATGTCAGAGACATTGTTTTATTCTTTCTTAGCTGGGTATTGGAAAATTATCGGTTTAACCGCATTTTGTTAAACAACATGTCAGAGACATTATTTTATTCTTCTTTTGGGTATTGAGAATTATGCGTTTTTAAAACTCAGTTTTGTTAAACAATATCAGAGACATTGTTTTATTCTTTCTTACTGGGTATTGAAATTATCGTTTTAACTCAGTTTTGTTAAACACAGTCAAAGACATTATTTTATTCTTTCTTACGGTATTGAAATTCGTTTAAACTCAGTTTGTTTAACACATGTCAGAGATATTATGTTATTCTTTCTTACTGGGTATTGAAAATTATGGTTTTAAACTTCAGTTTTGTTAACACATATCAGAGAAATTGTTTATTCTTTCTTGCTGGGTATCTGAAAAATTATGGTTTTAACTCCAGTTTTGTTAAACACATGTCAGAGTACATTGTTTTACTTCTTTCTTGCTGAAAGTATTGAAAAATTATCGTTTAACTCAGTTTTGGTTAAAGACATGTAGAAGACATTGTTTTATTCTTTTCTTGCTGGGTATTGAAATTTGGGTTTTAAAACTCAGTTTTTTAAACACATCGTCAGAGACAATTGTTTATTCTTTCTTGCTGGGTATTGAAATTATTGTTTAAACTCAGTTTTTGGTTAAACACATGTCTGAGACATTATTTATTCTTTGCTTGCTGGGATTGAAATTAATCGTTTTTTAAACTCAGTTTTGTTAACCATGTCAGAGACATTGTTTTATTCTTTCTGTTGGGTTTGAAAATTATGGTTTTAAAACTCAGTTTTTAAACACATGCAGAAGAAATTGTTTTAATTCTTTCTTTCTGGGTATTGAAATTAATGGTTTCAATCCAGTTTTTAAAAACACATGTCAGAAAATATTGTTTTATTCTTTCTTGTTGGGTATGTGAAAATTATCGTTATTTAACCACTCAGTTTTGGCTACACACATGGTCAGAGACATGTTTTTATTTTTCTTACTGGGTATTGACATTTGGGTTTATAAACACTCAGTTTTTTAAACACATGTCAGACGACATTGTTTTATCTCTTTCTTGCCTGGGTAATTGAAAATTATCTGTTTTAAAAACTAGTTTTTTAAACAATGCCAGAAGAAATTGTTTTATTCTTCTTGCTGGGGTATTGAAATTATCGTTTTAACTCAGTTTTTAAACACATGCCAAGAGACATTAGGTTTTATTCTTTTTCTTGCTGGGTATTGAAAATTATCGTTTTAAACCTCAGTTTTGTTAAACACATGTCAGAGACATTATTTTATTCTTCTCTTTCTGGGTATTGAAAATTATCGTTTTAACTTTCCGTTTTGTTAAGCACATGTCAGAGATATTATTTTTAATTCTTCTTACTTGGTATGAACATTATGGTTTTAACTCAGTTTTGTTAAACACATACCAGAGAATTGTTTATCTTTCCTTGCGGGTATTTGAAAATTAATGGTTTTACACTCAGTTTTGTTACAACGACATGTCAGAGACATTGTTTTATTCTTTCTTCTGGTATTGAAATATTATGGTTTTTAAAACTCAGTTTTGTCAAACACATGTCGACGAGACAATTGTTTTTATTCTTTCTTGTTGGTATTGAAAATTAATCGTTTTAAACTCAGTTTGCTAAAACACATGTCAGAGACCATGTTTTATTCTTTCTTACTGGTATTGAAATTATGGTTTTAAACTTATTTTTTAAAACACATGTCAGAGACATTGTTTTATTCTTTCTTGCTGGGTATTGAAAATTATTGTTTTAAAAACTCATTTTTTAAACACATGCCAGAGAATTGTTTTAAATTCTTTCTTGCTGGGTAATTGAAAAATATCGTTTTTAAACTCAGTTTTTTAAACACATGCCAGAGAAATGTTTTATTCTTTCTTGCTGGGGTATTGAAAATTATCGTTTTAAAAAACTCAGTTTTGTTAACCACATGTTCAGCGACATTGTTTTATTCCTTTCTTCTGGGTATTGAAAATTTATTGGTTTTAAACTCAGTTTTGTTAAACCGTCAGAGACATTGTTTTATTCTTCTTGCTGGGTATTGAAATTATTCGTTTTAACCTCGTTTTGTTAAACACCTGTCAAGACTTATTTTATTTTTCTTTCTGGGATGTGAAAATTATCGTTTTAAACTTCAGTTTTGTTAAACACATGTCAGAGACTTGTTTTTTCTTTCTTGTTGGGTATTTGAAAATTATCGGTTTTAAACTCAGTTTTGCTAAACACAGTCAGAGACATTGTTTTATTCTTTCTTAACTTGGGTATTGAAAATTTATAGGGTTTTAAACTCAGTTTTTTAAACAAATGTCAGAACGCATTGTTTTAATTCTTCTTGCTGGGTATTGAAATTATTGTTTAAATCACTTTGAAAGATATATATATATATATATATATATATTTGGTACTAATGCGAATAACGCGCAAGAGATAATATCATTAGATTACGTATAAAAAGGATTACATTTCACGGAAATACCTGAAACCTTTGAGACACTAGTATTTAGGATTTGGGTAAGTGTTAGGATTTGGGTAAGAGTTAGTTATAGTTTTAGGGCTAGAGATAGGGTTAGGGTTCGGGTTGTTTTTAGGGTTAGTGTTAGGGTTAGGATTAAGATTCTTCGGGAATTCTGTAATCAAATGCTATTTATACATACAATGCAATTCTAATGATATTATCTCTTGCGCTCTATTCTGCATTTGTACCATATATATATATATACATATATATATATATATATATATTATATATATATATATATATATATATATAAGAGAGAGAGAGAGAGAGAGAGAGAGAGTTCACAAAGAGCCAAATTAAGGAGTAGACACATATTGAATGAACGAGTAAATCTGTTTCTTCTGGGTGATTATTTTTCGAAATGGAATTGCTAAGTTGAAATATCTGAGGAGTACAATACAAGGAGTGATGTCAAATAACTTAGAAATCCAGTAATTGTAGTGAAGACAGACACGGTTGTCTGCCCCTAGATCAGCCGACTTATGAATGCTAAAAGAATCTCCACCTTAACTGTACCACAGTTAAACCCTATTTTCGATTAAAGCTTAAATTAAAGCAATTATCTTGGTCATTTTTCCAAACAGTTATTCAAATATAACTCAACTCTGTACTTAACTGGGTGACCACTTAAGCGACAACAGATACTGAAAACAATCAAAGTCCTTTGTTTATCAAATTGACTTATTTCATTGAGCATTCATTATTCCAAACAAGTTCGATAAACAAAAAACAACCAACTTTAACTGTGGTCCACTTAAGGGGGTGATTCTTTAGTATCTATAGTTGCTGATCTAGGGTTGACAACTATGGCTGACTTCACCACAGTATCATAAACAAATAATTCGTTAAGTCGTTCCATTCTTATACGTTTTCAATTTGGCAAAGATTTTCCCCTCAATTTTTCAAATAAGGAATAAATGGGAAAAAAGGTGCCGGTGAATTGAGACGGGTGATAAATGAAGTTTATAATAGTGCCATTGTCACATGAAAATAAGGATACTGGTATTTTGTCAGACCTCGGTGTATCTAGTTGCCTGTGGAGACACTAGTTGCAACTGGCGGTCTTGCACGATAAATGTCTTGAAGAATATTCTGATAAAAGTATCTCGGAATTGTTTGCTCATGGTGCAATATAGAATGAAATTGATACCGTTATTAATTAACGTGAGAATGTCCAATGTGTCGGCGAAAATCCCGTAGTAGAGTTCAAAGAAAGAACTCATCGATCCACTGAGAATATTCAAAACACCCTGGGGGATTTCAGTGACAAGGAACAGGACTACAACCGCTAAAAGCATCTTTGTCGTCCGGTTGGTCTTTCTCTCCCGGCCGCCATCGTCGTCAGTTCTTGCGCTTCGGCTCTGCAATCGTTTGCGCCGTTTCTCGGCGTCTTTCATGGCTTTCACTAAAAGAATGCTGAGCACTGTCAGAAAGACGCACGGTACCAATTTGACAAGAATGGCCTGTACCAAAAATTCAGAGTTCGGGATATTTTCTCGCCTCGGTGTTTTCCTTATAATTGATATACCAAGTCGTGGAAGTGTTGTCAGTCCTCTTGATTTCAAGGGTGGCGCTATTCGGCATACAAACAACAGTCGTCACTATAGTCACCGCAACCACTGAGAGCTGGGCCCTTTGGATTGTGCACACGTAGGTACTTTGTCGAGGGTATTTTATAAAAATGTATCGGAAAAGTGCCAAGGTGACAGTCAACCAAATGGATATAGAATGCACGACCACACTGCAAATAGCAAAGGCAAAAAGAAATCGGGCGGCCCCTAGGGTGTCCCGGGCCTCCGAAGGTTCTGTGCCATAGATAACATACTGTTGAAGGGCAAATGGAAAATAAAGTGCCATTGTCAGGCCGTCAGAGATTGCTAAACCTGTGAGGATAATATTCGATGGGGATATCATATTCTTTTGTGTAAGAACAATAATATTGAGTACGTTGGCGATAACACCGAGAATGCAAACAATGGCTGCGACATAGCCGTGGATACCAGCGTACCATTTGGAGTAATAGAATAAGAATGAAAGAGTCTCGTCTAGTGGCATATCTGTCACCATTTCAGAGCTGTCCGGTATTGCTGAGGACTGTGTAACTTTTTCGTCGTCGTACACACTTCTTTCGTAAAGATTTCGAATCGCCGCCATTTTCTTATTCGTATTTAAATCGTGAGCTTGTTTTTCTCTTGAGTCAGTTTTTTTCTCTTTTATTTGTGCCTTTTTATTTTATTTAAAAAGAAAATATTTCAATTCTGTTCCTGTCGTTGTTCGTAATTTCTAAAATGGGTTGGCAATTCCATTCCGTCTTTTAGCTGTGGCATTTGTTCAATCTCAACGTTGGTAAAAATCGAACTGAAATGTCTTTGAAAAAGAAAATTCTTCATTTTTTAGAATGGGCATCTTTTCATTCTCAACTGCAAAATGTCTTTTATTTTTATTTTCTTTTACGAAACCGCAGAAATATTTTCACCATTAAAAGAAAGCAGTAGGACCACAAAAAAAAGGAGAAACTTTTTGTCTCTTTGAAAAAAAGGGTTTTTTCAAAATTCTTCCTCCAAAAATGATTGGCTACCTGAAGCGTTCGCACAGATGATTACAGGTGGGTTTTCCAATGAATCTGAAATTAAAGAAAAACATAATCGTTAGCAATTAGAGTAGAAAGAAAAAAATTAAAAGATTTGTAAAACAATAGAAAGACATTCGATTACGAATTAAAACATTATAAACACTTTAACTATAACATATCAATACCATACAACATAATCCCCAATAATGCTAACACGATGTTAAAACCAATTACTAAAAAGTATAAATATAAATACACGATATGTATCACTTCCTAACCGTTAGGCATGGCATAATTAATATGCCGTTAAAATCAATAAATAAACAAACAAACACTTTATCTGGTCCCACACAAGTTTGAAGTTTAAATATTTTGTTGTTGAAGCCATTAACTCTGTCCTGCAGTTGATAAAACCCTTCTTTATTTTTACACACATGTTCATTTTTCGGTCATCAATATTATTTATTGTATGTTAAAAATATAACATTCTTAACAAGAAATTTGGATTTCGTGAACACATAAACACACATTTTACAATAATGGATTCGACAATACGGTGGTTTTTGAAAGGTAAAAGGTGAATAATTTTTATTTTTCGGACTGTTATCCTCATCTTTATTGTGGTATGTATAAACACAACGTCAAGGCCACTATATCCTCCGGCCTTCCTTGGGTGTTCCCTGGTATCCGGGTATAGTAATGATCCAGCCTGGGAAATCATATATATATATATATATATATATATGTGTGTGTGTGTGTGTGTGTGTGTGTATGTATCAAAGGCAGTTGTGTGTATGTATGTGTGTCCGGAGGAAACTATGAAGATAAAACAATTAATGACAAAGTAAATATAAGTACATATTCACTATCACCACATCTTGCTTTTTGAGAAAAAATAATGAAGATTTGATTTATATTTGTGAAGATAATTAAAAATAGAATTTTGATGAAAACAACATTCTTATTTTTGCATTTAATATCTTGAATAGTAGACATTAACGTTTCTTTTCAGAGTGGCTGGATCAATGCAAGGTCTTTTTTAACATGGGGATTTTAATGCTACAAAGACCCAACTCACGATTCAGTAATAATGGATTTACTAACTTGAAAAAAATCCCACCTATATCCAGACGATGCCAGGTAACCGCTTCTAGTTTTTAATAGTTTTCAATAATATATATATATATATATATATATATATATATATATATATATATATATAAAAACACGAGACTCAATGACGACAAATAGGAACGCCGGTAAATGAAGAAAGCAAAAGCAAGAACGAATAACGGATTACGTTCACACGAGGCACGGGTTAAAAAACTGTCCAATTTTTTCAAAAAGTCAACGTCTCTGATGACGGATAAACATCTGAAACCATTGGTAAGACGAACTTTGTATTGGTGACTTAAATATATATATATATATATATATATATATATATATATATATATATATATATATATATATATGATAGCGAAGTGTCTTCTCGCATTACAAAGTTAGAGGGTGTATCAGAGATTGATCTTCTCTGAAAAGGTCAGCCTAGCGAGGGGAGTAAGATGCTGAAAGACCCGAAACTATTCATTAACCCAAGCAGATTACATTGCTGACGACTCTCTCCGCCGGCCCGAAGGAGCGTATATTTGAAGTATATATATATATATATATATATATATATATATATAACAGATGATATAATATGTTGTTGTTATTATGGTATACTTCTTTTTCGGTATTTGCGATAATTATTTGGAAAATAATTTTCACACATTCATGATCTCATATATATATATATATATATATATATATATATATATATATATATTGAGGACCAAATCTGAAGATTTAATAGGCGAAAAACTGTCAATAACCAGGTGTTGACTCCAAGTCCACGCAAGCTTAACTAAATATAAACGCTTTATCATTGATATTAAGCACTATTTGCTTAGAAATATAGTGCTCATAATATATATATATATATATATATAAAATATAAATAATATAATATAATATAATAAATATAATATAATATAATAAGATAAATATATAAAGGTTTTACATATCTATTTATTAGGTGACAAAGGAACATTCTTAAAAATCTATTTTATATTGAGCACTCTACCAATAATATTGCCTTTGGTACGCCATTCCAGCAAAAGCTGAAACAGTGACCATCTCACACTATATATATATATATATATATATATATATATATACAGAGAGAGAGAGAGAGAGAGAGAGAGAGAGAGAGAGAGAGAGAGAGAGAGAGAGAGAGAGAGAGAGAGAGAGAGAGAGAAACACGTGACAAGTCTATTTATATTTCTCCAACTTACTTTTCATTGCCTCTTAATGAAAAACAATAACACACCTTATCTTATTTTATTATAACACAATAATTAAACAATAATCGCTAAGATCCTATTACTGAATAAATATACCAGTATAAATACACACGTTCTACTATATTAAGAAACAAAACTTTTATCGTATATTGGCTGAATCTTATCTTTCGTTGCCCAAACCAATAATAATTCTTATATATTAAACATTAAAAATTTAACGAGGATTTCTCATAATGTTTATATTTGATCTTTTGGAAAAAATGTTTTTTTAGATAATTCCATATTACCATCTACATTGAGACGTAAAAACACCGCTGTTACCCATTTTTCAAAACAAAGTACCAGCGTTAATTAACTGCGAATCTGTTTTTAACAGTCATAACTACAACACAAGCTCTTGCAGTTAGCTGTGTCAAGATCTTGATTAATTTAGTGGATTTAACCTTGAAGATCGTTATGGTAAAACTCGAGTAGGTTATATATATATATGTGTGTATTTAGGCAGCATTTTTTCTTGTAGGCATATATTGTTACAAAACAATGTGGTATATCTATTTAAATATCCATTAGGAGAGTGTATCTCTAATAAAAATATATACATTGGTGTAACCACAACTAACCTTTCCAGACGGCTTACAATGCGCCTTACAGACAATAGCTCAAAAGGCCAACATCTAAAATCACACTCTTGTCCCAATAATAAAAATACTTAACGATAACACTACCCTTATAGAAACACAATCATGTAAACAAGGACTAAAAATCTTAAAAGCACTGCATATTAGACACAAAAATCCACCAACATTCTAAAATGTCTGTAATTACAATAAAATTATAATAGCAAAAGTAGTAATAATAATGACAACAATAATAATAACACTAATAATAATAACAACAACAATAATAAACACAACCTATATAAATGGTAAATGGAATAACCCATTGTTGTACGGTTTCAAAATACCTTGAAGATGGCCCACGATAGGGCAGAAAGTACTTGGTCTATGACATATGGCAAATACATCGCCAGATATTACAAAAAT
>CM042159.1:20365941-20393441 GCA_023376005.1 Doryteuthis pealeii | reverse complement strand
CATCCTTAAAGAGAACCAGATAAAAGAGACCCAATAGTCATTATACACTGACCCCATTACAAGAAATGGTTATTGACCAATTCCAAATTGTCCAAGTCTATCGGGAACTTCATTGGAATCAACAGACAAACGAATCATATTAAACATCAGTAAGTTAAAAAAACAAAAACAAATAAATTATGAGAGGGAGTCAAAAAGTAATGCCATTTTGTTTAGGACAGGTATAATCACAAACACAGGAACATGTATCATACATGAAAATGAAGCTGTCCTCTGTGTATCACATCTCTGCTTCTTCACATAGGTGAGTCAAAGAGTAATGCCATTTTATTTAGAACAAATATAATTACCAACACAGGAATTGTATCATACATAAAAATGAAGCTGGTCCTATGTGGATTATATTCATACTTCTCCAGATACACACCATTTCTTCTCAATAGCAATGTTCCACCTTCAAATGAGAGCATGTATCCCTTACCCGTAAAATTATTTTCTCTGAGCCACTTCTTCGCCACAGATTTCACTTCCTCGTCACTGAAATAATGTTTGCCTCGCTTCAGTCTCATGAAAGTGAGTTTGAGAGACAAACATTATTCCAGTGACGAGGAAGTGAAATGTGTAATGAAGAAGTAGCTCTCATTCGAAGGTAAAACTTTGCTATGGAGATAAACGGTGACTATGTCGAGAACTAGGGATGTGAACCACAGAGGACCAGCTTCATTTTGATGTAGGATACATGTTCCTGTGTTGGTAATTATACCTGTCCTAAACAAAATGGCATTACTCGTAGTTATAGAACTACATTTTAACAGATACACATATATGTGTGTGTGTATGTTTGTCCATACGTGTGTGAAATGTTTGAGACGCATTCTAAACATTAAGTGGAATTCCAACAAACCTAACACAGAAGTCCTTGTAAGGGCAGGATGCTCACGCATTGAAACTCTTATCATAACGGCTCAAATGCGTTGGGCAGGTCATGTGCGTATGAGTGATGCTATATTGCCAAAGCAACTCTTTTACGGTCAGCTGCGTGATGGCAAAAGGCCACAGCATAAGAGGTATAAGGATTGCTTAAAAAACAGCAGAAGAGGTATAGGGATTGCTTAAAAAACAACCTTGTAAAAATAAAAATAAATCCTGACAACTGGGAAAAGCTGACATTGGAGAGAACTGACTGGAGAGTTCATGTGGATGATGGTTGTACCAGTTTTGAGAGTGAAAGAATCGTGCATGAAAACCTAAAGCGTTAATTTTGAAAGGGTTACACCTGTCATATTGTAGAGAACATGGAGGGTTGGAAATATCAGACATGTGGTCGAATTTTGCTTTCTAAGGCTGGAAATTTCAAGCATAGGAAATCTCACCAGGGTCAATCCATGCAAATTCCAGGAACAAACAATGTGTCTTGTGCTATCTGAGACAAGGTCTGTAAGTCAGCTTCTGGTCTTAGGAGACATATGGTGGTGCATAATCATCAAATTCATCATCTGATTCATCTGAATCATCTTATTCATCGGGAAGGAAGTCCTTTCATTGTTATATTTTCATCAAACTTTGTGGATCTGCAGCAGGTTTGCTGAGTCATTTGAGGGCTCATGTAAGGAAGGGTTCTGATGGTGGAGTTATAGGATTGTGAGGGACGGCAATGGTCTGTAAAGATTATGCTATTGTTATATATGTTATGTGCATGTAGTTTGGTTTCTTTGTCCAACCTTCATGGGTAATGTAATTCCAAAGCAATCTTTATAGAAGAAACAGTCGTAGTACTATTTACCACATAGTTGGGAGGTGTGGGTGTTCATACATTTCTCAAGGGTAGTAGTCCGAAACATAACGCAATAGCGTGACTCGAGTTCGAACTCGCTTACAACGATGTTGCAGTCCATCACGTTTGCCACAGGCACCCCACCACAAATTTCACCACTAAAGGAAAAACGGGTGGGGTAGTAAAAATCTGCGAAAATCTATACACCCTTCAGTGAATATTTTGGAAATAATATTCCCTAGAATTTGAAAAGATATATGGATGCATCCTTTTTATTTTCTGAACCCAAAAAATAAAACATCTAGAAAGGATTCTTCACCGACATAAACAAACTGTATAGATCAATAAAAATCACCATGGAAACGAATGAAAAACAATTTCCATTGCTCGGTATCCTATTCATCACCCAAATAATAACGGTTTTATTTTGTAAAAAAAATAAGATAACCTACAAAATCGGAATTTTACTGCAATGTCATATATTCTCATACAAAACAGAACACCCCATTCAATATGGCCGAACGTACCGTGTTTTCCCAAAAAAGAAGATCTACCTGCAAAATAAGACATACCGGGATTTTTCAGAATGATTCTAATATGAACCCTTTTCATTAAAATAAGCTGATTTTACGGCATGTCAACCCTTGTTGGGTTATTTTGTGGCGAAGACGATTTGTCTTATTCATTCTTGATGGATACTCAATTTCTTTAAAAAAATCAATTTTTAAAACACTTTTTCTAAAATAATTTTTCATGTTTGGTTTTCTGTCTATCTCTTCTCTGTCTGTCTGTCTGTCTGTCTTTATCTCTGTCTGTCTGTCTGTCTGTCTATCTGTATGTCTCTCTTCCTCTGTCTGTCTGACTGTCTTTATCTCTGTCTATCTGTCTGTCTCTCTTTCTCTGTCTGTCTGTCTGTCTGTCTGTCTGTCTCTGTCTCTCTTCCTCAGTCTATATGTCTCTTTTCTCTGTCTGTCTGCCTGTCTGTCTGTCTCCCTTCTCTGTCTGTCTCTCTACCTCTGTCTGTCTGTCTGTCTCTCTTTCTCTGTCTGCCTCTCTTCCTCCGTCTATCTGTCTCTCTTTCTCTGTCTGTCTGCCTATCTGTCTGTCTCTCTTCCTCTGTCTGACTGTCTCTATCTGCCAGTCTGTCTCTCTTTATTTGTCTGTCCGTCTGTCTGTCTGTCTTTATCTCTGTCTGTCTGTCTCTCTTCCTCTGTCTGTCTGTCTGACTGTCTGCATCTATCTCTGTGTCTGTTTGTCTCTATCTGTCTGTCTGTCTGTCTCTATTTATTTATTTGTCTGTCTGTCTGTCTCTATCTCTGTCCGTCTGTCTGTTACTCTTTCTCTGTCTGTCTGTCATCTCTCTCTCTCTCTCTCTCTCTCTCTCCTCTCTCTCTCTCTCAAACAATTAGAGGAATAAAAAACTAGTGAAATCAATTTCGAGATTTTATGGACAAAATCTTTTGGATATTTTTCGTCTCCCTTTTCTTTTTAACATTCAACATCTAATATTTTATTAAGCTTCATGTTGAATCGATCGAAAGAATTAATTTTTTTTTCAAAAAGTTGATCAATGACCAAATCGATTGATTGATACTTTGAATTTTTTTTATTCCTTCTCTTTATATTCATTTCTATTGGTGATTAATCTACTTCCAAATAAGGTTAAAGGGGAGGGAGCGAGAGGAGAAGGATGCTATAAAAAGTGCCACATCCTTACATGCTCGTCCACACCCCGGCCTCCGTGGAGAGACATACTTGTGATGACTAGATCGACCTCAAATAAAATAAAATAGAAGCGACTTCACACAAATTGGACAATTCATTTGCATATATAATCTGGAGGCGCGTGCTCGAATGGTTAGAATCGTAAGAAATGGATTCGTCGATCCGAGTTCAATTGTTGGACGAAGCTGTTTGCATTTCACATGGCGCTAATACCCTTGGGAAAGGGACAGGGCTGGGTGTATTGTCCAGCGCCTGAGGGGGTGCCGAAGGGATCAACTTATTTTTTGAATGGGAATGCCGACAGGATCGACGAAAGTTTTCCACCTGCTATCCATGAGTCTCGGCTTGTGGGTGGTCCCAAGTAAATAGGGCCTTTGTGCCTGACCTTGTACAAGTGGGGTACGAGGAAAATATACCCTTGGGAAATGTATGAAATCCCCCATCCCTCCAGCTGTGGGTTAAATAGTACTACAACTGTTCTTCTGCAAGGATGACTTTGGCATTAAATAAATGGCATTAAATAACCCACGAATATTGATATGCCATTAAACAAAGAAACGAAATGAAAACTAAGAGCTAGAATTAACATTTCAACATTTCTGTTTGAAGTAAATTATGAGAGAGAGAGAGAGAGAGAGAGAGAGAGAGAGAGAGAGAGAGAGAGAGAGAGAGAGAGAGAGAGTCGCCGTTGTGTAGTGGCTAACGTGCTCGACTGCGACATCGTACTGAACGAGTTTGAATTCTAGCTGGGCTATTAAATTCATTTCTTCTACAAGGATGTTTTTTTGCATTAAATAACCCACGAATATTGATATGCCATTAAACAATAAAACTAAACGAAAAATACGTGCTTGGTTTACCAGGTATACTGTCAAGGTATTTTATAAATGTTTGCTTTACCAATCCAGTTGCCCCTACCACAATTGGTATGATAATGATTTTTTTCAATGACCAAGTTGCTTTTAGAATTTTTTTCACGCTCGGCTCTGTTGGGGCCAGAATCCTTTGGGACAGCTACATCAATAATGCGGACTTTTTTCATGTTTATTTCAGATGACAATATCTGGTTTAATTGCCTTGTCTTTTATATATCTGTCAGCCTGAATGACTTTATCATAGAACACAGTCACCTTCCCATTTGATGTGTGTGTGTGGTGTGTGTGTGTGTGTGCAGATATATATATATTTACCAACCCCTCCGCACGAGCAGGATGCGAAACAAAGTCAATTTCTTAAGCGGAGTTTAACAGGTTTGAATTCAGAGTTTTCCTTCTCCTAGACCTTGCCTAACCAAGGTTAAAGAGCCCAGTCTGCCCTACTATTTATATATAAATAGCTGGAGGGAGAGTAGGATTCATACCCTTCCCAAGGGTATTAGCGCTAAGTGAAATAATTGCCACGTCCAGGATTTGAACTCGGGTCGACGAGTCCATTTCCCATGACTTTAACCATTACACCACGCGCTTCCTGTGTGTGCAGATATATGTATGAATGAAAGTATGCGTATATCAATAGGGAATATTGCTTTGTAGAAAAGTGGGAAAAATTGCCTAGAAAAATCTATGTTTATAATCTTGGCTTTTCCGTTGGTTTAAAACACTGACTATCGACAAACATTGGAGTTAGACATGCAACCCCTGCAGCTACAAAACTGAACTACAGAATTCTAAAAGAAGAACGAAACAAACAGAAAAACAAAAAAAACGAGACCACAAGGGAATAGTGATTGGCTTGAGACAGAATTTTACTCGAATTAATGTGTGAAAATTAGAGAAGAAACACTTAACAATCAATATTGATGAAATGTGATTAATTCGGAGGGAATTATTTTAGGCCGATTATCTAATAAACACTACAGCGAACAAGCAGTGAAATATTACCAGGGTGAGTCAAAAGTTTTGCAATATTTTAGTAACGTCAGGTACAATCTATTCTTAAAGTTATAAAGGTATATAAAGGTATATATATATATATATATATATATATATATATATATATATATATATATATGGGAGAATATGTGCTTAATTGAAGTCAAACCTAATTTTTTTGAAAGTTAATTCATTAATGATTAATTAGGCGGGATTTAACTACTTAAATGTAAGGCTAAACAAATCGAGAAAAATCAATCTCTGAATGTACATTTCGACCAATTAGGTCTCATCAGCAGAGCTATAGATACGAAGATCGCCTCGTGTGTGATTCGAAACCCGTATGTCGGATCGACATAGCAAGCTTCTTACCTCTACACCAAACGGAACCTCGCAGTTCTCTATATAGCTCTGCTGATGAGACCTAATAAGTCGAAATGTACATTCAGAGATTGATTTTTCTCGATTTGTTTAGCCTTACATTTAAATAGTTAAATCCCGCCTAATTAATCATTAATGAATTAACTTTCAAAAAAATTAGGTTTGACTTTAATTAAGCACATATTCTCCCAAATATTGTCGGCTGAAAATAGCCATATTTGTTTACGTTTATATATATATATATATATATATATATATATATATATATCAATCATCATGTCACGCTTTCAGCGCGGATATCCATGACAACCTCTCTCCATCCGTCCCTATCGCTCATCATTCTCGGGAGGTTCTCTATACAGCATCCTGCATCCGCACAGAGATGATCAACGTACGTTTTTGCTGGTCGGCCCACACTGGCGCGTCCATGTGCTGGCTTCCACAGGAGGACGTCGCTTATGAGTTCGTCCTTGCTTCTCCAGCAGTGTCCCGCGTGTCTTGTCCGTCTTACTCGGATGGTTTGGGTGATATGTGGTAGATGTCCGTACAGCTGTTTTCTCGTATGGTGTTGTTTCCACGTCTTGTTCAGGATCACCCGCAGCATTCTTGTGCAGCTCCCATCTAGTTTATTCTCTAGTCGCTTAGTTAGGGTCCAGGTGGTGCAGACATACAGCAGTACTGACAGGACAGCGGCCTGGAAGAACTGTATCTTTAACTTATCTGTGAGATTAGACCTCCATATGATCGATAATTCATTTATAGCGGCCCCCCCACATATATATATATAATATAATATATATTATAATATATAATATATATATATATATATAAGCATAAAAATGATTCTAACAATTTATCTAAAACTCTTTTATTCGTAAAAAATATTATTTGTTATTTTGATTAAAAAAATTATTGCCGAAGTGACGAACCAGACTTGACTGCGTGATACCGAACTCGCATCATGTTATCCTATCATTTTGTAATATAATGTGAAATATTTGAATTCAAAAATTAAAGATTAACTGGACCATATGACTTTTAGGCACCCCTTTTTAATCCCAATTAAGAAAGGACATGGTTTTCATTTACACCGTCAATATCCGGTTGTTTTAACAGACGATTTTTAGATATTAAAAAAAATTATAAAATTAACCTCTAACCCTAACCCTAACTCCTAACAAACAACCGGATATTGACGGTGTAAAGGAAAAACATGTCCTTTCTTAATCAAGATCAAAAAAGTGTGCCTAAAGGTAATATGGTCCGATTAACTCTAAAAGTTATACAGCATGATCGACAGACATTGAACCCTACATGAGCTTGATCACGGCCTACTAATATTATACGGCCCCACATGATACATTAAGAGGCAAAAATTAACAGGCCGATTATATTTTAACTCATTCTGGGTCGTTTATAAACTTGACGCAGAAAGGAAGGTAACTTTAAAAATTTAACAGAAAATAATAAAATAATACCGCTAGAATTTATTAGTCATTATTTTAATTTAATTTTAATTCTTTTCAAAATTAAAATACGTAATTTATACTTTGTCTTTCACTAATCTACGAATTATAAACGGCTGTGATTTACCTTGTTTTTATGCTTTTCAATCACGTATACGGTCTGTTTTGCCTAAGACGCTAGTTTGGTAAAATTACTAACGCATAACTTTTTGCATTTAAATATTGATTTTTAAAAGTTTTTCGCGATAATTTGTTTACAAAAATGGTTAATCTTTTCATATTACATTTCTGAAGAAAAAAAAAAGAAAACAGTTTGTGTATTTTTGTATACTTTTAACATTTTCCAGCCTAAACCTACAGATTGACTATCAGGCCAATCGGCCTGTTAATTTTTGCCTCTTAATGTATCATGTGGGGCCGTATAATATTACTAGGCCGTGGCTTGATGGAATATTCTCATTGGTTCAGAAGTCATGTGATCTGGCAACATTATGAAAGTTAGTGAGTTGATTTGTAGATGGACCGCCGCCCGAACGCAAAAATGCTGACCTCTGAGTTCTTCTCAGTTAAAGTTTAGTTTGCAGAAAAATGTTTAAGATGCATACATCAGAAACGGAAATATATCTCCGTGTTTATAACTAAGAACAAAAGATACATGCGCGGATATATGGCAGCCGAGATGACATCCGGGGCAAGGGATCAGAAGATGATGAGGAAACTCAATCCGAACAGCGAGAAGACTTCAAATTTCTTAGCGGATATTTTTACTGGGATCAACTGGGCTTTCACCTTTTGCATAAGAAATGTTTTTTGTCTTTTTTTTGTTTCTGTAGCGTTATGGAAGATGATGAAAAAAGAAAGAAGGAACATTAAATGGTGGAGAAGTAGAATAACGTGACGAATAAAGAAAAAAGGGGACCATATGACATTTAGGCACCCCTTTTTGATCCCGATTAAGAAAGGACGTGTTTTTCATATATACCGTCAATATCCGGTTGTTTTAACTGACGATTTTTAGATTAACATTTTTTTATAAAACTAACCCCCAACCATAAACCCTAACCCTAACCCTAACCCCTAACCCTAACCCTTTCTCTAACCCCTAACAAACAACAGGATATTGACGGTGTAAATGAAAACATGTCCTTTCTTAATCAAGATCAAAAACGGGTGCCTAAAGGTAATATGGTTCGAAAAAATAAATAAAGAAAAGTGAATGGTGAAATTTGTTGGTTGGTTGGTTGGATTTTTACGACATGTCAACCCATTGGGTCATTTTATTCCAAAGACGTTTTTGTTTTATTCTTGATGGGCTCTCAATTTATTTTTTAAGCTCAATTTTTTGAAAACATTTTTTAAACTTATGTTTTCCTATTTAACCTATAGATGGGACCCTGACGGGTACTAACAATCCGGGCCAGAGTGGACCTGGGAATAATGGTATTGGAACCCCACCATCAAATTGTGTTTAATGTCATATCTAAGACCCCCAGCCACCACCTTTTAGCACATAATGTATGTGCTAAAAGGTGGTGGCTTAGATAAAAGGGGGTGGGACTTACCATAAGGGTAATAGCTTTGGGGCAATCATATAGGTGCTAGGGCTTAACGTATCCAGCCGATTGATCGAAGGAGGCCTCTCCGACCGGTCGTCTAACCTAAGTAAGGGCCAAAGTTGAGTGATACATGTAATGGACTGGTCAGCCATTAGGGTTCCACCCTTAAGCATCACAGGTCACCACTCAAGGCCAACAGGTGACCCCATGGGGTATTACCCTTCTGCAGAGGTACAGTTGGTGTACTCTAAAGCCCCAGCCGACTGGGCTGCAATAGTACTGAAATAGAAGAACGTAACGAAAAAAGAAAGAAAGAAAGAAAGAAAGAAGGGAGGAAAGAAGGAAGGAAAGAAGGAAAGAAAGAAAGAAAGAAAAAAAACGAAAGAAAGCAGAGCTATTTAGGAAGAAAATAACACTGTGAAGAAAACGAAGAAAAGCAAAAGTGTGAAGAAAGAGAATTACCCCAGTGAGTGAAGGAAAGAAGAGATGAAAAGAAGAAAGATAACAAAAAAGAAAGAAAGTCAAACTCTGTAGAAATAGAATTGTGTGACTAAGAAAGATAGAAAGAAAGAAAAAAGACAGAAAGAAAGAATTAAATTAAGTGAATAGTCAGAAATAGAATAACGTAACGAGAAAAGAAAGAAAGAAAGAAAGAAAGAAAGAAAGAAAGAAGAAAGCAGAGCTATGTAGGAAGAACGTACCACCGCGAAGAAAACTAAAAAAAGCGAATCTGTGCAGATAGAGAATTACGTGAAGGAAGGAAGGAAGGAAAGAAACGAGGAAAAGAAAGAAAGAAAGAAAAATGAAAAAAAGAAAGAAAGAAGCATGAAAGAGACAAAGAAAGAAAGAAAGAAAGAAGATATGTCGAAAATCTCTTTCACGTTCTGATAGAATTCATGCCGATAATAATGACACTTCATAAATCTTCGAGATCAAAAGGTCCTGACCCCTTAGCCAGAGTCTGAGGCACTTATTGGATTTCAAATTTCCACCCAGTATTATTAGTCATGGTATCTGCACAAGTTTAGCGTAATTTTTGACTGAGCGGCGCAAACCTCGAAGGCATAGAAGAACATCTAATAAAGCAGCACTGATACGTCCATATTTCGTTCGGTTCAAATCTTTTCTAGAGTCATGAACTCGGCTCAACTTATCAGACATGTCTTCGAGCAGTGAACTATTTATTAATCGATACATTGATTTATTCAAATTTTCAAAGAGTCAATTGATTGGTTACGAAAGACAAGCATCCATTTTTAAAGAGGTTGGCCATTTCTCTACGTCAAATTTAAAGCTGCAATAAATGTCTGAGGCTCAAGGGTTAATTATCTTTCTTGTTGCACAGAATATCCGTCTCGTATTTGCATGTTTACGGAAGCGGTTTAGTATTAGGATTGGGGTACTTACTACTCGCATAAATCCCCAAATGGGGTAGATGAGGATCATTAGCCTTGGACAGCGATCCAACTAGACAAGGCATAGTCTGTTATAAAACCTCTCCTGCCTAGTGGCTATAACCTCATTCCAAGGAAAGGTTAGGGGAGTTAAACCCAGAAATCTGGAGCTGGTGTCTCTAAGGTGGTGTGATGCTGAACATGGGCACTACCTGTTGTTGGCACCTTCCCGTCCACTACGGACAATGGCGTAGTGTCCAAAAAAATTAAGTAAATAAATTAAAAAATAAAATAAAATTATCTGTATCTGGCAAGAGGCTGTTCAGGCCTCTCCCTGAGTGACAGCCTTTGCTGCACTGACTGTACACAAACTGTGATGCTTTCTGGAGCTGTTGTTTCTCTCTCTCTCTCTCTCTCTCTCTCTCTCTCTCTCTCTCTCTTCTGACTCTCTTTGCTGTCGAGACTACTCTCCTCTCTTCATCACTCATCTTCGTGCCTTTCTTAGCGACATTTCATCCTCCATTGGAGGCTACGTAGCTGGTGTCTCTAAGGTGGTATGATGCTGAACATCAGCGCTGTCTAGCAACTTGACAAACTGTATTGTTTTTACTCTTTCTTCTGAACCACAACAGCAGTGGGGAGAGAGGGAAATGCTACTTGGGCGACAGCTCATCTTCCATATCAACCCGTGCAGTGTATTTTAAATCACGTGCGTTCACGATTTGAACTTGAATCGCCGATTCCATTCCTATAATCGTTAAGCTAAGCGCGCCACATAGGACCGAATGTTAATTCAAATAAGATTAAATACATTACTGTTTGATGTGGGTTGGATGTGGTTTGCTTTCCGTCTACTGACAGGACGTATGTCATTTGAGTTATGTCGGCTACAAAACAAGCCGAAAAGAATATGTCAAGTCCCTGAATTTACACAATAGAAACCGAATACGAATATATATTGGCGCGAAACGGTCAGCTTAAGAAGACCGAGAAACCAAATACGGCAAGTCGATAGGTTTTATCACGCAAGTACATTTCATTCACGCAATTCACACATGATCCTCTCTAAGTAGGCTTTTCAGTGACAACATCTGATCATAACCTTTTGCATTGATCGGTCAAATACAGTGTATGTAGTATGAATAGTTTCGATGTTATAAGATAATCAAACAAGATTGCTTTAGAAACAGACATAGACACAGATACAGCTTTTATCCGAGTTTTATCTGAGTTTTAAATAAATATCAACACGGTGTAATAGTTAATGATCTAAACTAAACTTAGAAAACAAGAAACGCCCCCTTCGATCAATTGGCTGGTCATGTCAAGCCCTAGCACCTATAGGATTGTCCCGTCCCAATTGCCCTTATTGCAAACCCCAACCCTTTTTATCATATATGTATGACAAGAGCTAAGACCCTCCAACACCAATGGGGCCCCCTGTTGACCCTATGGGAAACCCACGACCCTTTCTATCATAAATGTGCGAGAAGGCCGTGGCTGAGGGTATTAGTATCCTTGGTATGACGTTAAACTCTATCTGGTAAAGTTCTGCTTCAGGAGCTCTGGGGTGTGAGGAGTACTACTTTATCACCATTACTCCCAGGTACACTCTGACCCGTAGTGGTTGTACCTGTTAGGGTCCCATCTATCGGTTGAATAGAAAAAAAGTTTTAAAATGTGTTTTAAAAATTGAGTTAAAAAAAGAATGAATAAAACAAAAAGGTATTTGGCATGAAGTAATCCAATGGGTTAACATGCCGCAAAACCAACCAACCAGCCACACAATAAACCAAGCAACCAACCAGCCAACGGATTTTTCGTCCTATTCGTCGTGTAATGGTTATCATCGTAGCAAATGGATCGGCGACCCGAGTACAAATCCTGGACGAGGCTGTTTGCATTTCCCGTAACACTAATCCCCGTGGGAACGATAAGCAACCAACTATTTCTCCTCCACCTTTCGATAAATAGTAGGGAGAGTAATCAAAAAGATTGTGGAACATGAGGGTGAAGGTGATACTTTAGAAACGGTACCCAAGATTTTTGGACGGAAACTGGAAATCATAGGAAAAATCATTACCATCTAGACAACAGCATTATTCAGATCAGCTAGAATACTCAAAAGAGTCGTTGAGACCTGAGGAGACTTGCTGTCACAGTGAAAGGCCACCAACTAACGCCAGCGTGGAAAAACTCTTAAAGAGTGAAATAATAATAATAATAATAATAATAATAATAATAATAATAATAATATAGAAAAATACCTGGACCTTACTAAAGAACCGAAAAATAAAACAAACTGCGGAATATGAGAGTGAAAAGGATACCAACTGTAAATTTCAAGTGAATTTCGAATTCCAGTGAAAGACCAATATATATATATATATATATATATATATATATATATATATATAATATATATATATATATATATATATATCCCGAAGAATTGCACTATTGCGAGAAACTCGAATCGGTATATTTTTAAGAATCCGTGTTTTAAACCATTCGATTTTAATTTTCTCTCTCTCTCTCTCTCTCTCTCTCTCTCTCTCTATATATATATATATATATATATATATATATATATATATATAAAGTGTTGTTATGGGTCCAACGGGAGAAAATTAAATATTTTATTAAAAAAGACGATCCTTAACATAGTCTGAATTTTATTTTTTCAAAAACTTTTATTATTTCATTTCAGTGACATGTGTATCAGATTTTATTATCTTCTTGGGGCTTTTTTTGTTTATTTCCTATCTTTTATCTTTTCTTTCTTTTATTTCCTAAAAGAAATCAGGAAGATACTAAAATCTGTAATATATGTCTCTGAAGTGAAATAAAAAACTTCGTCATAACATAGAATAAAGAACCATGTTTGAATTAATTTCATTCTAACGGTGCGAAACTTGATTTTATTAGAAAACATATTTATTTGAATTTTGACCTGAAAACTACTTTTTCCTATTATTAAAAAATATAAGATTTCTTGAATTTGTTTACATTTTTTTACGAAAGAGCTTTAAGAAAGATACATATTTTTGCGTGTCGATAAAATCGAGATTAATTTTTTTCTTACACTAAAATTAAAATATTCTTTCAATTTTAAAAAACTTTTGTAAAATTATGTACGAGTGTATTGTTAAAAAAACATTTTGAAAAAAAATTGAGTTTAAAAAAATGTTGAATATCCATCAGGAATTAAAAACCAAAACGTCTTCGGCACACAATAACCCAACGAGAGTTAACATGCCGTAAAAAACAACCAAACAACCAGCCAACCAACCAACCGACCAACTAGCTTAATATTTGATGGTGAAGTCGACGATATAACGTTTCCTAATATTAAAAAATAAAGATTTGTTTACATTTTTTTTTACGAAAGAGCTTTTAAAAAGATACATATTTTTGCGTGTCGATAAAATCGAGATTAATTTTTTTTACACTAAAAAAAAAAAAAATAATTAATTCAATTTTAATAAAAATTTGTAAAATCATGTAGGAGTTAAAAAAACATTTTCGTATGTTGTAAAAAAAGACCCCACCCCCTTATCGCAATATCGTTCACAACTTAATTTTTACACCGCCCGGAGAGTGGTTTCTGTTTTTGCCAATATATATATTAAACAAATGATCTGAGCAATTTTTGCATATCTCTAAAAACTTCCATAAACTTGTATCACATCCAATTGGTGGCAAACGGGTTGGGAAAATATTTACCTAATATTTTTTCAAAGATGAAAAAGCCTATGAGTTAGGAATGACAGAGGAATTTTGATTAATTTTATTGGTATATTGACAAAGCTGGAATTAAGTAAATGCTTCATTGACGAACAATTATTCATATGCATTTAGTTATGGCAGATCAAATAAATTACTCCTATCTCAACAAATTATCATAGCAACATAAATATTGGTTATTGAACAGTCAAGATGGCCGATGTTCAGTTTTATGAATGGCAATAAAAGATTGATTGATTAACTAATTAGTTTTAACGGCATGAACCAGTCTAGGATTATTTTATTCCAATTGGTAAATTTTGATCAATATTCAGATGTATTATATTTTTTTTCTGACATTAAGTTATCCGCATTTGTTTGTGTAACATAATTGAACGGTCTATAGATAATTCAAATTGGCTTTGGCATTAAATAACCCACGATGTTTCATATACCAAACAAAACCAAACCATTATAACCTATAATGAATATTTTGTTTTTTGCCCGGCGCAGAACGGGTACATCTGCTAGTATTTTTAACGATTGTTTCCAAACGAGTAACAGATGCTTTAAGATCGACTCAAATAAACGATTATCAATGGGCTCTGCGGAATTATTTTCCTGCAGACATTTTTTTTTCACTACGGTTCACAATGAAGAGGATCCAGTTGCCTTAAGCTTTTTTTTGTTTTAACGGCATGTCAACCAGTCTAGGATTATTTTATTCCAATAGGTAAATTTTGATCAATACTCAGATGTATTATGTTTTTATCCAAGGAATTTTCTTGATTCTGACATAAAGTTATCCGCATTTGTTTGTGTAACATAATTGAACGGTCTATAGATAATTCAAATTGGCTTTGGCATTAAATAACCCACGATGGTTCATATACCATTAAACAAAGAAACCAAACAAAACCAAACCATTATAACCTATAATGAATATTTTGTTTTTTTGCCCGGCGCAGAACGGGTACATCTGCTAGTATTTTTAACGATTGTTTCCAAACGAGTAGCAGATGCTTTAAGATCGACTCAAATAAACGATTATCAATGGGCTCTGCGGAATTATTTTCCTGCAGACATTTTTTTTTCACTACGGTTCACAATGAAGAGGATCCCGTTGCCTTAAGCTTTTTTTTTGTTTTAACTAAACGTGGGATTCTAAACAAGTCTTGGCTGTCTTTTGTTGATATTTCATTTGGCACAATTCTTGCAGAAGACAATGTTCTAAAAACAAAGGCAAAAACAGAAAAATAAAAAAAAAATCCAAAAAGACACTCACAGTGGGAGACACACTGGCGCTGAGGTTGTTAACAAGATCAGACGTCAATTAATGGTGCCTAAACCTGCAAGGGACGGCTATTCATCAAGTGTACCGCGTGTTGCAATCAGCCGTTGTCGAGATCTACCTGAGGTCAGGTTTTATCAATAACGGTTAGATATATCGGATGATAAATCATTTATTTGATGTTTGATATTCAAAGAGACAAGAAGAGAAAAGTTTTCAGGTTGATCTAGACACTTTGATTCCAATACATTTTGCCCGGACGCCATTGTTAATTTGCTTCTCTGTGCGATAGATAAGTTTCTACATTTGTGGTATGTTTAACGACGCGGTTAGGTTTTCAAATAAACATTAAAGCCCAAGACTATTGATCTGAAATAAAAAGTTATATATATATATATATATATATATATATATATATATATATATATATATATATATATATATGAATTTAACATTTCTTTAGAAAAAAACAAAAGATGTTATGATTTTGCTGACAGAATCTGTTTCGACCGTTTAATAGAGCGGTCTTCATCAAGAGCAACATATGAAGGAAAGACGAAAAAATAACCGTTAGATAGTAGGTATGTTTTATATATTATATATATTTTATATATTTTTACATCAAACTCTTTTGAGTCTTTAATATGGCTTATAATGCTTCTGATTTTTTAAAAATAAAATTCATTTTATTTTTAACACAGAATACACATTTAAAAAAAATTCCAGCATTGAACACCAGCGTTCGTTTGTACCTCCTGTCTAACGGTTATTTTTCCGTCTTTCATCCATATGTTGCTCTTGATGAAGACCGCTCTATTAAACGGTTGAAACAGATTCTGTCAGCAAACTCATAAAATCTTTTGTTTGTTCTAAAAAAATTGTTAAATTCACACTGTCGGATTAACTTCCATTTACTTCATATATATATATATATATATATATATATATATATATATATATATATATATATTAAAAGAAGGTCCACAAAATAGATTATGTTTTTAGAAAATTAAAAAAAAATGTATCTTACATTTGCGACACGTGTTTCAGATCTTCTGATATCTTCTTAAGGCATTGATTAAACATATGAATTTGGACATGCATGTATGTAACTCCCCCTTTCCCGTTCGGTGGAAGTGGAGTATACAGCAATTTCATTTTTAAAATCTGTATTTTTAGCAGGTGTTTTTGTTCCTGGGTAATAAATTTATAAATTTAGAGTATTCGTAGTTTTATGGTTGTTTATATTAGTGTTCCTCTGATATAGTTAATCAGATGTTCATTTGATATGTTATGTGTGTGTGTGTTTGTAATTTATTTTTTGTTCTAAAGAATTTGTTGTGCTTTTACTTTTTGAGTGTGTGTGAGTGTGTGTGTGTGTGTTCGTGTATATGTATATATATATATGGTAACCCCCAATCCTTTTTATCATATATGTGCTAGAAGGCGGTGGCTGAGGTTCTTAATGTCCTGGGTATAAGGTTAAATGTTTTATATTGAAGATATTTGGAGGAAGGGGAGAACGGAAATGGGATTTTCCGTTTGGATCGAAACAAAGAAGACGACAAAAATGTCAAAGGACTTTTTTCCGGTAAAAGCGAACAAAGAAGTTAAAAACGGAAATAGATTTGTCCGCTGATAAGTATAACAAAGAAAATACGTAGGCGGGTTATAGAGATAAAAAGGAAGTTAATAGCAGAGACAAGGCAGTTAGCCAGAAGTCTCGGGACAGGGAACAAGTAAGCGTGACAGCCGCTCACGGTCACAACCGATGGCTGTGAGACGTCACGTAGCCACCCTCTGCTCACCATCGCCAGTCATCCCAATAGTAGTAGTCATTGTCAATGCTCGCCACCAACCACGCAAGGAAAAAGAAATAAAGTCAAAACTCCTACTATACCCATGTGTTGTGGTTTCTTAAGTCCGACAACTACATACTTCGCTACGTGACCATATATATCGCCACGATACTTACACGATTTAGGATCGTGAAATTGAAGCCGCTATATAACATAAACTCTATCTGATGTTGTTGAAGTTTCAAATCTGGAGCTCTGAGGAATGTAGTGTACCCCTTGATCCCCATTACTCCATGGTCAATTCTAACCCGGAGTGTAGTAGGGTGCCATCTATGGGTTGGATAGAAAAGAAAACTGAGTTTAAAAAAATGTTGAATATCCATCAGGAATGAAAAACCAAAACGTCTTCGGCACAAAATAACCCAACGAGAGTTAACATGCCGTAAAAAACAACCAACCAACGAACCTTAATACTTGATGGTGAAGTCGACGATATAACGTTTCGGTTTTTAATAAACCTTCATCGGAACTCTAAGATGGAACGAATGTTGTCTAAGCAAGGGTGTTCCTTTTTGAGTAACGGGAGTTAGATAGTTGTATCTGTAGACACACGCATACACACACACACACACACACACACACACACTCACACACACAATACATATATATATATATATAATATATATAATATATATATATACGTGTGTGTGTGTGTGACTATATATATTTATAGGGTCAGGTTAGTTCAACCGGTAGAGCGTTTGGCTAGAAACCACAAGTTTCCTAGTTCGATACCGGCCCTCGCCAACTTAGCGTATGAGTAGCACAGGGATCTGTGCGGTAAAGTAAGGAGCTGAGAGTAGGTGCGGCGCTCCACCTCAGACACAAAAACAATCTCCTTAGTCTAGCGCTAATGAAAAGGGGATAGACTCCTTCGCTGATTGCCTGATACCGACTTTATGCCACCCCGACGATTACTTTTACGACTTATAGCTTGGTGAACTGTATATAAAAGCAAAAATCGAAACCACGCAGAGCCCACCACCGCTAAAATAACCTAAAATAATTAGAAGAGTCCTAAAACCTTAAGAAGACTTGCTGTCACTCAGACTCAAGTAAAAAAAAGAATCTCCAGTTATCTGGTGTAAAAAAAAAATCTCACCAGGATTAATGTAATAATACTCGCCCACTGTGTGCAATAATCAAAGTAATTAATCGAAGAATCTAAAAGCGGCATCCATAATTTATTGATAAAAATCTACAGACGGGAATTAGGTGTAAAAAATGATTCCATGTTCAATTATAAATATTAGAGTATTGGAATTTTGTTGAGACACCAAAGACATGATAATTCATTTTTGATATTTCGTTTGGATTAAATCTAAACTTTTCCCCGGAGAGAAAAAAAGTTTTAAAAAAGGATTAAACAACCTCCTATTATCTTTTTAACACAATCTCCACTGGACAATTGTTATTGTTGTTGTTTTGTTGTTGTTGTGGCAGCATTCATCTGGGGATGGAGGGTGGCTGTTAATCCGCCTCCATGTCTTATTATAATAGAGATTCGATGTGTGTCTGTAACCGAAACTACGTCACTACTTACCTCACTACTTACGCCGCAATATCATCAGGAATTACGTAAGTTTATCAATGAGTATTTTTGGTCAAAATTATTAATAGAGAGAATAATTTTTTGTTATTGACGATGTCTCTATGAAAATCTGAGTTAGGTTTGCCGCAAAACAGTCCATGTTGCTAGTGTGTTTAAAATCTTGAATGCGTCTTATATATCACTAAGACATGTTACATAATTATTAGATCCCTAATACTTATGTAAGGTAGTATAGAAACATAATGGCGATTAGTGCAGCTGATGGCCTTGAAAATGAGTGACGGCGCTTGACCTCACTTCTCACCTTGCCTTCCGGGGATAAATCGTGAGAACCGGAAGGCATAGAAATCCTCTCTTCCGGTTTAGATAGTAAGTAAGTTTCAGTCAGTTAGAGACTAGCAGCCGAGCTCGAAGGGATAAGTCGCGTTATATGCGCGGTCCCTCATCTGCGCAGATTGTCTGGTTGGGGATTTAAAAATAAAGTAAGATCAAAGCAAATCGGAGTCTTGTGTTCATTACCTCTAAAAACTAACAATGACACATGGCTTCTGATAAAGAGAAATCCCCAATAGAAGACCAGACCCGAAGTCCCCAAGAAATTCCAGACCTTAGAAAATTCCAGACCAAGACAAGATGTTATAAGATTCCAAAGACGGCCAGAAGAATAGAAGTAAGAAGTAAGTAATGAAGAGGGTATACAACAGAAATAGAGCTTTACATAATACATAGTGTGGTTAATTTGCATACTTGTTTTAACATAACCGAGTTTAATAAATAGTTGGTGTTATTGATCCCTATTATAATTATATCAATGAGTATTTAATTTATGGTAAAAAATAAATCATATATAAATAAAAACGATGTCTCTATGAAAATATGTTAGATTTACCAGTGAACAGCCCAAGAAAACTAGCTTTAATTAAAATAATTATTCGTTCTCAAGAGATATTTAAAAAAAAAAAGAAATTACAGTTATTTGCCCATTTCATTCATAACATAAAGAAAAAAGAAAGGAGGAGAAGGAAAAAAAATAAATAAGAGGAAAAAAAATAAGAAAAAAATTATAACCACACAAAAAACAAAAACAAACTTAAGCACGTACATTGAAGTTTCTACTTTGAAATCGATAAGACAAAAATAACATCTCTTTGTTTTTAGTTTTTATACGCATTTTAATTTCCTTCAAATCATTAATATATTATAAAATGATTATTGGTATTATTGATCTCTAATATTTTGTTTTATTTTTCAACATATTAAAATCAGTCCAATGAATGATGTTATATAGAAACCAATTAAAATATAATTGAAATAAGTGTAGTCTTTTTTATATTCGTTCTTATTTAATTTCATTAGAGTATCTATATTTGTATATATTTAATTACATTAAAACTTGAATAATTATGCCCAGAGGGCACATATTTCTTGTTAGTATTTTTAACACAATCTCCAACGGACAATTGTTATTGTTGTTGTTGTGAGAGCATTAACCCGAGGTGGGTTGAAGCGGCTCCATTTATTGAATTTACTGAGTTTCTCGCGAAGGCCGACCATGCATGGCGATCCGATACGAGCGAATGGGTGATCTTTAGCCAGTCACGGTTCTAGCGGCACAACCCACAGAAACTAGGGTGGGTCTCAATTGTAAATTTTCAACGGATTGTGAAAAATTTGGGGAAAGGCATTGTATATATATTAGAAGCGGCTACCCAGCTGATGCTGGGTAGAGGATGAGGGGTTTAAAATTTAGTCTCCTAGATCCATTATTACTGAATCGTGAGTTGATTTCCAACAGGATGACCCATTAAAATCCCCACGTAAAAAAAGACCTTGTGCTGATCCAGCCAGTCTGAAAAGAAAAAAAAAACTAATGTCTACTATTTACAATATTAAATACAAAAAAAAAAATATTTCTTAATATATATAAATCAAATCTTCATTATTTTTGTTCAAAAACCAAGATATAATGATAATAATGTTTATATATATTTACTTTGTCGTTAATTGTTTTATTTTCATAGTTTCCTCCAGTCATACATACATACCAACTGCCCTTTATATATAGACTAGAAGCGGCTACCCGGCGTTACCTTGGTAGTGGGGGAGCTAAAAAAATTAGTCTCACAAATCTATTATTATTGAGTCACGAGTTGGATCCTCGTAGTATGTCCCATTAAAACTCCTATGTAAAAACACGTGATCCAGCCACTCTGGAAATAAAATTTAATGTCTACTATTTAAAATATTAAATGCAAAAAAAAAAAATCCATGCTATTTTTATTTAAATTTTATTTTTTTTAAGTATCTTCACTAATATCAATCAAACCTTCAGTATTTCCCTAAAAAAACCATGAACTGGTGATATTTAATGTATATATATATATTTACTTTGTCATTAATTGTATAATTTTCGAAGTTACCCCGGACATACACATACACACAACTGCCCTTTTTTATATATAGATAGATATGCTCCCAACTCCTTGTTGGTTTGAGGTCTCTGGGGTTAAACTTTGATTGTCAGTCGTAAATTAAGCTTAGAATACCAAGGCTCACCTATAAACAGGATTTGAGCTCTCTAACGGCTGTAACATATATACCTATGTATATATTTGTCTGTTAAAATCTACCCCTTCCCTGATGGCCTTGTAGTTAAGTTACTATCCCGGTCAGAGGTAGCCTGCAATGTCTAACCACAATAAGGAGATATTTGCACATGGAGCTAATACCTTTGAGTAACGGTATGAATCAAATTATTCTTCCCCCAGGTATGGCTAAATAGTATGGCACTCTGGGCACTTTAATCTTTGTTAGGTAACCCCTCTAGGAAAAGGAAAACTCTACATTCAAACCTGTTAAAACTTTGCTTATTCAACTTGTGGTGCATCCTACTTGTGCGGAGGAGTTGATAAATCCCCGAAAAATGCTAGACTTTGTGCAATAAACGACCATTCACTTTTAGCCGAAAAGATGTTTTTATCATTTATTGCGTATAATGAATGAATCTTAACCTTTGTGTAAATGCAAGAGAATTATCTCCCTTGCTTTGCCCGGCTATCTTATTGCGTGGGTACAAAACACCATTCGACACCGGTAGAAAGTCACATGTGCGTGTGGCGCTAGTTTTTAAAGTCTTTTAGCAGGCAGGAACCGAGGAGACAAGAAGGTTAGTGTCATCTCTGAGCTTTTCCTCCTTTTCTCGATTTTTATTAGTTTGTATTAGAGAAACTACATAGTCCTTTGTCTTTTATTGTAGTTTCACGTTGAAGACGCAGGAGGATAAGTGACAACTCCCGTATTTTTGTAAATAAGATTGTGTCTTCACCAGTCGACTCTGTCATAGTCATTCCTTGCCTGAGTGTTGCCGTTACACTTTGCCTATTCTATTCTAAAAAGAATATGTCTTCACCATCCAGAGAAGAGAAAACAAAATCACATATTCATACCTTCTACGATGAAAATCAATAGAATTGGACAGCTTCAACCTCAGATGCCTACGCCACATTCTACGCATTCGCTGGCAGGACAAATGCCCAACACAGACGTGCTGGAACGAGCAAACATAAACAGCATGCCTGCCATCATCTGCGAGAGACGCCTGCGTTGGCTTAGCCATGTCAGGAGGATGGACAAAGGCCGCATCCCCAAAGACCTACTGTATGGTGAACTAGTAGAGGGCACCCGACCGGCAGGGAGATCACGCCTACGTTGTAAATATGTCAGCAAGAGAGACATGAAGACATGCCACATCGACATAAACACATGGGAGGCTTATGCAGAAGACCGTACGACCTAGCGCCTCCAAGTCAAACAAGGAACAAAAAGGAGTGAAAAAGAGAGGAAAGAAGCCGCCGCAGAAAAGAGAGTTAAAAGGAAGGAGAGACAACAGCATCTCCAGCAAGCATCACTTTTTGTTTGCAATCACTGTACCAGAGATTGCCATTCAAAAACTGGTCTGTTCAGCCACTCACGTAGCTGTAGATGAAACAAAAAATGGACACTACGTCATCGTCTTTAATAGACGGAAGAATGCCAACTTGGACTGTAGATAAGCAATGGGCCGGTATCGAACCAGGAACCTTGCGATTACGACTGAGAAAGCAGCGTGCTTTTTCGAACAAATCCTGGTAGCACCCCCGCTCCAAAAAAAAAACAAAAACAACAAAAAACAACAAAGAAAAGCCAGCAACTGTAGACCCATTTTGCTAGCATCTTACAAAAGAATACTTAGTCACCATATAATATTTCATTTAGAAAAGAAATGACATTTTCTGTCAGGAAACAGAAATGAAATAATTATTTATTCAGTTCTTTGACACCCCCTCCCAAAAGTATGGACGGGAATTGGATGCCAAGAATAAGAGGGGGGGTAGAGGTAAGATGAGGGCTGACTGATCAGAAAGTTGGACATGTCAATCTTTGGCTCGGAACGGAAAAAACGATAAATCACAAAGGAAGGAACAAATTCACTCAGTCAGGCTTGTCAGGCAGACACAGAATCATTTTCAAGGAAACAGACACCAGAGGGTGCTGAAAAGTTCTCAGACAAACCAAGAAGTATAGCACCCGTCTTGGAATCGCAAGGTTCTGAGTTCGATACCGGCTCCGTCCATCTCACCGTATGAGTAGCACAGGTATCTGTGCGCTAAAGTGAGGAGCTGATGGTAGTTGTAGCGCTCCATCTCAGACACTAAAATAATCTCCTTGGTCTAGCGCTAGTGAAAAGGATAAACTCCCTCGCTGTCTGGCTGATATCGACGTTAGGCCGCGTATTAGTAACGCAGATTGGTAATCTGATTTGTGATATAAAGTGGGGGAGCTGACGGTAGGTGCGGTGCTCACCCCAGCAAAACATTTACTATCTTATTTAGTGAATACTTTTTGGAGATTTGAATACTTGATAAACGATGTGATCAAAGTTTTTTAAGTGCGGGATGGATAAAGATGTGGCATATATATTTACCCAACCCCTCCGCAGGTGTAGGATGTGACACAAGGTCAATTTTATGCGGAGTTTAGCGGGTTTGAATTCAGAGTTTTTCTATAGTTGGCCATACAATTTTCCTATAGCTGGTGGGAGAATAATTGAATTAATATTTTTCAATGGTATTAGCGCTATGTGAAATACTCTCTCTCTCTCTCTCTCTCTCTCTCTCTCTCCCTCTCTCTCTCTCTCTCTCTCTCTACTCACTCTTTTTTTCTGTCCTTCTTTCCATATTTTCTTCATGTTCGATTGAATCAGATTAGCGCTATCGCTTCCGCGCGCTCAACTCCTCTCTCTATCTTTCCCCTACTCTCTTTCGTTCATTCTTTCTTATATTTTGTGTGCAGCATGCCCTTTTAAATAGTGAAGCATATTCGATTATTTCAGCTCCTTAGTCTACTGCACAGATCCCTGTGCTACTCATACGCTGAGTTGTAGAGGGCCGGTATTGAACTAGGAACCTTGTGGTTTCTAGCCGACCGCTCTACCGACTTAGAACGAACAGAATAATTCACAAACAGTTCAATGCATTTCGCTGGGGTTGCAAGAACTGTAACGATATGTTGGCGTCATGAATCGAGTGAACTTTTGCTGTCACCAGGTCAAGTGGAACCTCTGTTTGACTAATGAGTCTTTTGACTATCAGACAAAGAGAAAGAAACCCACATAAAGGGAATCGCCTTTTCATTCAACAGACAATAGTCGGACGGTCAGACAAACTATTCTGACTCGCCAGGGTACCTGCTGAGACAACTCGTCGCTCCCCCCCCTATATATATGTACTAGCAAAAGTATCCGGTCCATAACCGGACTTAAATCATCTTTAGAACACCAAGGGGTGAGTGTTGTAAAATCCAACCAACCAACCAACGAACATGTCTTTATTTGAAGGAGGAAAATTTTGTATTTATTCGAATGAAAATTATTCGTTTATTAAATATTTAACGATAAGTAAAGTTAAGAATATTCCTTTATTTTAGGAATAGTATATTTTTCGTAAAATGTTCGAATGGACATTTAATTATAAAATCAGGGAATTATCCGATATTTTTAATTTTCTTTTTAATTATTGAATTATATCACTTAATTAGTAAAAATCAAAAGCCAAATTGTGTGTTTTTTAGTTATAAGCATATGATGGTGTAAGATTCCAAATCTGAGTGACGTTTCTTTTCTGGGTTATAAGTCGACACGTACATACCAGACTATCTATATATATATATATATATATATATATATATATTAAGTCTGTGATAACTCGCAACTGTTACTGAAAATAAATCGATATTCCCTATAAACTTTCGTCCTAGTTATTTTCTTACAAAGTGTGTTTTCTACATGAAACTGTTCTAGGCATGCCATTAATGATGGGTAAGTATTTCGTCATTATATTCGACATTATTTTAGTTATCAAAGAATAGAGCAATTTCTTTGTATTATTTGTATTTTTCGGACTATTGTCCTCATCTTTATTGTTATGTGCACAACGTTTCGACCGATGTGTCCTCCGGTCTTCTTCAGGCGCTTCATCGGTTGCAACATTGTGCACATAAGAATAAAGATGAGGACAATAGTCTGAACAATACAAATAATAGAAATTATCAAGCTCATTGCAAAAATTCAAATTCTAAAAAGTAATTTCTAATCCATTTTGTAACTTATTAATGATATAATGGGGTCTGCGAACGCATTTTTACCTAATTGTTATTCTATCTTTATTTCATTATTTATCAAATCAATAATAATCAAATCAAATTAGCATGACCCCAAAAATTTGGCAAACATTGTGTGCGACATGCGAAACACTTGAGAGCTGTTAGGACCGTATTAAGTCTCATCAGCAGTGTATACCACGATCTCCGCTACTTGGTAATCGTGTAGCAACCATTTTGTCTCATCGCACATCCCGTAGCATTATAGAGGACGAGGTTATCATTAGAGCCACGTCTTCCCAAGTCGGTGGTCTGTATCCGTGTGACCCAACCTCATGGACAAGGAAATATGTACGAGAGTGGTAAAAAAGTAATGCCATTTTGTTTAGGACAGGTATAATTACCAACACAGGAACATGTGTCATACATCAAAATAAAGCTGGTCCTCTGTGGATCACATCCCTACTTCTCTACATAGGTGAATCAAAAAGTAATGCCATTTTGTTTAGGACATGTATAATTACCAAAAACAGGAACATTTATCATACATCAAAATGAAACTGGTCCTCTGGGGATCACATCCCTACTTCTTGACATAGTCACCGTTTCTCTCAATAGCAATGTTTAACCTTCGAATGAGATATGTATCCCTGCCTTTGAGCTACTTCTTCACTACATATTTCATTTCCTCGTCACCGGAATAATGTTTGCCTCTCTTCGATCCGATGAAAGGCAAAAACTGTAGTGAAAAAGTGGCTCAAAGAACAGTCAACAGAATTTTACGGGACCCTGATACATGCTCTCATTCGAAGGTGGAACATTGCTTATGAGAGAAACGGATACTATGTGGAGAAGTTGGGATGTTATCCCCAGAGGACTAACATCATTTTGATGTATGATAAATGTTCCCGAGTTGGTAATTAAACCTGTCCCAAACAAAATAGCATTACTTTTTTATTGAGACTCGTAAATAGAGCAATTATATCTTTATTCAAATTGAACAAATAATGGTCGTGGTAACTTAATTTAATTATATATATATATATATATATATATATATATATATATTTCATATATATATATATATATATATATTTATATATATATATATATTTATATATATATATATATATATATATATATATATATATTTTCCCAACGATTTTTTTCATTCAAAATAAATGTTCACTCTGATGAAGGTCGATTCTTCTATGTGTGCGAAATATTTTCACACACATAAACTGACCGAAACATGTGTAAGTGATACCGATTAATGTGATATCGATTAAATTCATTTTATCCATCTACATTTCTATTCTTTACTTATTTTTTCCTCATATATATATATATATATATATATATATATATATACTTTTGTTCCTTAATCTTCCGACCGCTATCATCTTGCAATATTCTCAGGTTAAAAATGAGACCGCCCAAATTGACCAAGATGTAATGCAAAAATATAAATTCCCATTATCTTGTGTTGCCTATCTGTCGAATTCTTTTTTGCTACGAGAGTCGTTACCTCAGCTAAATAATGGACCATTCCGTTTTTATTATAAAGAAAAAAAGGGAAGAAAAGGGAATGCTACACAGAAAATATATAATAAGAAAGAAAGACAGAGAATAGGGAAAGATAGAAAAAGGGGTGAGTGCGCAGAAGCGATAATGCTAATCTGTTTCAATTGAACATAATGAAAACATGAAAAGAAGGAAAGAAAAAAGAAAAAAAAAGACTGAGAGAGTTAAATCAAGATTATAATACTTTTTACATATTGAACTATTCGCAATAGCTCTTAAGTAAACATATCGAATGTTGGAATGTTGTAATAATTAAATTATCATACTTATTTCGACATATAATTAAGATAAGTGTAATCTTTTATAAGTGTTCTTATTTAATTTCATTAATCTTTCTAATTCAATATATTTCATTGCATTAATCCTTAAATACATACACCCGTCGGAGGTGTGTGTATTCTTGCTATAGAATAAATAAAGATGACAATGATGCTGATGATAATGATGTTGATTGTTTCAGCAAAATATAAATCAGCTGACAATATAGTGAATGAACGATGGCGATGATTCTGTGAATAACAACGGCATCGGTGACGGTGTGGTGTGGGGGGGAGGTCGTGGGAGGGGGAGGTCGTGGGAGGGGGGGAGATCGTGGAGGGAGGATAGGTCGATGGCCGTGGAGCTTGCGGCGATTAATGTAATATGAAATATCCACTGAAGCAAAGAGAAAAAACCAGGGAATAAA
>CM042159.1:20348441-20360941 GCA_023376005.1 Doryteuthis pealeii | reverse complement strand
TTCAGATGATGAAACTCGAGTAGGTTACTTTATATCCATTTCTTAAATAAATTTTGCTCTACATTGTATTGAGCACTTTGTATTTGTTTTTTCGCGGTCTTAACCCCTGGATACTGTGCGCTCCCAACGATCGTACCCGTACCTACCGGTAAACCACTACTCATATATTAACGTATATATATATATATATATATATATATGACCCCTCCGCACAAGTAGGAAGTGATACAAAGTCAATTTATTAAGCGGAGTTTAACGGGTTTGAATTCAGAGTTACTTATACTAGACTGATTACCCAACCAAGGTCAAAGAGCCCAGTCTCTTCTACTATTTACCCATAGCTGGAGGGAGAGTATTTGGATGCATATTTTTTCCAAGGGTACTAGCGCTATGTGAAATGCAATCAGCCGAGCCCACATTTATATATAGGCCTATCAGAACCTGTGTTTGAAACTTGAAACTCTGTGAACTTTTCCATTGTCGTTAAATATAAATCCTTACTATACTTAATTACGCCCTGTCGGCTGGGGCGTTAGAATGCACCGACTGCACCTCTGCAGAGGGGTAAGACTCCCCCAATGGGGCCATCTGTTGGTCGTGGGTGGCGACCTGTGATGCTTAAGGATAAAGCCAAGGTGGATGAGCAGTTCATGACATGCAATACTCCACTTTGGCCCTATCTTGGGCTAGACGGGCGGTCGGAGAGGCCACCTCCGATCAATCGGCTGGTCACTTCAAGCCCTAGCACCTATATGATTTTCCCAACGCTATTGCCCTTATGGCAAGCCCCATCCCTTTTTATCATATGGGTGCTAGAAGGCGGTGGCTGTGGGTCTACATGTCCTGGGAATGACGTTAAACTCTATCTGATGGTGAGGTTCCAGTTTTGGAGGTTTTGGGAATGTGGAGCACCCCTTCATCACCATTGCTCCCTGGTCCACTTTGACCCGGAGTGGTAGTACCTGTTAGGGTCCCATCTATGGGTTAAATAGAAAAATGTATTTATAAAAAATTGTATTATCCATTAAGAATTTATTTATTTCAAAACTTTATCGGCATTAAATGACCCACTGAAGTTGATATGCCGTAAAACAAAACAAACAAACATATACTTAATTACAAAAACAATAGGCTATGCCTATGCATTACCTAACACGTCTCTTCTGGCTGCTAATTAAGAATTTTGACAATTTTCTAATTCTATTGATAGAATTGTATGTTTTGTGGTGATGGCGTCATTTTTGTTTTCATGATAATAATCGAACTTGTCAGAGATCAAAAAGAGTTAATGTGTTTCTATCGGATTACGATACAACACTCAACTTCTCCGTTCAATGAAGTTGAAGAATATGCGATTCTTGGCTGTGGTAGTAGAATCAGGATCTATGGGAATTCGTGTTGGTAACAATATATTCTCCATTACTGAGTCAAATCTTATTTGTCGGTCTTGAGTAGTTGTGGAGTCGTAGAATTCTACGTTGAATACATTCTAATACAATAGTGCACTTAACTCCCGTAACTAAAACTTTATTCAACTTAGAGACTTCAAGTTGAAAGAATTAGTTTGAAAGTTATGTTCAAAAGTGTATATGCATGAGTAGGAAGCGCGTGGTGTAATGGTTAAAGTCATGGGAAATGGACTCGTCGCCCCGAGTTCAAATCCTGGACGTGGTAATTGCATTTCACTTAACGCTAATACCCTTGCGAAAGGTACGAATCCTACTCTCCCTCCAGCTATGGGTAAATAGCAGGGCAGACTGGGTTCTTTAATCATGGCTAGTTAACCAGTCTAGGAGAAGGAAAACTCTGAATTCAAACCTGTTGAACTCCGCCTAAGAAATTGACCTTGTGTCACATCCTGCTCGTGCGGTAGAGTTGGTAATATATATATATGCATTTACGCAACCCCTCCACACAAGCAGAATTCGACATGAGGTCACTTTTTGAATGGGGTTCAATTCCAACAATTTCAAGATACCATATACTAATTTGAAATCCTAGAATTAATAGATTCCTTCATAAAAAATAGCAACAACACTGAAATAACAACATCCACAATAAACTCTTCCTAATCGAACCCAACTTGGAAGGCTGGAAACCAACTTTAAGAAAGTCTAGAAAGGAACAAGTCATTCTGTCCCGATTACGCATTGGTCATACAACGCACTCCTATATACTCAAACAAAAACAACAACCACAATGTGGAACATGTCAAACACCTTTGACAGTTTAACACTTCTTCATGGAATGCAGGTTTCTTGCTCACATCAGAAACCGTTATTTTAAAGCAAACAATATGAAAGATCTGTTTGAAAATGTCAACATGGAGGATATTCTCTCTTTTTTGAGAGAAATAAAATTATACCATAGAATATAGGCATGAACTTAATCAATACCATACAACATAATCCCCAATAATGCAAACACATTCTTAAATCAATTACTAAAATGTATAAATATAAATACACGATATGTATAACTTCCTAACCGTTAGGTATGACATAACCCCAGACGGGTTGATATGACGTTAAAATCAATAAACAAACAAACAGGTTTGATTTCAGAGTTTTCATTCTGCTAGACTAGTATCCATACTAAGGTTAAAAAGCCCGGTTCATTCTACTATTTACACATTCTCTCCATGACCACAAAACAAAAACAAACATAACAAAACAACCACGGAGTTGAAATTCTCGTTGATTTCGCTAATGGACCGAGGAGCATTCTACAGTCCGCTCGCTTTCTGGTGAGTCTCGTTATTTATCAAGTAACTTCCTTCTTCATAGCTTGAGTAGATTGTTCAATGCATACTTTTCCCAATGATATCAATACCATGTGAAATGCAAACAAACTCGCCCAGGATGTCAACTCGGGTCAACGAGTCAACTTCCATTACGATAACCATTACACGTCATGCCTCCATATATATATATATATATATATATATATATATATATATATATATATATATATATATATATATACCAATAAATAACTGTGCTCGCTGGTTTGGTATTCTTCGATTTACATTTTGTAGGAGGCGCTCGTGTTATTAATGATAATCATTAGATATGGACACGGCGACCCAAGTTCAAATCATGGACAAAACTGTTTGCATTTCACATGGTGTTAATATCATTCGGAAAGGTGTGCATCGAACTAGTCGAACACTTAGCTCTAATACCACGGGGAGGATGTGACACAAGATTGCAAGTATGGTGCATCCAGCGAGGTTCGAGCTCACTATTTAAAAGTTTAACGATGATTTTTCTGCTGCTATTTAATTTAAAGATAATTTGATGTACGTAGGTTCTTAATTTCCCCACAAACAATTATTTCTATTTAATGTGTGACTATCATTGGATCTCGCAATTAATTTCGATTTTTCCAAAACTTATTTCCAAGTTATTAAAATTGTTATCGTACAAAAAGACTCGTCGCAAAAAATCACCGAAAACAATAGCAGTGTATACCACGATCTCACCACTGAATGCAAAGCCGAAACTCTACCTCAGGGCCACCAGCATGCACCAGACAATCAATCAAAACATGGTAATCGCGCGCAGACGCCTAACAATAATTTGTCTTGGAGCCCATCACGTTGTTGCGGGTTCAAAGTCAAATGGCAGAGATCGTGGTATACACTGACGAGGAGACGAAATAAGGTCGACATTGCTGTTCACTGTTCGGCATGTAGCACAATCTATATTTATAAGTCTCGCTTTTTAGTGTTCAAATTAAATATATACATCTATATATTTATACTGACAGCTTGTTATGTATTCTATATTAAATATTTAAGTTTAATATGGCTGGTGACTTTACGCCAGCTGGAGACCTTATTACGATTTTGTCGTGGGATTTTGTGCATTTATTTGGCTGTCAAACTAATTAAAGAGAACATCTGTGTACAGATACAATTATGAGTGTTGTTGGTTGTCTTAGTTTTTTTAAGGCATATCAACCCTTCTCAGATTATTTAATGCCAAATCAAATCATTTTGATATTACAGTGTCTTACAGCCGAAACATTGTGTATATAACAATAAATAGATCAAAGGCAGACGTATATAGAACCAAAATGAAAATTAAACTTACAGCATATGGTCCTTGAGAATGACTTGTTAACCATCAACTGGCAATAAATATTTATTACTGTATTTTCTCTCCAGAGGTCCACGTTGTTGGCAATTGCGAGAGACTGAAAAAAAAAAAAAATGAAATGCCTCTAAATCTTCAGAATTTCAAAACTCTGCACCACCTAAATCAATATTTAAAGATTTTCTTTTTACTATCTGGTGGATTCTCCTAACAATGAGTAGTTTCTCTGACACGTTTGAGAGACATACGTATATATATATATATATATATATATATCTTGTGTTTGTGGAACCGAATAAATAGGGTTGCCAAGACGAGCTCGGTTACCCGTTCGATGGTTGGGTCACACCATTCGAATGCCTGCAGATAGATTTCCCCGTAAAGTACTTTAGAGTGAACTCGCAGAAGGCACTCGAAGGACAGGGGGCCTCCGGAAGCGGTTCAAAGACCATATGAAGACTACTTTGAAGAAATGCACCATTACACCTTCAAGTCTAGAAGACCAGGCGTCCAACAGACAAGGTTAGCGAAATTCGTGCCGCACATGAACTGAACGGCTAAATATCGAACTCAATATGGCTGCAGAACAACGACATCTTCATCGTCATGCACCACAGAATTCCCCTTGTTATTATTATTATGTTTGTGAATCTGTGTTACGCCTAAAAGATACGTGGTTCAAAGTTAACTGACCTGAAAAAGTTTTTAAATAAAATAACTGGTGCATTATATATTTTATTCATTAATATATAAACACTAAAAATTTCATCAAATTTGGTTAATTCCCTGATTTTTAGTATTTTTTTCTTTCGGCTGGGTGACATACGATGGTGGAATTTATGTGCGTTAAGCAGGATTTAACCGAATTATGTGAATTCTATAGCATAGCCTTTCTCTCGCTTTTCGTATTTACTACGTGATTGGATTGATAAGATCCATTGACAGAAGTTTTTGATCGTTCGCAACGACTGAATCGGACCCCCCAAAAAAACTGTGCGCGGAACATGGTAAGATCTATTTGGAATTTTAATATTTCACTTAATCTCGCTATCAACAACACGATAATTATCCGGTAACATCTGCTCGTGAACGTTTGACGAGAACACACTTTTGCGTGGTCAGCAAAGGAACTGTGCAACGGTTATCACCAAATGAATGCTTGTGACGTTGTCAGCGATCCTCAGCGTATGTCTATGTCAGAGTTGCTATGTCCGTAATAGCTATTTGTCAACAAATAAAAGATAAGAAGTGAAAAGTGGCCTGGTTAGGGGCGATAATAAAGACACAAGAGAGAAAATGAGTTAAACAAATATATCAACAAACAACAGTAGTACAAACATATACCAATGAGTCGATTACACGCAAGGGTGTCTTATCGGCTATCCGCTGAAATATTAACTCTCGCTTAAGTGTAGAACCTGCTGCTATTTCTAGTTGGAAGAGTTCATGCGTGCTTGGTAAATTACCATAACAGCCCCCCCTGTTCACGCTACCTTAAGCGACATCTGTGGTCGGGGCTGTTTTTGCAATATTGGACTTCACAGTCACAGAAGGCGCTGTAACTTTAGGGTCACAAGAATTATATAGTCTTCCAAGATTGCAATGCCGATATATATATATATATATATATATATATATATATATATATATATAAAAATAAAAAATAAAAATCTGTTTTCAAATGCCTTTAAAGTAATAAAGATTTCATCATTCGCATCTGATGAATCGGGAGAGTTAGACAATTTGTCTAAGCTCCCTGAAATTGACTATAAAGCTAAATCTCTAAGTCTTTTGTTATTTCTTTACTTATATATTTGCTCTGTGACTCTAACATTAAGAGCACACATTGAACTCTCAAACTGCGACAGTTTTTTTAAAAATAAAACTCTTGTGTCGTAAGGAAGATTTCTTCTCTGGACTTTTAATTATATATATATATATATATATATATATATATATATATATATATATATATATATATATTCTTTTCCTTGTTTTAAACCATTGTATAATAATGGGATTTATTTTAATATTGGGATTTACCTTTTCTTTACCGATATATATAAAACAATCTTTAGTGCTATATATACAACGTGAGCTGATATGAGTTTTTCACACCATCTAATACTGGTCTTTTACTGGGGGCTGTGTGACTCTTCTAAGTATTCCGGCTGATCAGGACAATTATTATTATTATTATTACTAGCAAATATATGCACCCTCCGGGTGCAAGTATTTAAGTTTTAATGTAATAAAATATTGTATTAAATTAGAAAGGCTAATGAAACTAAATAAGAATACAGATAAAAAGATTTGAAACAGAGGGAGTATAATAAAAGATTTGAAACAGAGGGAGTATAATTAAAAATGGAACAACTGAAACTTACTCTTCCATCACTCTCGTCTTTCATTGTTATTTTTTCTAATTTAAGTATTTAGTTAAAAGAGGAAGTAAAGAATAAAATGACAGTTATTTTTTCTTGTTAATGGATTTCATTTAAGATTCATTGAAGAGATTTTTGCTTATATTCATTAAAATAAAACCAAACAGTTAGAAATCAATAATACTAAGCACATATTTATTAAATTCGATTTTTTAATATTAATATGCAAATTAGCCTTCTCGTTCACACTGTAAACCACTATTTTGTTGTATATATAAATACAATTGTATGTTGTCAGTATGTAGACATAGTTAACAGTATTAATAATGTAAGACAATTTTATTCATAATTGAGGTTTAGACAAAAATAAAATCATGGAGAATGTGATGTCAATAACTAAGAGAATTGTGACTTGAGTAGGAATATAGTTTCGGTTACAGACAGAAAAACACACAATCTCCATTATAATAAGATTATTATTATTATTATTATTATATTTTCATACCAGTCGTAGCCGATGGTTCACTGAAGGCTGAGTGACAAGTCTCCTCAGGTCTCCAGAACTTTTCTGAGTATTCTAGCCGATCCCAAAAGTGTTGTAGTTTGGATGGTCTGTGATTCTTTTCCAGAGCTTTGAGGATCGTTCCAAGGGTACCAATTACAATCCCAGTTTCCTCAGTTCTCTGGCAAGGTCCAAGTATTTGTATATCTTTTCGCTGTCTTTCATTTTCCTCTGGTCAGTCTGGACGGCAAAATCACAAAATGACAGTTCTCTTCTTCTTGTCGATCAATACTAGGTCCAGTCATGTGGCCGGGATTATGTAATTCGTTTGTACCTCGAACTCCTAGAGAATTTTATGCGTCTCATTTCAGTTTCAGGCTTATGCATATACCATTTAGTTGTAAGGTGAAAATTGAATTTCTTGCACAATTCCAGTGATCACCTTCCCACCAGTCGTGCCTAGCCTAGTCGCAGACACCCTCCGGGCTTGCTGAAAATTCCATCGTCAAATTTATTGTGAAAGACTAACTTATATGCATCTATTATTTATTGTTACGTTGTCACACGTTTGGATTATGTGTTAGTATTGACGTAGCGTGACGTAATTTTTTTAATCCTATTATATATTATTATTATTATTATTATTATTATTATTATTATTATTATAACATTCTCCATATGCGTTCACATTTAATTTCGTTTGTCTTTCTAATTTAATATTTTATCTATTACATTAAAATTTAGATAATGGTTTTTAGTTAGTACCAATAAGGAATTGCAAACTACACGGTGTTTCTTAAATATCGATATAATTTCGTATTTGAATAGTTTGACCAATTCTCATTAAAATCATCTCAAATTTTTAATAGCAAGCATAGAAACGACTTAGAATTTTATGAATGATGTTTAATGTTTTGTGGGTTTTCTTTCTATTCATGTATAGAAATTCACTGGAAAATAAAGGGTGTTTAAACATAAAATATAGAATTTTGAGTTGTTTTAAACACACACACACACACACACACCACCACACACACACACATTTATCCACTTACCTAAAGACACACTTTTCCCATTGAAATAAACTGAAATGTTATTAATCCATTTCAGTCCCGCACCCCAAAACACCATAATCTTTTTTGTTATTTTTTTATATGAAAAAAATAGCTCTGTAATGTATAAAAACATAATAAAATAGAACGTAATGAATTATCTTTTCCTATTCTTTAGGTGTAATACATTAGGAAAGTTAAATGTTTTTAGTGAACCTTATTAACATACAGGTTGTTCGGGAGAAACTTGACAATTTATAAGGAAAAAGTGTTTGTAATTACAAATTTTAATGGATTGTAGAGAAATTCAACAGGCACGGAAATTACTCTACGGTCAACAAGATTCACTCAAACTAACCACCATCAGCGTCGATCGCAGCCTCAATACTGCTCCGGATCCTGGAGCAAGCTGATGTTACATTTTCCCTGGGAAGGGTCTCAAAAGCCACCTTAATTATGTCGATTAACAGGGCTTTTGTAGTACTGGCACGGCGATTGGTGTCTTTCTCAACAGCGCCCCATACAAAATAATACATGAGGTTAAGATCTGGGGAGTTCGCAGGCCAAACATTGGGACTGGTGTCGTAAAAATTCGCCGACAACGATTTTTAAATTTTCCCAGAGGTGTGTCAGGGCCGAATTCTACTGCCATACATATAGCCTACCATTGGCTACCCTTGTTATCCAGGGCTTCACTACAGTGTTTATCAACTCCACGTAGGCATCTGAATTCAACCTGATACCATTTTATGCCGATTTTCGTGGAATTCTGCTGTACGAATGCATTCAGATCGCCTGTTATGTTGTTTTCTTCAACCCACAGCCTCGTAGTCTCCATTGCAATTCTCCAGTTCATGCCCGATTGTTTTTATAGTGTTCAGGGAGCATTGGGCAGTAAACATAATCCTATTTTGATGGCAGGTACTGATCATTATGATACAAGTTATTCTCTTCATGATTCAGTTGGGTTCCAGTCATCCATTCTATCTGTCATCACGTATATGAATTGAAGAAGGGTCCAAATTTAAATGGTGCGTAGTGTACGTCAATACCTCCAACCTACGGAGAAAAATAACCAAATATAAATATGTCAAATTTATCCCGAACTCCCTGGAAGAGTATCTGAACTCACCCGTACCTCAAATTTTATATTTCAACACAAAGCAAAAAATCAAAACTAGGAAACTTGTAAATTTGGATATTCGTAAATCAAGACACCACTGTGTGTATCCTTGTAGGTTTGTAAATATTGATAGTGTGTGTAATATTTGGTGCAAATGTATGTGTGTGTATTGTGTGGTGTGCCTGTGCGTGTGCGTGTGTTGCATTGACGGGATAGGAATAATTGAATGCAAATAAGAAAAACGCAAAGTAACGACTGATCAATCTTTTCTAAGGCATGAAACCACAAGGGAAAAATGGACAGGATACATAAAAAAAGAAAGAAAATCCTATCCAGACCCTATTTTCATTAAACTAACACGTCAATTTTGTTTACAACTCCCCTCGAGGGTTTAGATTGACAGGTGAATAAAAGGGTTCAGCTGGAGATTGCGTTTTAGGATAATAAGGTGATAGATAGTTTTAACTCTTCTCTACCGTTATTTATATAGTATTAATAGTCCCAGTAAGAAGCGTGGTAGAGTTAACCCAAATCGTTATTTTTCGATACATTTTTTTTCTGTGGTGGTAAGGTAACCCAAATCTTTATTTTTCTGATGTGGCTTGGTTTGTTTAAATGCAATCAACCCCTATGGGTTATTTATGTCAAACTCTTTAGTGGGTGAGATAAAAGTTGTTACTCTAGTTTCCTTTACAGGTGTATTTTTGTAGATAGTTTCGTGGATGTATTTTATATCTGACTCAGAATTTTCGGTATATTTTTATTTCTCTCATGAAGGATAAAATATTATCCACGTTAGTATCCTCAAACAGATCCCTAATATTATTTGCGTTCCCTACGGATTTCACTTCCTCGACACTAGAATAATGTTTACCTCTCAAAGTCACTTTCATGGGGTCGAAGAGATGAGAGTCTGAAGGCACTAAATCTGGTGAGTATAGAGGAAGCGGGTCTATAGTGAAGAAGCGGCTCAAAGATCAGTCAACAGAATTTTACGAGGCAGGGATACCTGCTCTCATTTGAAGGTGGAACATTGCTTTTGAGAAAAATGGTGATTATGTAGAGACGTAGGGATGTGATCCACAGAGAACTAAATTCATTTTCATGTATGATACATGTCTCTGTGTTCGTAATTATACCGGTCCTAAAGAAAATGGCATTACTTTTTGACTCACCCTCGTATATTCCAAAATTTAACAGAGTTTGGAAATGTACTTAGAAACGAGCTTGTCCTTTTGTTGATAAAGTTTTTTTAGGATTCTGTAATCGCTTGAATCTAACGAAACAATATGCTCTGCGCGATATGTTGGTGAATACTCTGGCGGAAACTCCAAACTTGTTTCTACGGCTTCACTTTCTCAAAATTGACAAACAGCAAAGAGAAAAAATAAAAACACCATTCTTTCTACTTGATAGTTATTTCTTTCGGTGCTAGCGGAACCGGAAGTCTTCAAGAGATTTAGGAAAATTATGAAAGGACCAGTTTTACAGAAGAACAGATATGGTTCATTCTTTTGGCTGTGTGATGTTAGATTAGAAAAAACAAAAAAAATGTATTGTCGAATTTTCTATGTGAACTAACTTTTCGCCCTAATAGCTATTCATTCAAGCCATATTCTATTTAACGAATCATCAATGTGAATTCTGCGAGTTGAATGAGCTTTAAGAATAATTGATGTTTCGGGAAAAAGGGTGAAAGATATGAAATTAAAAGGATAAAAGAAGAATTGAAAATTGTGATGTTTAAAGAAGAATAAACGAGAAGAAAAAAAATGAAAAAATAAAAAGAAGCGGGAAAAGGATGAAGAAGAAGAATTAACTATGGACGATGACAAAAAGCGGAATAAGAAGGCACCCCCCCTAAAAAAAAAAGAATTAAATATTCGGACAACAAAGAATAAGATTTGAAGTTGCGCCGATAAATTGTAATAATATTTTCGAGCCTAGCGCTCGGGTTTTCGAGCCGTATGCTCAGATCTTCGAGCTCTATGCTAAAATTTCCAGCCTTGTGCTGAGTTTGTTTAATAAGTGATATGAGAAAGAATTATTTATTCATTGACATTACTCCTATGTCCACTCTGTTCAGTGTAAAACTTACTAATTGTTAAAAGTAATATAGGGATACGAAGACAAGACAAAATACACGATTTATTTATCTAAGTAAGATACACAATAATATAAATAACAAGCAGAATGCAATATATGAAATAACACTAACGCAACAACGTGATTCAAGGGGGGAAAACTCATCACGCTTAGGTTTTCAATCCTTACGCTCAGATTTTAAGCTCTATGCTCATTTTCTCTCTCTATATATATATATACACGAGGGTGAGTCAAAAGTAGTGTCATTTTGTTTAGGAAAGGTATAATGTTTGCCTCTCTTCAGCCCTATGAAAAAGGGTTTGAAAGGCAAATATTACTCCTGTGATGAGGAAGCGAAATCTGTAGTGAAGATGTGGCCCAAAGGACAGTCAACAGAATTTTACGGGGCAGGAATACATGCTCTAATTCCAAGGTGGAACATTGCTATTGAGAGAAACGGTGACTATGTGGAGAAGTAGGGATGTGATCCTCAGAGGACCAGATTCATTTTGATATATGATACATGTTCCTGTGTTGGTAATTATACCAGTCCTAAACAAAATGGCATTACATTTTGAATCACCTATGAGGAGAAGTAGGGATGTGATCCCCAGAGGACCAGCTTCATTTTGATATATATGATACATGTTCCTGTGTTGGTAATTACACCTGCCCTAAACAAAATGGCATTACATTTTGAATCACCCTAGTATATACACACTCTATTTCTTTGGAGAGAGAGAGAGAGAGAGAGAGAGAGAGAGAGAGAGAGAGAGAGAGAGAGAGAGGAGAGAGAGAGGTGTGTGTGTGTGTATTAAAAAAATCAATAAAAAATAAATGAATAAATAGGGTGAAAACAAAATGAAAATAAACATAAAATGAGAAAGAAATATCAAGAAAAGAGAAAACAGGAAAGAAAAAATAGAGACTGACGACAATAAGAGATTTGGTTTGGTTTGGTTTGTTTACGGCATAGCAACCTCGGTGGGTCATTTAATGCTGTTGTAGGATTTTAAGGGGTCAAATAAGAACAAAACGACGGGTAACAAATGTAGGAAAATGTATTAACAAAAGAGTAGACAATTACAGTACAGAGAAGTGGGAATTACGTCCGACAAATAGAGTTATGAGCTGACTCGCATTGGCTTACTCTACAAGCCATAATTGTCCCTGTTACTTATAGTATCCATCGGCGCATTCCATTAGTCTATAGGGTATATCACCTATAACAAATGCCGACTAAGTTTTGGTTTC
>CM042159.1:20313441-20345941 GCA_023376005.1 Doryteuthis pealeii | reverse complement strand
TGAAATCATGTTAGACCCTTTATTTTTCCTCTAATAATAATTTAATTATTATATTATATATATATATATATATATATATATATATATTATATATATGTGTGTGTGTGTGTGTGTGTGTGTGTGTGAGGAGTAACGGATAGAGTAAATCCAACAAAATATGATTGAAAATAGAGAAAAATGCGGATAAAACACCTAAATTCAAATGATATTTTTCCTCGGTATGTTACGAAGCTTTGTCAAATTTATTTATTTGTTAATAAATTTGACAAAGCTTCGTAAAATACCGAGGTGAAATATCATTTGAATTTAGTTGTCTTGTGTTTTATACCCATTTTCTCTATTTTCAATCACACACACACATACACCCCCCACACATATACACATACACACACACACACACACAATTATATATATATATATATGAAAATATTACTTTAACTGTTACCAAAATGAATTTTGGTAACAGTTAAAGGGAGATAACTTTGTGGGCATTTAAAAATGTTTGAATTTATTTATATAATTTATTTATATAATTTTCATGAGTGTCCAAAAAAAATCAACCGAAATAATTGCAGTCCTCAACAAAATCATAACAGCAAAAAATGTTTTTGCCGAAACACCAGAGAAATTAAAGGTATCCTGACGAGAGCAAAAAGCTTGAAACCTTGGGTAGATGCTTGCAAAAAACAGTATATATTAATAATTAAATAAATAAATAAAGCTCCTACAACTTATAGTTAAGCATTGTGATTTTCTTGTTTCATCTCGGAAAATATTTACCTAGATATCTATATATATATAATGTAGAAATGGAGTCAACACCTGGTTTCTGACAGACCAAATGGTCTGAAGATCGCATAGGCGAGAAACTGTCTGTAAGCAGGTGTTGATTCCATGTCTATCATACTTTAACTCAAATATAAACGCTCTATCAATGATCTTGAGCACTTTATAGCCCCCATATTATCTACAACATATATATGTATGAAAATTTAACCGGGTTTCGCTCCCGGGTAAAAGTAGGTGCTAAGTCAAGCCACATTGATGAGACGTGAAACCTCGAAAAACAGTGTCCGAATGAAGCGATTTTCTATCTTGTCATGATGCTTGTGTGTGGTCAAGCATTGTCAAGAGGACATTATCGACTGGCAAGTTGGGTCTTACCAGTTGGATTCTTGCTCTGAGCCTCGTTGGGTCTCAATATAGGCCTTGGTTTTATAAAAAAATTCACATCTAGTAAAGAAAATGGTATTACTTTTTGACTCACCCTCGTAGATACACTACAAGATTAAGATGAGCATGAGAAATACAACCATGGGTATACGCTCATACTATAAATACCGTCTATGTAAAGAGACGGCTATACAACAAAAACGCCCCCGTTACAGTCTTTTGAAATCTCAGCTAAAATAATTTTTATAGAATTGTACTCATTGTTATCGATTTTTCTTGAGGTTCTTGTTTTTAATGACGTTTTTTTTTCGAGAATGTCACAGACAGAAAAAAAAAATATTGATGCCACTAATCGAATCGATTGTCTGTGGAATTCGGTCTCGCAGATCGATTATTTTATGTGTCACTTGTTGAATATTTTATATTTGCAAATGTTAAATCGTTATTTTACATTGAGCATGCACATCCGCCAAACCCGATCGGCTAATCAATCATGGATTGTGTCCATTGTTACCAAAGGAGATATCGCTTCATAGCAAATGCAATTTATCACTAACATTTCGAGACCTGATGAAGGGTGAAAATTGACAGATACGGGGATAAATGTTAGGGTGTATAGAAATAAAGTATCACCCATGAATAAATACTCCTTAAAAATAAGTAAATAAATACTCTTAAAAGAATAAAATAAAAATAAAAAATTTCTTTTAAACAAAAAGATGCCAGAATTTTAGGTTGACTGGTTTCTTTGATTTTACGGCATGTCAATCCTAGTTGGATTATTTTATGCTTATTTGTTTTATTCATGCTTGATGGGTATTCAAAAAACTTCTTTTAAACTCAATTTTTTTAAACAAATCTTTTAAAAATCATTTTTTCTATTTAGCTCAATAATTCATAAACCAAAATGAGATGTAAAGGCAATTAGCATTAACTTATATGGGACAATATTATGGAGGCGCGTGGTGTAATGGTTAGAGTCGTGGGAAATGGACTCGTCGACCCGAGTTCAATTCCTAGACGAAGCTGTTTGCATTTCACATGTCGCTAATACACTTGGGAAAGGTGTGATTCCAATTCTCCCTCCAGCTATGGATAAATAACAGGGTAGACCGGGCTCTTTAATCATGGCTAGGTAACCAGTCTAGGAGAAGGAAAACTCTGAATTCAAACCTGTTAAAATCCGCTTTAAAAATTGACCTTGTGTCGGATCCTGCTCATGCGGAGGGGTTGGTAAATATATATATGGGACAATATTTTGAACGTGCTTAGACGTCAAAATAGCCAAGCACAATATTTCCGCTTAGATCATACAAAAAGGAAAAGGAAAACCAAAAAATGACTTTAATTTTGATAGGTCACGTCGATTTAAGGCAGGTTTAGCGGATATTTTATGTGCCTCCAAAGAATTTGGTCCTGCCAAGAAATTCGAAAAAGTGTCGTCACCACGTAAATCTGTTCAAAATACCAACTCTGTTCACTGATTGGCTACAACTTCTTCCAATCAGGTGTGCCACCACAAAGACCTACGTTGGCATCTATATTTATTTACCAACCCCTCCGCACGAGCAGGATGTGACACAAGGTCAATTTCTTAAGCGGAGTTTAACAGGTTTGAATTCAGAGTTTTCCTTCTCCTAGACCAGTTGCCTAACCAAGGTTAAAGAGCCCAGTCTGCCCTACTATTTATCCATAGCTGGAGGGAGAGTAGGATTCATACCTTTCCCAAGCGCTAAGTGAAATGCAATTACCAGATCCAGGATTTGAACTCGAGGCGACGAGTCCATTTAACGAGTCTTTAACCATTACACCACGCGCTTCCTGCAAACCTCGATATAAGCCAGGTATAGGTTCCAGCTTTAGAGATTCTAGTGGCGTACTGGGGCGTGATCATCCTTAGTGGGTCTAACTGGGGGGTATATTGAGAGAAACGAAATCCCCCAAAGAACCAGCCACTCATAACTGATGATGCCTTTAATTGAACAGGTATATTTTAACACTGTGTGATAGAAAGTGTTGTAAGGGAAGGGATTTCCCCTACCACAAAGTTGAACTCGTCCAACGAAACCCATAAATGATACGGACTACACAGTTGAGTAGTCGAGTTTGAGTAGTATGTAGTTGCTACAGATACCCAACCATGACATTCGGCTTGTGGGTGGGCCCACGTCAAAACGAGGCCTTGTGTCCAGCTCATACAAGTGGGCTATGAAGCAAATACCTGTAGTTGCTACAGAGAACTAATTACTGTGGTGGAAAGGCTACGCGTTTAGACTATTGTCATTATATATTCTATACTAAAAGTAATAAACCTATGTTAAACTTTCTTCAGGATTTTCAATGGTGTTTGGTTTGGTTAGTTTTGTTTTACGGCATATCAACCTCGGTGGGTTATTTAATGCCGACAAAGCTATGTAATAAATTAATTCTTAATAGATACTCAATCTTTTTATAAACACTTTTCTATTTAGCCATAGATGGGACCCTAACAGGTATTACCACTCCGGGTCAGAGTGGACCAGGAAACAATGAAGGGTGCTCCACATTCTCCAAACCTCCAGAACTGGAACCTCACCATCGGATAGAGTTTAACGTCATTCCCAAGACATGAATACTCTCAGCCACCATCTCCTAGCACCCATATGATAAAAAGGTAGGCGCGTGCTCGAATGGTTAGAGTCGTAGTAAATGGACTGGTCAACCCGAGTTCAATTCCTACACGAAGCTGTTGGCATTTTATATGGCGCTAATACCCTTGGGAAAGGTATGAATCAATTCTCCCTCCAGCTATGGGCAAATAGCAGGGAAGACTGGGCTCTTTAACCATGGCTAGGTCACCAGTCTAGGAGAAGGAAAACTCTGAATTCAAACCCATTAAACCCGCTTAAGTAATTGACCTTGTGTCACATCCTGCTCGTGCGGAGGGGTTGGTAAATATATACATATGATAAAAAGGGTTGGGGTTGCCATAAGGCCAGTAGGGTTGGGGCCATCATATAGGTGCTAGGTCTTTACATGACCAGCCGATTGATCGGAGAGGGCCTCTCTGACTACCCGTCTAGCCTAAGTAAGGGTATAAGCAGAGTGTTGCCTGTCATAGATTGCTCATCCACCAGAATTATGTCCTTAAGCACCACGGGTCGCTCATTTAGGGAGGTATTGCCCCTCTGCAGATGTGCAGTCGGTATATTCTAAAGCCCCAGCCGATAGGGATCTTCAATGGTGTTATTTGATAACTCTGACACAACAGAAAGATAGTCGGTGCTAAGCAATAATCTAGTTTGAATCTTGTATAACACGGTTTGCATTCATACGGAAATCTTTATTTACCACATAACTACAGTTGAAAGTAGATAGATCATTGGTCAGGTAGTTGATATCACAGTCTGGGAAGATGTTGGTTGTGGTCAGACGACAGGTCGTTCAGACGACTGGAAATGTGCGTGTGTGGCACCGCAGGTCGAAAGGTTGATATTGGTCGCAGCTGACGTAAGTGTCTTCCGAAGGCTGGAGATATATAAACGAACCAATGTGGAAATGCTGGAAGGTGAGGTCGAAGGACGTCTCGCCGGATCTGGAAGGAAAACATATTTCCCAACAGTAGTGTTAAGATAGCCAATCGTACACTACTAGTTGGTAAAGGGTTGACAGAACCAGGGTCCGCAGGGAATTGTGGGACTGGTGAAGGAAGGACAGTAGCTGGTAGAGGGTCCTGAAAAGGACCGTTGGGAGCAATAGGCTGGCTCGGGAGATGACCAGATGGAGGCTCGTTGAAAGGCCGGATCAGGGTCGGCAGGAGACTGGATCGTCGGCTGGCTTATTGAGAATTCTGGGATATGGGGGTTATCGTCCTTTGTCTGCGAGCCTCTGTTTCAAACCAACCAATCACGAGCTAGCATACTTTGGCGGCAAGATATGTATCCAACTATTCTCTTCCAGCTATGAGTAAAATAGTAACATAGACCGGGCTCCTTCAACCTTAGTTAGGCAACCAGTCTAGGAGAAAGTGAACTATGCATTCAAACCTGTTAAACTCTGTTTAAGAAATTGACTGTGTGTCACATCCTGTTCGTATGGAGGCGTTGTTAAATATGTATATTGAGCGTGATTTTCTCCCATAATGTAGCACATCAGCGACAACAGATGACGTGCACCGACTTTTGATATCGATGTAGATAGAAAAGAAAGAATGTGTTGTCTTTTTTAAAGTTCAATTCTCGTCATGTATCAAAACCAACCAAATATGACAGTAATCACAGTCTTTATATAAAGGTTAGTTAGATATATCATGTTCGTTAAAGAGGTCTTTCAGCGCATTAGCATTCCTGTGTTTTGTAAACATTTTTTCGAAAGAAGCTGACATTAGGGACATTACTATTGGAAACTTGATGGCATGTAGCAATTATGCCAAAACATTAAAGAATATATATATATATATATATATATATATATATATATATATAATACATTAAATATACCTATAATACATTTTTAAAATATGGCACAAGACCAGCCACGTATCAATAGTAAAGAATTGGCCTTTCAGATCAACTGATACTGACAGCTATTTAATGATTACGCCAAGGCAGTGCAACGAATAATTATGGGTTGCATTGCACCCCCCCATTATTAGTAGAACCCTCGACCTTAACACAAACTCTAGCATGAATCCACAACTTAGCGTGCCCATGCACTGGTTTCCACTGGAGGACATCGCTTATGGGTTCGTCCTTGATTCTCCAGCAGTGTCCCGGTTTTGCCTATTTTCTAATTAGATGGAGGAGATTAGTTGAATATATACCTTTCCCAACGGCATTAGCGCGATATGCAATGGAAACAGCCTCGTCCAGGATTTGAACTACTTTTGGAACGAATAATTTAGGAGCGTTGCATGGGGTACACGTGTTCATCGTTTGTGAAAGATACTTAGCCAACGGTGATGCCAAACTTGAAAACAACATATCTTTTTAGATTTGAAAACTTGCCAAAAGTGTTGTTATTCTATCTGATTATCTTGTGGTTTAGGAGAAAATATATAAGATCTATTAATTATGAAGTATCAATCGCACACACACACACACACCCACACACACATACACACACAAATATATATATATACATATATATGTATGTATCACACAAATCACACATACGTATAATTTCTATTTAAAAAAATCCCTCATGCTTTGAAAATTAAAATTCCACAAAACTTTATTCCAGCCATGATCTCTCCGCTTCAAAATCCGTCGCATGCGACATGACGTTATTATAACCGTCTTTCTCGCCCGCGTTTGAACACTCTCTTTACGTGATTTTTAAAAAAGTTATTTTTTGGAACATTTCAAAAATTCTGCGCTTTCCAAAATTCCAAATTTTATTAAAAAAAATAAGGATTTACTCTGAGGAAAAATCTTCTTTGTGTGCGGAACATTTCTACATTTCTATTATTATTATTTCATTTCATTTGGTTATTTAAAAATAATAATAGTTTGAATAATGCACACATGAATAAACTCCTGACGAAGTAAAATTGATTAAAATATCCTATTTTATCCATTCTATACTTTATTTCCTTTATTTCTTTTTTTCAACACACACACACACACACACACACACACACACACACATATATATATATATATATATATTAGTAGTAGTAGTAGTAGTTTTTTTCTAGTAGTTGAAATTGAAAATAAGGTGCTCGATTATGGCTGTAAGTGTTGTATTCATTTGTTGTAGGGTACAATGTATTTAAGGTGCGATTGTTACCATTGATTTCAAAGCTACGTGTTTACCACTTATCAACAATCAACGCGCCCGTGAAGGCTTTCACATAACATTCGCATAACATTTCAACATCTGCATTCATAATTTATGAACAGAATGGCCCATTATTATCTGTGATTGGTTGGTTGGAGTTTACGGCATGTCAATAGTTGTTGGGTTATTTTATGCCTTAGATGCTTTGTTTTATTCATTCTTGATGGATACACAATTATTTCGATTTAAACCCTAGATGGGACCCTAAGGGATACTACCAATCCAGATCAGAGTGGACTAGGAGTAATGATGATGAAGGAGTACTCCATATACTCCAGATGTCAATAATTGGAACTTCACCATTAGTTTAACGTCATATTTAACTGGGGTGATGACAAGTCGTGACACGCGTAGGTAGTTACTCGCTTATTAATATATAGATAGTCGTACTACTACTACTACTACTACTAGTAGTAGTAGTAGTAGTAGTAGTAGTAGTAGTTTGTAGTAGTATTGATTTTTAATTAGATGAGCTTATATGTGATCCAAAGCCAATTTTATTGAATTTGTAGCCGGCTTGCGAACTTAAAAATCAATATTCGGATGGTCTCGATTCTTTCTTTGATCACCGGTTCATCCAATCGCTCTCTTCCAGGCCTTGGGGGACCGTTCCAAGGGAACCAACTACAATCGATACAAAATTTACTTTTACGTTCCACACTATCTTTCAACTCTCTGACAACATCCAATTATTATTATTATTACTAGCAAATATATGCACCCTCCGGGTGCAAGTATTTAAGTGTTAATATAATAAAATATCATATTAAATTAGAAAGGCCAATGAAACTGAATAAGTATGCAGATAAAAAGATTTGGAACAGACGGGGGTATGATTGAAAAATAGAACAACTTTGAAACTAACTCTTCCATCATTTTCCGTTACTCCCGTCTTTCATTGATAAATTTTCCTAATTCAACTATTTAGTTAAAATAGGAAGTAAAGAATAATATTACAGTCATTTCTTCTTGTTAATGGATTTCTTTTAAGATTTATCCCCGAGATTCTTGCTCATATTCAATAAGATAAAATCAAACAATTAGAAATCAATAATACTAAGCATATATTTATTAAAATCAAATTTCTAATATCAATATGCAAATTAGCCTTCCCATTCACACTGTAAGCCACTATTGTGTTGTATATATAAATACAATTGCATGTTATTAGTATGTAGACATGGGCAACAGTCTTAATGATGTAAAACAATTTTATTAATAATTGAAGTTTAAATAAAAATAAAAGCATGAAGAATTTGATGTAAATAACAAAGGGAATTGTGACTTGTATAGTAATATAGTTTCGGTTACAGACAGACAAACCCACAATCTCCATTATAATAAGATTACTATTATTATCATTATTATTATTGTTTCATTCGTGATTTTTTTAACACCAGCGTATGCTGGTGGTCCTTCACTGGAGTCTAAGTAAAAACAAGTCTCCTCAGGTCTCCAGGACTCTTCTGAATATTCTAGCCGATTGCAGCAATGCAGTAGTCCGGATGGTATCAATTCTTCCTCTGATTTCCAGTTCCTCCAGTCTTTTTCTTAGTGTTTTGAGATAGTTCTAAGTGTATCAACTACAATTGGTATCATTTTGATCCTCATATTCCACAACTCTTTCAATTCTCTGGCAAATTCCAAGTATTTGTCTTTCTTTTCGTTTTCCTTCCTTTTCACCCGGTGATCTGCTAGAACCGCAAAGTCTACCAGTTGACAAATTCTCTTTTTTCGTTAATCAATGCCAGGTTTGATCTCCTGGCTGGAATAAGGTGATCCGTTATTATGTCGAAGTCCCCGAGAATTATTATTATTATAATTATTTTCACTACTTTTCAGTTTTTCACATCAGTGTTAGCTGATGGTATGTCACTGGAGTCTGAGTGATAACAAGTCTCCTCAGGTCTCCAGGACACTTCTGAGTATTATTATTATTATTATTATTATTATTATTACTTCACTCCTTGTGCGTTTTCACACCTGCATAAACTAATGGTCTTTCACTGAGTAACAACATGTCTCCTCAGGTCTCCAGGACTCTTCTGAGTATTTTAGTCGATTTCAACTATGCTGTTGTGTGTATGGTCTCAGTTCTTCTGGTTTCCAGTTCCTCCAGTCTGTTTTCTAAACTTGTTCCAAGTGCACCAACTACAATTGGTATCAATTTCACCATTATATTCCACTGTTTTCAAATCCTGGACGTGGTAATTGCATTTCACTTAGCGCTAATACCCTTGGGAAAGGTATGAATCCTACTCTCCCTCCAGTTATGGATAAATAGCAGGGCAGACGGGGTTCTTTAACCATGGCTAGGTAACCAGTCTAGGAGAAGGAAAACTCTGAATTCAAACCTGTTAAACTCCGCTTAAGAAATTGACCTTGTGTCGTATCCTGCTCGTGCGGAGGGTTGGTAAATTTATATATATTCCACTGTTTGTTTTTTTAGTTCTCTGGTAAGGACCAGATATTTGTCTATCTTTTCGTTTTCTTTCATCTTCACTCTGTGATCTGCTAAAACTGCAAAATATACCAGATAACAAGTTCTCTTTTTATTGTTAATCAATACTACGTCTGGTATTCTGGCTGGGATAAGGCGAAACGTCTTTATCTCAAAATCCCAGAGAATTTTATATGTTTTATTCACAAGAACAGATTCTGCTTTATGCAAAAACAATTTTATTGTATGGTCAAAATTTAGTTTTTTGCACAATTTCTAGTGGATCCCCTTCCCAACCCACACACTCTACATTTGCTTTTAAGTTGTGTCTATTATTATGATTTTTCACACCTGCCGTAGCCGGTGATTCACTGGAGGCTGAGTGACAGCAAGTCTCCTCAGGTCTCGAGGACCCTTCTGACTATTCCAACCGATCCCAACAATGCTATAGTTTGGAGGGTCTCAGTTCTTCCTCTGATTCTTCTTCTGATTTTCAATTCACCCAAATTCTTTTCCAGAGCTTTGGGGACCGTTCCAAGTGCACCAATTACAATTGGTACGACCTTCACCATCATGTTACACAGTTTCCTCAGTTCACTGGCACGGTCTAAGTTTTCGCTGTTTTTATTATTATTATTATTATTTATTATTATTATTATTATTATTATTATTATTATTGTTTTGTTGTTGTTGTTGTTGTTGTTGTTGCTGTTGTATTTATTTCTTATAACATCCTGTAAATAATCATCTTAATTATGCGAAATAACCTTTTTTTATGTTGCCGTGACAGATATGGCGAGCCTTAGAATTTCAGGGTCTAATCTAGAATGACAATTGGAATCTTTTCCCAGGTAATATATTGGAAGAAATAATATTGACCTATCCCACGTGTTTGACAGCAGAGAAGCAGTAGTATGAGAGAGAGAGAGAGAGAGAGAGAGAGAGAGAGAGAGAGAGAGAGAGAGAGAGAGAGAGAGAAGGAAGAGGGATTATTTATATGTGTGTATGAGAGATAGAGCGAGATTATGTATATGTGTGTGTTTATGTGTGTGTGAGTGTGTATGTGTATGTGTGTGAGAGAGAGGGTGAAGGGAAGAGGGATTATTTATATGTGTGTATGAGAGAGACCGAGATTATATATGTGTGAATGTGTGTTTGAGTGTGTGTGTGTGTGTGTGTGTGTGAGAGAGAGAGAAGAGAGAGAGAGAGAGGTGAGTGGGGGGGCAAAACAATCATGTCAAAGCGTGAAATAATGTTTGTTGCGTGTGTGTGGGGGGAATCCATTAAATTTCTTTTTTTATGCTGGAAATCCAACACCGAAAATGATTCCCTGAGGACAGTTTCTTCAAGAAAAGAAGGCGGATAAAAAAACAAAAAAATACAATACATATTATGATTTGTGTACACATCAATCACTAAAATGCTGTTCAAGTAGTTGCTGGGCTTCGTGGAAATTACATGTTTATTTACAACTAAGTATCTATACAAGTTTTGACTTTTTGAAACCGAGGAGTGTTTTTGTGCTTTATATTTACACACCTAACTATTTGTATAATTGTCTGAATTTTTTAAAATGAGTCTTGGTACGATGGTAAGTAAAAAAGTAATGTCATCTACTTTATTGGTGTTATTCGGACTATTGTCCCCATCTTCATTGTTATTTGTACAACGTTTCGGCCGATATACCCTCCGGCCTTCTTCAGGTATTTCTTGTCGGACTCGGGAACCTTCTCGGACTCGGGAACCTTCTTGTCGTATTCGGGAGCCATCACGGAACTTTGAACCTAACCCTTTATTTATTCCGCTAAACATAGCTGGGGTAGGAGTTGTGCTAATTAATTATTTTTCTAAATGCTTTCACTCAGGATTGAACTCGGGAACCAGAGATAACTGTCACTTAGAACTGTCTTTTAACCCAGCTGCCTAATCCACTCGGCCATGTGTCCAATTGGACAATCGAGTGTGAATTTTGGGAACTTATAAACCTTGTCTTGATATTCTACCTATTTTATTATGTATGATTTTTTCCGAGTTCGAAAAGAAGGTTCTCGAGTCCGAGAAGGTTCCCGAGTCCGACAAGAAATACCTGAAGAAGGCCGGAGGGTATATCGGCCGAAACGTTGTACAAATAACAATGAAGATGGGGACAATAGTCCGAATAACACTAATAATACTAATCTTCAACCCTCGTCTCAAACATTCAGAGAAATCTTCTTTATTTCATCATTTTCATCGTCTGGGGTTATGCCATGCCTAACGGTTAGTAAGTAATATATATTGTGTATTTATATTTATACTTTTCAGTAATTGGTTTTAACAATGTGTTAGGACCATGGTATTGATTAAGTTCATGTCTATATTCTATGGTATGATTTTATTTCCCTTAAAAAGGACAGAATGTTGACATTTTTTAATATATCTTTCATATTGTTTTCAGTAAAATAACGGTTTCTGATGTGAGCAAATAACCTGCATTTTATAAGTGTTTAACAGTCAAAGGTGTTAGACATGATTCCCATTGTGGTTGTTGTTCTTGTTTGATAGAGAATCGCGTTATGATTAATTTTAAGCAGATCTGTTTGACGCATAGACAGGCCCCCTTAACAGGTACCACTAGGAGTAATGGTAATGAAGGTGTAATCCACACTCCATCTACATGACAAATATCTTATAGTTTTTTTTAAATCTCCACGGATTTCCACAAGTACAAATCATCACCACTTTAGTTTTTTTTCATAAAACTATGGCCTACATTAAGACCCTTACGAGGCTCAAAGAAAGAATTCGACGAGTAAGACCCAACTTGCCAGTCGACAATGTTCACCTATCTGACAATACTGGAACACACAAAAGCATCAGGACAAGGGAGAAAATTGCCTCATTCGAGTACACAACTTTACCGCATTCCCCATAATCACCAGATTTAGCGCCTTCAGTCTATCATCTCCTCGGTCCCATGAAAGAGTGTTTGGAAGGCAAACATTATTCCAGTGATGAAGAAGTGTCTCAAAGAACAGTCAAGAGAATTTTACGGAGCAGGGATACATGTTCTTATTCGACGGTGGAACTTTTCTATTGAGTGAAACGGTGACAATATGGAAAAGTAAGGATGTGATCCACAGAGAACCAGCTTCATTTTGATGTATGATACATGTTCCTGTGTTATTAATTATACCTGTCCTAAACAAAATGGCATTATATTTTGGCACACCTATGTGGAGAAATAGGGATGTGATCCACAAAGGACCAGCTTCATTTTGATATATGATACATGTTCGTGTGTTGGTAATTATACCTGTACTAAACAAAATGGCATTACATTTTGACTCACCCTCGTAATTTGTATTATATTTTGGACTATTGTCCTCATCTTTATTGTGATATACATATGGCGCAACGAATATAAGGGTTGAGTTAATACAGTTCTAAGTGACAATCATCAGTAGGTTGCAGGTTCAATCCTAGCCACGAGCGATAACAACATAGAATACTTAATATATCTTAACACTTCCGGTTATGGTTAACGGAAGTAGAACAGTCTACCACGTGGTTTGAATAAAGGAGTTTGTTTCGAAGTTTCGTGAAGACTCCCAAGTTCGACAAGAATGTTCTCGAGTTGAAAGAGAAATTTCCCCAGTTCGACAAGAAATGCCTGAAGAAGGAGGGTTCATCGGCCGAGACGCTGTGTATATAAGCATAAAGATGAAAACAATAGTCCGACAAATCCAAATAATCCAAATTGATATTTTCTTCTCAACCAAATATATCAGGCATTTTTGTCTAGTGGATAGAATAAAGACGGATGTTATTAGGTATTATTTCTTACCAAACTCATTAAAACTACAGCATTGAAATTTTGTAATCCGAAATACGAATATGTCACACTACATAAATTGCATATTTTATATTAATTTATGCAATATCATTTTGGATATTTGTGTATATTTGGGGTGGTTGTGTTACATCGTTGTTAGTATCATAACAATTATGTATGGTTAGTGTAGAAATCAAAGTTTCTTGAAGTTTCTCGAGTTCGACAAGAAGGTTCTCGAGTTCAAAGAGAAATTTCCCGAGTTTGACAAGATATAAAACATGGTGATACAAGGGCCGAATGGTAATTTCAAATGAAAAGTGAATGCCGAGTTCTTGGAGAACGACTGAAAGGAGAAATACATATTGAATCCCAAAGAGGATCCATGAAGAAAATTTTCCAAATGGAAGGCATCGATAGAATCCATGTCTGCTGGTTCTAAAGATTCTTTATTTACTGACTCAACAGCTGAATATTTAGCCGTTGAAGTTCTTGAATTGGCAGGAAATGCTGCCAGAGACAACAAGAAATCCAGAATCATCCCCCGTCACTTGCAGTTGGCCATCCGTAATGACGAGGAATTGAACTCAACCCAAGAGGGTTATTTCCTATAAGTCTAACATAGATATGTACTTTGCAGTTTTGTTTCTTAAACAGTTATGTCTTGCAAACTTTTGACAGTGAATCCCACTGGGTGACGCTGGACCAAGCCTCTAACTAGCCAATCTCCCAAGTGGGCCACCGTTGGTGGCGATACATGATTCTTAAGAATGGAACTCTGGTGGCTGAGCAGTTCATGACATGCAACACGCCACTTTGGCCCTTACTTAGGCTAAACGGTCGAATTGAGTTTTAAAAAATATTGAGTACATATAATGACTGAGTAAAACAAAACATCTTGGGCATAAAATAAATCAACAGGGGTTGCCATGCCGTAAAATCCAACCAACCAACTAACTAACTAGTCAAAGTCCACCCTGTCGGCTGGGGTTTTAGAATACACCGACTGAACCTCTACAGAGGGGTAAAACTCCCACAATGGGCCAACCTGTTAGCCGTCGGTGGCGACTTGTGATGCTTAAGAATGGATCCTGGTGGATGAGCAGTTCATGACATGCAACGCTCCACTTAGACCCTTACTTATGCTAGACGGGTGGTCGGAGAGACCTCCTCCGATAAATCGGCTGGCCCTGTCAAGTCCTAGCACCTATATGATTGCCCCAACCCTATTGCCCTTATGGTAACCCCATCCCTTTTTATCATATGGGTGCTAGAAGGCGGTGACTGAGCGTCTTCATGTTCTGGGTATGACATTAAACTCTAACTGATGGTGAGGTTTCAGTTCTGGAGGTCTGGGGAATGTGGAGAACCCCTTGATCACCATTGCTCCCAGGTCCACTCTGATCCGGAGTGGTAGTACCTGTTAGGGTCCCATCTATGGGTTAGATAGAAAAACACGAGTTTTAAAAAATGTTTAAAAACTGAGTTTAAAAATTTTGAGTACATATAAAGAATGAGTAAAAAAAATATCTTATTACAACGTACTTATAAAATATCAAGAACTGTTATTTTGCCTTTCATTTTCTTGTTTGTGTTGAATACTTTCTGAAGATTAAACCAAAAGGAAAATTAAGGGGAGATAACAATTGATCCTCGGCGATGACTTCTATCTATTTATCAGCCAGTGAAAAATAGTCTAAAAGCTAAAAATAATTTATTTGTTTGTTTGTTTGTTTTGTTTTACGGCATATCAACCTCAGTGGGTCATTTAATGCCGATAAAGTTTTGAAATAAATCAATTCTTAATGGATAATACAATTTTTTTTATAAATACATTTTTCTATTTAACCCATAGATGGGACCCTAACAGGTACTACCACTCCGGGTCAGAGTGGACCAGGGAGCAATGGTGATGAAGGGGTGCTCCACATTCCCCAAACCTCCAAAACTGGAACCTCACCATCAGATAGAGTTTAACGTCATTCCCTGGACATGTAGGCCCGCAGCCACCGCTTTCTAGCACCCATATGATAAAAAGGGGTTGGGGCTTGCCATAAGGGCAATAGGGTTGGGAAAATCTTATAGGTGCTAGGGCTTGACGTGACCAGCCGATTGATCGGAGGGGGCCTCTCCGACCGCCCGTCTAGCCCAAGATAGGGCCAAAGTGGACTATTGCATGTAATGAACTGCTCATCCACTTGGGCTCTATCCTTAAGCATCACGGGTCGCCACCCACGGCCAACAGGTGGCCACATTGGGGGAGTCTTAACCCTCTGCAGAGGTGCAGTCGGTGTATTCTAACGCCCTAGCCGACAGGGCGGAAAAATAATTTAGGGCGTAAATAAATTATGGCATTTTATTGTTAAGCTCCTCCCAAGCTACCAACTCCCCAAACAAGTTCTATTTCTAATACGTTACTGGGATATTCCATGTTCACCATTGTATAATTATGTAGTTTTATTTGCCATGACAAATTTCTATTTTTTTTTGTACATCATGAAAAGTGTCCTTTACACAGGGAGGGGCAATAATAAATCAACAAGGGTTAACATGCCGTAAAATCCAACCAACCAACTAACTAACTAGTCAAAGTAAACAATCTGTTTAAAAACAAACCTTCCCACAATGCATTATGTTTAAATAAACCTCCAGAATCCAAGTATTTGTACCTAATCCCCTGAAAATCCTTTCCTGGTTAACGTGGATTAGTAAAAGCTTCTTTATTAATTCATTATTAATTTTTAAATCCCATAAAACCAACCAAATCCAATCCGGTGTGTCCTCATAAAAATAATTAGGTTGGTTGGTTGGTTGGATTTTACGGCATGTCCACCCTTGGATTATTTTCTACGGAAGACGTTTTATTATACTCATTCCTAGTGGATACTTAAATTTTTATATGCGTTCTTATTTAATGTCCTTAAGGATCCTAGTTTGATAATGAGTAGCACCGGGATCTGTGCGGTAAAGTAAGGAGCTGATGGTAGGTGTGTCGCTCCACCTCAGATGCGACAAAAACAATATCCTTGGTCTATCGCTAGTGAATAGGGGATAGATCCCCTCACTGTATGGCTCATACCGACATTAGACCGCCTCGACGACTTTACTTACTTACTAGTCTTCCTTGGTCTTTTTAATTTGATATATTTCTTTACATTAAAACTTAGATACTTACGCCCAGAGGGCACATATTGTTTTTCTCCCTATTCTCCTCCTCCTCCTCCTCCTCCAACAACAACAACAACTACAACAACAACCACAACAACAACAACAACAGCAGCAGCAGCAGCAATAATAGTAATAATGATAATAATAATAATATCTATGAGATTCAAGTACATTCTAGTGAACCATAGAAAAAAAATGAACGAAAGCAGAAATATACTTATTTACTAAGCTTAGCTGAGATGTGGCACAAGGCCAGAAGGATGGGCACCCAATGAAATTCGAACTCACTAACAATAGTTTGCAAATCTAGCTTGCTAACCATTACCCTACGTGAGGTATCCAGAAAGCAAAACTATAGACAAGTACCTGGATCTTGCCAGAGAGATGAAGAAGCCGTGGAACAAACTTATGGGTGATATCAATTGTGCTACATAGCACTTAAGATACGTATACCCGCGCATACCGCGGCTGTACATATCTTAAACTTAGTCTGTACTTATCTTGTAGTCGGTGTATTTCTTCTTACTTTCTTCATGACTTGATCTTTCTACCTATCGGTGTAGCTCTTCTAAATTCTGGGCTGTCTTCTTAGCTGTTTTTAACTGCTTCTTATGACATTGTCTTGCGCTGCGTTTATTATTACTATTATTATTATTATTATTATTATTATTATTATTATTATTATTATTTTCAATCCTTTTGAGTTTTTCACATCAGCGTTAGCTGATGGTATTTCACTGGACAACAAGTCTCCTCTGGTCTCCAGGACTCTTCTGAGTATTCTAGCAGATTGAAGTAATGTAGTATTCTGGATGGTCTCAATTCTTCTTCTGATTTCCAGATTCTCCAGTCGTTTTCCCAAGCCTTTTGGGACCGTTCCAAGTGCACCAACTACAATTGGTATAACTTTGACCTTCATATTTCATAGCTTTTTCAGTTCTCTGGGAAGGTCCCGGTATTTGTCCACTTTTTCGTTTTCCTTTATCTTCACCCTGTGGTCTGCTGGAGCTGCAAAATCCACCAGTTGACAAGTTCTTTCTTTTTGTTAATCAACAGTAGGTCTTGTCTCCTCGCTGGGATAAGGTGATCTGTCTTTATTTTGAAATCCCAGAGAATTTCATGCGTTTCATTCTCAAGAACAGATTCTGGTTTATGCATATACCATTTTGTTGTATAGTCAAAATTTAATTTTTTGCATAATTCCCAGTGGGTCACCTTCCCAATCCAATTATGCCTAGTTTTGTATTCCCGTTGTGCTAGTTTGCTACATTCGCTTAGTACTTGGTTTACAGTCTCATCTCTGTCACCGCATAGTCTACATTTACTGTTTTGTTGGGTCTTATCAATTTTTGCTTTGATATAATTTGTCCTTATGGCATTACTTTGTGCAGCAATTATTAGTGATTCAGTTGTTCTTATTATTATTTCACTCCATTCGAGTTTTTCACACCTGCAGAAGCCGGTGGTTCACTGGAGGCTGAGTGACAGCAAGTCTCCTCAGGTCTCTAGGACTCTTCTGTGTATTCCAGTCGATCTCAATAATCCTGTAGTCTGGATGGTCTCGATTCTTCCTCCGATATTTAATTCATCCAGACTCCTTTCCAACTCCTTGAGGATTGTTCCAAGGGCCCCAATCACAATCGGCACGACCTTAATCCTCATGTTCCTCAGTTTTCTTAGTTCTCTGGCAAGGTCTAAGTATTTATCGATCTTTTCGTTTTCATTCATTTTCACACTGTGATCGGCCGGGACGGCAAAGTCCACGAGATGACAAGTATTCCTCTTCTTGTCAATCAAAACAAGATCTGGTCTCCTGGCCGGGATTAGGTGATCCGTCTGTACCTCAAAGTCCCAGAGAATTTTGTATGTCTCATTCTCCAGGACATATTCAGGTTTGTGCGTATACCATTTAGTTGAATGGTGAAAATTGAATTTCTTGCACAGTTCCCAGTGAATCACCTTTCCCACCCAGTTGTGTCTAGTCTTGTATTCTCTTTGTGCGAGTTTACTGCATTCACTTATTATGTGATTGACAGTTTAGTCTCTTTCCCCACATATTCTACATTTGCTGTTTTGTTGTGTCTTATCTATTTTTGCTTTTATGTAATTTGTCCTTATGGCATTATCTTGTGCTGCAATTATCAGGGATTCAGTTTCTCTTTTGAGGTTTCCCCTTCTTGGCCATGTCCATGTCTTCTGGTGAGCGATCTCTCGTGTGTTTCGCTTGAAGTATCCATATAGTTGTTTTTCTTCCCTTTTTGCTTCCTTGTTTTTGTCCTATTTTTTCTCGTCCACATATTGCCATTGTTTTTCTGGCTGCTGCTATTAGTCTCATTTTGCTCTTTCTTGTATATTCATCGAGTGCTTGAATTGTTGAATCTACACAGTCTTCAATGCTGGCGAGACCCTTCCTCCTTCTTTTCTTGATACATAGAGTCTATCTGTGTCGTCTCTCGGGTGTAATGCCTTGTGCATGGTCATAAGCTTCATTGTCCTTTGGTCCATCTGTCGGAGCTCCTCTTTTGTCCATTTTAAGAATTATTATTATTATTATTATTATTATTATTATTATTGCTGTTGTATTTGTTTCTTATGAGATACTGTAAATAAAAATCATATCAATTATCCTAAATGTTATTTGTTTGCCACGCTGTATATGATGCCGTGAAAGATCGAGATCTAATTTGCTTTCCCAACTGGAATCTTTTCTCTTGATAATATATTTAAAGAGAGAAGATTAACCTATCCCACATGTTTGGAGAGAGAGAGAGAGAGAGAGAGAGAGAGAGAGAGAGAGAGAGAGAGAGAGAGAGAGAGAGGGGGAGAAAGAGAGAGAGTTGAGTGAATGCCTATCATTTTAAGAGGAGTGAGTTATATTCCTACATAAATATATAAGGAGATAGATAGAGAGTGGGAGAGAGAAGAGAGTGAGAGAGAGAGAGAGAGAGAGAGAGAGAGAGAGAGAGAGTGGAGAGAGAAAGAGGGGTGGGAGAGAGAGAGAGAGTGTGTGTGTGTGTGTGTGTGTGTGTGTTGTGAGAGAGAGAGAGAGAGAGAGAGAGAGAGAGAGAGAGAGAGAGAGAGAAATTTTCCCACCCCCTTGTGTGACATAGAGATGCTGAGGGTGTGCTCTGAGATCGACCCGAAAGTTCGGAAGTATAATGTTTGCAGCGTGGGGAGAAAAATCCATTAAATTTCTGTTTTATGCAGGAAATCCAGCACCCAAATCATGATACCCTCAGGGAATTTTCTCCAAGAAAGTATGGAAGACCAAAAAATACATATCATTTGTGTACACACTATTCTCTCAAATACATCTCGCCAGTTGCAGGGCTCGTGAAATTTCATATGTGTCACAAAACTTTGTATAAATGGTTCTTATACTGAAGAATATAATCATATATATATATATATATAATCCGACTACCTTCTAATTGACCGGTGACAAAATTGGGAATGAAGGTAAAAGGTTTATTTTGCCAAGAAATATTATTATGGAAATATTAACATTTTTGTTCTTTATAAACCATTCAGATATGACCGGGATATTAAGAACTCTTTTTAGATTATTTATAATGAAACAAAATCGAAAAGATAAGGATTATTGCCTTTTCCTAATTTTATTAATGCGAATACAATATTAATCAATTCGGTGAGAATCTGAACAATTCCATTTACCCTGTTCATAACCATTACGTCAACCCACACATTCATATTGGAAATTTATCACAGATGCGATTGTATGAGTCTATTCTGTAAGATCTATCTATCTGTCTATCTATCTATTATTATTATTTACTGCTTTTGAGTTTTCACATCAGTGTTAGCTGATGGTCTTTCACTGGAGTCTGAGTGACAGCAAGTCTCCTCAGGTCTCCAGGACTCTGGCAGATTACAGCAGTGCAGAGTTCTGAATGGTTTCAACCCTTCCTCTGATTTCCAAACTTTCCAGACCCCCAATCCTTTGGGACTGTTCCAAGTGCACCAACTACAATTGGTATCACTTTCACTTTCATATTCCATAACTTTTTCAGTTCTCTGGCAAGGTCCAGATATTTGTCCGTTTTTATTATTATTATTATTATTATATTATTATTATTATTATTATTATTATTTCACTCCATTCGAGTTTTTCACACCCTCCTTAGACGTTGGTTCACAGGAGGCTGAGTGTCAGCAAGTCTGCTCAGGTCTCCAGGACTCTTCTGAGTATTCTAGCCGATGTCAATAGTGTTGTAGTTTGGATTTTCCCGATTCTTCCTCTGATCTCCAGTACATCCAGACTCTATTCCATACCTTTGGGATCGTTCCAAGTGCACCAATTACAATTAGCACAACCTTCACTTTCATGTTCCACAATTTTCTTAGTTCTCTGGCAAGGTCCAAGTATTTGTTTATCTTTTCACTTTCACTCGGTTGACATTTTTGCTTCTCAGCGGCCGATCCACTCGAACCAACAGGGATGATAAGAACCCTACCTTGAGTCACGATCAGAAGAGTGCGAGTTCAATCTCGGTCGCCACCCGATAACTAGATACACTATTACCCATTCGGTCAGTTACCTAAAAACGGAGAACAAAGTAATATTTGTATTATTGGGACTATTTCTTGTATTTCTTGTTGGATTTGGGAACGTTCTCGGACTCGGGAACCTTCTTGTCGTAATCGGGAGCCATCACGGAACTTTGAACCTAACCCTTTATTCAGTCCACGGCTATCCTGTTCTCATTCCGCTAACTATAACTGGGGTAGAGGCGTTAAGATGTTTTAATTATTATTCTATGTTACTGCTGCCCCTGACCAGGATTGAACCTGCAATCTAGAGATAACTGTCACTTAGAACTGTCTTAACCTAACTCCTTTATCCACAAGCTATGTGTCCAATTTGACAATCCATTGTGAATTTTGGGAACTTATAAACCTAATGTCTTGCTTTGCCTAGAATATCCACCTATTCACTTATGTAAATTTTTTTTTACCTAGACTCATAACAACCAAGATGAGGACACTCCTCCGTATAGATCTGTCTACAGCAGAGTATATTGAATATTTGATAATAAAACATGATAATAGAATATCTGATAAGCTGAAATGTCTAAGAGACAAATTAATTTTTTTCTTTTGCCTTTAGGGAAATCAGATGACAAAATAAAGGAACTATTTTACTAGGAACTGGGACAGAGAAAACAATACGATCAATTCAACTGAGATCTATATTATTTGGAGCAAATATTTGTATATAATAGAAATCGCATTCCAGACTTTTCTGTAAGAAGAAAAAAAAAAGAAATAATTTTTTTCATTTGGCTGCCTGCAATTCACTGAATATTATTTGCAATGAAATCAGCAGGTACCAGTTCTATATGTTTATATTTTCTTTCTTAACTGGAACCACTGGATTCTTTTTTCGTTTTTCCCCGAAAGGGATTATCTATTCTACTAGCAGGGCCTGTGGATATACCTCAGTATGATAATCTAATTATTACTTAAGAGCTATTCCAAAACAGTTGAATACGTAAAAAGTATAATAATCTTGATTTAACATTCTCTACTAGCAGAACCCGTGGATATACCACTGTATGATAATCTAATTATTACTTAAGAGCTATTCCAAAACAGTTGACCCTTATGGCAAGCCCCAACCCTTTTTATCATATGGATGCTAGAAGGCGGTGGCTGCGGGTCTACATGTCCTGGGAATGACGTTAAACTCTATCTGATGGTGAGGTTCCAGTTTTGGAGGTTTGGGGAATGTGGAGCACCCTTCATCACCATTGCTCCCTGGTCCACTCTGACCCGGAGTGGTAGTACCTGTTAGGGTCCCATCTATGGGTTAAATAGAAAAATGTATTTATAAAAAAATTGTATTATCCATTAAGAATTGATTTATTTCAAAACTTTATCGGCATTAAATGACCCACTGAGGTTGATATGCCGTAAAACAAAACAAAACAAACCAAACCAAAACAGTTGAATACGTAAAAAGTATAACAATCTTGATTTAACATTCTCTACTAGCAGAACCCGTGGATATACCACAGTATGATAATCAAATTATTAAAACGTTTAATATGTTTACTTAAGAGCTATTAATAAATAATTCAATATAATCTTGATTTAACTCTCTCTCTACTAGCAGGACCAGTGGATATACCACAGTATGATAACCTAATTATTACAACGTTTGATATGTTTACTTAAGAGCTATTAAAATAGTTTTACAGTCTCGTTATCATTTACTGATAAAAGGATAAGGTGTGTGAGTGTTTGTGTGTGTGTGTATGAGTATGTGTGTGTATGAGTTGTGTGTGTGTGTTTGTGTGTGTATGTGTGTGTGAGTGTAAGAGTATGTGTGTATGAATGTGTTTTATCTGAGTGCATGTATGAGTACGTGCGTGCATTAGTTTTGTGTGTGTGTGAGCATGTATGTGTATGAGTGTATGATTGTATTTGTGTGTGTTTCTGTGTATTGGTATGTGTGTGTATGAATTGTATGTGTGTGTGTGCATGGGTATGTGTGTATGAGTGTGTTTGTGTGTTTGTGTTTTTTTTTGTGTCTGTGTGCATGTGTCTGAGTATGTCTGAGTGTTTTTGTGTGCATATTTATTTATGTGTATGAGTATATATGTCTGAGTTTTTTGTTTGTGTGTCTGTGTTTGTGTGTGTGATTATAAGAATGTATGTGTATAAGTATTTGTGTGTGTTTTTTTGTATTAGTATGTGTGTGTATGGTTTGTTTGTGTGTGTTTGTGTGCATGTGTTGTGTGTGTATTAGTATGTGTGTGTATGAGTGTGTTTGTGTATGAGTGTGTTTGTGTTTGTGTTTTTTGTGTGTCGGTGTGCGTGTGTCTGTGTATGTATGAGTGTGTATGTGTGTGTGTGTGTGTATATATGAGTATATGTGTGCATGAATGTTTGTGTCTGTCTATGTTTTGCGTATGTGTATGAGTGTGAGTGTGTGTTTTCTGTTTACGTGTGTGTATGAGTATGAGTGTGTATGAGTGTGTTTTTTGTGTGTATGTGTATGTGTGTTTGTGTGGTTGTATGAGTATGTCCGAGTATGTTTGTCTGCGTGTGTGTATGAGTATGTTAATGTATGTTTTTTATGTGCTTGTTTGTGTACGAATGTATTTATGTTTCTATGTATGTGTGCATGTGTATGTGTGTGTGTGTGTTTATGAGCTTGCGTGTATATGAATATGTCTATTTCACTATGTGTGTGTGTGTGTGTGTGTGTGTGTGTGTGTACGCCTCTTTAACTATCTGCCATCTAAGTCACACCAATGTCGTTAATCGAGCATACAAAATCTACTTACGTCGCAGTGACGTCAAAAGTGGCCATTGTCGCTCCAGGTAAACGTGTCTTCCGAGCTGTTTATGCAATCTTCGCAGCGCCATTTATTTATCTACTTAATATAAAACGAGCTTTAATTTCGTACTTGGTCGAAGACAAACACGCCAAACATGTTTTTCATATTCCTATCGTTATTGGAAGGAGAAAAATAAATCAGCTTTTATTTCTGATGTCTGAGTGACATGTGTGACATTAGAAAACACAGTTGACTTTACTGGTCGTTCAATAATCGCTCTAGAAACACAGCATTTATGCTGATTCGTAGATTGATAATTTTACCGGAAAAAGGTTAGGGAATCTTGAACCCGAACCTCACCGATCCTTTGCCCAACGATGTAATGAATATTACATGGCTAAAACCAAACGGGAGAAATTGGATTTTGTATTAGAAGCTTAAATATATCAACCCTTTTCCGGTCATTTAATGACGAATCAAGTCACTTTTGATAATAAAAAAAGGGACTCAGCTGGCTTACAGAACCTGATGTTGCTTATGTGGTTACCCAATTAAGTTTGAACAGACTCATCGCTGCTTAACTTTGGTGATCTAGTAGGAATCGGTACTTACAGCATGACTTGACCGTAATTTGAGACGTAAGGGTAGAATATTATTTTATAACTTCCAAATAATAATTTGACCGTAATATTATTGTTGTGAATCATAATCTAAGAAAAAAAAAAAGAAAAAAAAAAGAAGGTGATCATAAAGTGGGGGTTCCATTTTCTATTCTCACAAGTTATAAACTGATCCTCTGTAATTTGGCCACACACTTTTTCTAATTGAAGGTGAAAGTAATAGTGAGAAACATTCTTGGTGGTATGTTGAACAATTAAGTATTGAGCTACATATTAGACTGATAATTTTTCGTCACTACCTCCCCGTGCCGGGAGTGGGTAATTTGCGCAACTGCTGTCTTCCTTGGATGTGGTAGCCGTTTCGCATGCTCCCTCTCCGGAATCGAACCCCGATTCCCCTTTACCCGTAGTAACCACGGTAGGCACTTAACCGACCGTCGATAGTTGATAGGACGGACCCTCGAGAGACCCGTCGCCAGGCATAAAGCCGGTGCGATCGACCAGTGAGTTATCCAGAGTCACCAAAGCGGAGCGCGCCGCCCATAGTAACCCCGCCGAGTCGAACGCCGAAGCGAACGGCCTCGAACGGGAGGACGGAAGAACGTGCATCGGTCTCAGTCTAATATGTAGCTTAATATGAAGTATTGAACAGGCTGATTACTACATAATTTCGGTGAACTAGTGGGAACCGGTGATTTCAGCAAGACTTGACCATAATGTTTTGGCATTAAATAACCCATAAAGGTTGATATGCAATTAAACAAAGAAACAAAATCAATGATAGAAAAGTTGGTTGGTTACCCATCTAAGTATTGAACAGGCTCATTGCTGCTTAACTTTGGTAATCTCGCGGGAGCTGGTGATTTCAGCATGACTGGATCACAATTTGAGATAAGGGCACAATATCATTTTATAACTTCCCACTTGTAAGATTTTTTAATAAAATCTGGGAAGAAAAGACGTGTCGACTTTCCTTGCTGAACTCTCAACGGATTATTTTCCAGGAGGCATGATAGGATTTTTTCTTATCCGAGCCATTCCATTCCAAAACTTTATATCTCTTTAATCAAGTGTAGGGAAAACACAATTTCAAGGAAGGAAGAATTAAAAGAAAAAAGAAAAGGTAAAACGAAGATAATAAAAGAATTCCTTAATATCTTTTCCTTACGCAAAGATTCATTCTATGCTGTTTTGAACAGCATAACTACGCATGAATCTAATATAAAGATATGGGGGATCAGTTTACAACTTGGTTATAATACCAGAATGATCCCTCACATTACGACCAGAAACACATGGCCAAAACAGTTGAGTTATTTGGTTTGGGTTGGTTTATTTGAACAGTTTGGTTGGTTGCTTTCAATTACTGCATATCAAACATTTTCGGATCATTTAATGACGAAACAAGCAAATTTTTTGATAAGCAAAGGACTCAGATTGCTTACAGAACCTGATGTTGCTTATGTGGTTACCCAAGTAAGTATTGAACAGGCTTATCGCTGCTTAACTTTGGTGATCTAGTGGGAACCGGTACTTACAGCATGACTTGACCGTAATTTGAGACAAGGGTAGAATATTATTTTATAACTTCCAAATAATAATTTTACCGTATTATTATTGTTGCAAATCATTATCTAAGAAAAAAAAAAAAGAAAAAAAGAAAAAAGAATCTGATCATAAAGTGGAGGTTCCATTTTCTATTCTTACCAGTTACAAACTGATCCCCCATATCTAGCCACACTAATTTTCTAATTGAAGATAAACGCAATAAAGAGAAACATTTCTCTGAATTTTTTAGATGAGACTTGATGATTAGTATTATCTGCGTTATTCGGACTATTGTCCTCATCTTCATTGTTATGAAAAAGGCCGGAGGGCATATCGGCCGAAACATTGTACAGATAACAATGAAGATTAGCACATTAGTCCTAATAACGCAGATGTTACTAAAGAGAAACATACTTATTGGTTGGTTGTACAATTAATTATTGAACAGGCACATCGATACTTTGGTGATCTCGTGGGAACAAGTGATTTCAGTATGACTTGATCGTAATTTGAGACAAGTATAGAATATCATTTTATAACTTCTCACTTGTAGGATTTTTAATAAAATCTAGGAAGAAAAGACATGTCGACTTTTTTGCTGAACTCTCAACCGATTATTTTCCTGGAGGCATGATGGGAATTTTTTTCTTACCTGACGGATTCCCTTCCAAAACTTTATAGCTCTTTAATCAAGCGTATTTAAAACACAATTTCAAGGGAGGATGAATTAAAAAAAAAAGAAGAAAATAATAAAAGAATTCCTTAATATCTTTTACTTACGCAAAGATTCATTCTCTGCTGTGATGAACAGCATAACTACACATTAATCTAATTTCAAGAAATGGGGGATCAGTTTACAACTTGGTTATAATGCCAAGATGATCCCTCACTCTACGCCCAGAAACACAAATGGCCAAAACAATTTTGTTATCTGGTTTGGGTTGGTTTATTTGTTGAACTGTTTGGTTGGTTGTTTTCTATCACGACATATTAACCCTTTTCGGTACTTACAGCATGACTTGGCCGTAATTTGAGACAAGGTAGAATATCATTTTATGACTTTCCACTTATAACTTGACCGTAATATTATTGTTGGGAATCATTAGCTAAAAAACCAAAAAAAAAAAAAAATAGAATATGATCATAAAATGGGGGTTCCATTTTCTTTTCTCACTAGTTTTAAACTGATACCCCATTATCGGGTCACACTTTGTTGTAAAATTAAGTATTGAACAGGCTCATCGCTGCTTAACTTCAGTGATCTAGTGCGAAACCGGTGATTTTAGCGGAATTTGGGACAAGTTATTGAATATTATTTTTCATGAATCTAATGTTGTCAAAAAATGGGGAATCAGTTTACAACTTGGTTATAATAGGATAATGACCCCTCAGTTTAAATCCAGAAACACAAATGTTTAAAACCAGTTCCGTTATCAGGTTTGGTTGGTTTATTTGTTGAACTGGCTGGTTGGTTGAAGCGACTCATCGCTGCTGTGGCCAAGAAATAGGGGATCAGTTTACAACTTGGTTATATCACCAAACCGTTCCCTCTTTTTCAGCACGATTTGACCGTAATTTGGGATAGGGGAACTTCATAACTTCTCACTTTTAATAAAATCTGGGGGAAAAGATTTGTCGACATTCCTTGCTGAACTCTCAACCGATTATTTTTCGGGAAGCATGATGTATTTTTTCCCTTATCCGACGAATTCCTTTCCAAAACATTTTAGCCCTTTAATCAAGCGTAGGTAAAACACAATTTCAAGGAAGGAGGAATTAAAAAAAGAAGAAGAAGAAAATGATAAAATAATGCCTTAATATCTTTTCCTTACGCAAAGATACCTTCTCTTTAATGCCAGGTTGATTCCCGAGGGGGAGGACTTCATTGCATTTTATTTTGGAGAAAACTCACTTTAGGCAAACAGATTCCGCAAATACCCATAAAAAGGGGAAACAAAAAAAAAAAAAAAAGAAAAAAAACATATCGGAAAATTATATTCCGAACCTAAAGGGATGGATGTTCTTTTATTTTACTTATCTATTCATTTTATTTTTTCAAAATTAGCCCTTGTAATTCTACCGTGACTACACAAAATGTCAGCCTCGTTTTCAATATCTGAAAATAGATGAAGAATATAGTTGTGAAAATTAAAAAAAAAACAAAAAAAAAAAAACGAAATCATTTCTCTGAATTTTTTAGATGGGGCTTGATGATTAGTATTATCTGCATTATTCGGACTATTGTCCTCATTTTCATTGTTATCTGTACAACGTTTTAGCCGATGTGCCCTTCGGTTTTCTTCAGGTATTTCTTATCGGACACATGGCCTAGTTGATAAAGGAGTTAGGTTAAGACAGTTCTAAGTGACAGTTATCTCTAGACTGCAGGTTCAATCCTGGCCAGGGGCAGCAGTAACATAGAAAATAATTAAAACATCTTAACGCCTCTACCCCAGCTATAGTTAGCGGAATGAGAACAGTATACCCCAGTGGACTGAATAAAGGGTTAGGTTCAAAGTTCCATGATGGCTCCCGATTACGACAATGAGGTTCCCGATTACAAGAAAGTTCCCGAGTTCGAAAAGAAGGTTCCAAAGTCAGAGAAGGTTCCCGAGTCTGACAAGAAATACCTGAAGAAGACCGGAGGACACATCAGCCGAAACGTTGTACAGATAACAATGAAGATGAGGACAATAGTCCGAATAATGCTCATAATACTAATCGAAATCATTTTAAAAAAGTGTTTTGTAATTTGCTTGAAGCATTGTGTTTATATTGGCCCCGAGTTCAAATCCTGGATGTGGTAATTGCATTTCACTTTGCGCTAATACCCTTGGGAAAGGTATGAATCCTACACTCCCTCCAGCTATGGTTGAATAGTAGGGGTAGACTGGGCTCTTTAACCTTGGCTAGGTAACCAGTCTAGGAGAAGGAAAACTCTGAATTTAAACCTGTTAAACTCTGCTTAAGAAATTGACCTTGTGTCGCATCCTGCTCGTGCGGAGGGGTTTGGTAAATATATATATTGGCTTAGTGGTTGCTTTTAAAGGCTGTCACAATGCAAGTGTAAGAAAAAGTGTAAAGAAAAATGAGAAATGAGGTATATATGATGTTGTTTGTTTACCTTTGATTTATTCTTAATATTTCAAGAGAAAGATCTCTTCGTCAGAAGATTTCTGAAAGTCTGGAGCATTTTTTCTAAAAGTCTCCTAGTAACAGCTCCATACTTTCAGAAATCTTCTGACAAAGAAATCTTATACCTCGTAATATTAGCTTACAATATATATATATATATATATATATATATATATATATATATATATATATATATATGTGTGTGTGTGTGTGGTGTGTGTGTGTGTATATATATACAAATATGTATATGGTCTTAAGAGACATATGGTGGTGCATAAGCATCACATTTTATCATCTGACTCATCTGATTCATCTGAATCATCTCATTCAACGGGGAAGAAATCTTTTCAATGTCATATTTGCATCAAACTTTGTAGATCTGCAGCAGGTTTGATGAGTCATTTGAGGGCTCATGCAAGGAAGAGTTCTGGTGGTGGAGTTGTGGGATTGTGAGGGACGGCAATGACCTGTAAAGATTATGCTAGTGCCATATATTGCCATGTATTATATATATATATATACATGCGTACATACACAGGCATGTATATAATTATATACACACATACAGGTAAATATATTCCCATATAGACATTTACTGAGACATTATATATACATAAGTATATATATATAAGTATATACACACACACACATATATATATATATATATATATATATATATATATGTACGTGGGTGTGTGTGTGTGTGTGTGCCAAGAGCATTAGCATAAGTGAAACACTAAGTCTTTTTCAGTATATTAACTTGGCTGGCCCACTCTATTATATAGTATCATAACCGTTACGTTAAACGCCCCTCTGAACAATGTGAACGTGGAGAAATTCTTGCTTGAGGCTATTTACTATTGGAAAATGTCTAAAGGAGCTTAGATTGTGCCTGGGGCTGGATAATAATGGTAAGAATGTTTGGAGCACTTCCAAGCTTGACCATGTTTTTCAGACATTTACACTACTTACAGTATCAAGTATCTCCATATATATATATATATATATATATATATATATATATTCATTCATTTTCATACACACACACACACACACATATATATATATATATATATATATATATATATGTATATATATATATATATATATACTTATGTTGTTGCTGCGCTTTGGATCCGAGTGTGTGCGTGTAGGCAAAACTCATCCTCCCAAGCAGCAACTGCTCGCTCATCTAAAAGGGGTGAGGGCCGGGTTTATTTTCCCGAAGGAAAATGCCAATGGCATTATGAACCTTTTGCAATGAACACGCGTAAGTTGCTGTTTGATACAGGGTCCTCACAGTAAAATAACTTCATATCAATTTTGACTTGTCGATCTCTCTCTCTCTCTCTCTCTCTCTCTCTCTCTCTCTCTCTCTCTATATATATATATATATATATATATATTATATATATATGAGAAATGTGAGAAGGTTAATACGACATTGTGTGGAGACCGGTAGACAAACACGGGATGTTATGGAAACTGGATATTTATTGTCGATGATGCAACTTTTCGGTCTCTTATTAGACCATCTTCAGGACCTGGATACAACACTCGCTTCAATGATGGACATTCTCAAAATGCTGAAACAGAAGGTCACCAGTAGGGAGAGGGGTGGTTGGGGGTGCTTAGTGGATTTTCTTCTCACTATACCCCCAACCACCCCTCTCCCTACTGGTGACCTTCTGTTTCAGCATTTTGAGAATGTCCATCATTGAAGCTAGTACTGTATCCAGGTCCTGAAGATGGTCTAATAAGAGACCGAAACGTTGCATCGTCGACAATAAACATCCAGTTTCCATAACATCCCGTGTTTGTCTACCTTTCTCCATATATATATATATATATATATATAATTACAGAACCACATTAATAATAATAATAATAACAATAATAATAATACGACAAATAAATAAAGATAAAAAAACGTAACACTAGGATAAATAGAACACCACTATAAATGGAACATTCCAATGTTGTATTATTTTACATCCCCCCCCCCATGATGGCGCTGAAAGTACTTGGAAACAAATAAGTTATGGCAATTATATCAGCCAATTCCAGCCTGATATTATATCATCTATTCGGTGTCTAGAAAAGACTATGAACAAAATTTGCAGACAAAAAATGTCTGCTTAGATCAACCATACATGTTTGAACGAAGAAATGCTGCCTGATTATGTATATTATTTCCTAAATATATAATATATATATATATATATATATATATATATATATATATATATATATAATCCAAAAGTCCAGAGAAGAAATCTTCCTTACGACATAGGAGTTTTTTTTTAACAACCTGTCGCAGTTTGAGAGCTCAATGTGTGCTCTAATTATTAGAGTCACAGAACAAATTTTTAGTTAAGAAATAACAAAAGACTTAGAGATTTTGCATTACAGCCTATTTTGGGAGCTTAAAGCTCCCCGAAATAGGCTATAAAAGCAAAATCTCTAAGTCTTTTGTTATTTCTTTACTTATATATATATATATATATATATATATATATATATATATATAATTTATTTTTACCATCTTTTTATATTCTATTCTTTAATTTTCTTCAAGTCACGCATGACTTTCATGATCAAAGTCATGCCGAATTTCGAACGATTACCATGATCAATTTCGGATGAGTTACGTCACACAATTACGTCACACAATTTCGAAAAAAAAAATAACGGCTAAACAACGCCAAATCCTTTCACTTCATTCATTTTTTTCTCTCATATACATTATTTCATTTTTCTCCAGATAGTCTCTATTTCCTATATCTTGAAAAAGGGTAAAGGTTCACCAGAAATATCGGAATTGATTGAACCAGGGACAGAACAACAGTGAAATATTAAAATTCTGTTTTTATACATAACATACATATTTATATATATACAATGTTATACTGCGTTTAATATAAATTGTCCGAAAAATGATCTTACAAATACGGAACGTAAATAAAAAAGGTAACCAAACAATATTTCAAAATTAATTTTATTTTTAGAAAGAACAATATATTCCACTTTTTATTGTGAATGTATATATATATATATATATATATATATATATATATATATGAGAAGTAAATAAACAAACGATGTGTTTTGATATGGCTTTTTTTTAGCCAAAAATTCTTGGGAGAATATGTGCTTAATTGAAGTCGTACCTAATTTTGAAATTAATTAATAAATAATTAATTAATTAGGCGGGCATACCTATTCAAATGTAAGGCTAAACAGGCTGATTTTTCTCGATTTGTTTAGCTTTACATTTGAATAGTTATGCCCGCCTAATTAAATAATTATTAATTAATTAATTTTCAAAATTAGGTACGACTTCAATTAAGCACATATTCCCTCAAAAGTTTTCGGCTAAAAATAGCCATATCAAAACACATCGTTTGTTTAATTACTTCTCATATATATATATATATATATATATATATATATATATATATATATATATGTATATATA
>CM042159.1:20238441-20310941 GCA_023376005.1 Doryteuthis pealeii | reverse complement strand
TTATGGCAAGCCCCAACCCCTTTTTATCATATGGGTGCTAGAAGGCGGTGGCTGCGGGTCTACATGTCCTGGGAATGACGTTAAACTCTATCTGATGGTGAGGTTCCAGTTTTGGAGGTTTGGGGAATGTGGAGCACCCTACTCATCACCATTGCTCCCTGGTCCACTCTGAACCGGAGTGGTAGTACCTGTTAGGGTCCCATCTATGGGTTAAATAGAAAAATGTATTTATAAAAAAATTGTATTATCCATTAAGAATTGATTTATTTCAAAACTTTATCGGCATTAAATGACCCACTGAGGTTGATATGCCGTAAAACAAACCAAACCAAACCAAATAATCCAATGTCCACTCTGACCTATGGATTAAATGGATCTATGTATTAGATAGATTTATTTAAACTTTATTTTTATCTAATAGGTCCATGCGCATATATATATATATATATATATATATATATATATATATATATATATATATATATATAAAACAAAAAGAATTAAAACATTTTTTCTGAGAACAAATACATTTTGCGGACCTTCCTTTTTTTTATAAAATATTGAATTTTCTACCGTTGGAACCAGAACAACATATATATATATATATATATATATATATATATATATATATATATATATATATAAAATTCTCCATTCTTCTTTCGTTTCTATCTCGGTAAATACAGCTTTAAACTTGGTACATTTTTGACACAACTTGTATTCTGAAAATAAAAAGGAATAGAACGTCATTTTTTTTTTCAGAATACAAGGTGTGTCAAGAAGTACAAAAATCTGGATACTTTTTTTACACACCTTGTATATATATATGTGCATATATATATATATATAAATATATGTGTATGTGTGTGTGTGCGTGTGTGTACGAAGGTGAGTAAAGAAGAAATGCCATTTTGTTTAGGACAGGTATAATTACCAACACAAGAACATGTGTCATACATCAAAATGAAACTGGTCCTCTGTGGATCACATCCTTACTTCTCCACATAGTTCCGTTTCTGTCAATAGCAATGTTTCACCATCGAATGAGAGCATGTAACCCTGCTTCGTAAAATTCTGTTGACTGTCCTTTGAGCCACTTCATTACTACAGATTCCACTTCCCCGTCACTGGAATAATGTTTGCCTCTCAAATACCCTTTTATGAGGCCGAAGAGAGGATAGTCTGAAGGCGCTAAATCTGGTGAGTATGAAGGATGCGGTAAAGTTGTCAACCCGAATGTGGTTATTTTCTTCCTTATCCAGATGCTTGTGTGTAGTCGAGCATTGTCGTGCAGAAGGACGACATTGTCGATTGGCCAGTTGGGTCTTACTCGTTGGATTCTTGCTCTGAGTCTCAATGTAGGCCTTAGTTTTATAAAAAAAACTTTGAAATAAAGAAAATGGCATTACTTTTTGACTCACCTTCGTATATGTGCACATATATATATATATTTTTATATGTGTGTGCATGTGTGTATGTATATGTGTATGTGTGTGTGTATATAGTGTACAATTAGTTCCAGTTGTCCTTGCTCATTTCTTTCTTTTAATAATGAAGCAATACATTTTTTAACCGCGCGGTGAGAGGATGGCATACTTGGAAACAGCCTACACTCGCATCTAACCGCCAAAATCTAACTAGTTTGTTCTTACGCTTTTCCTTTAGCCTAATCCGAAAGAAATCGGTCTTCAGGTCAGCGAAAGGTGAACTGCTTGTCAATCACTTCTTCAACGGTTAATAGTAACTTTCCATTTACCACATTCAAATCCTATTACACTTACAGTCATTATTCGTAGGCAGACCCACGAATTATGTAACATCATGAATCATTATTGATACATTCCTGATTCAATATTTTTGAAGTTGAGAAGAAGAAAAAATCTCAATGATGATATATATATATATATAACTTTCAAATAAAGAAAAAACTTAACAAACCGTCATTCCGTAATAAATTTATTTCGACCAAAAGCTCAAAATGCTTTTAAAAATGTTTACAACATTTTTTTAAATCCTTAAGAGAGTGGTCTCTTCAGACGGAGATCACATGCTCTGTATATAATCTAATTTATTGATTATTATACATTGAGCTCTCTTTAGGGGTTCATAAAAATCTTTGTATGAATATATGTTTGCACCTACAGGAGCATACAGTATGGTTATACAGTGAGATTTTGAAGATCCGAGGTGACGGAGTGTGGTTATGTATTAATTCGAATCGTAACTTACTTTGAATATTTTTTCAGCGATTTTATGACTGCGTTTCAACCTGTGGAATATCAAATAACTTGATTAACTAGATTACATTAATTTATTAACTGACTTCATAAAAGTTTTATTGGCCCTTTTGATTTTGAAAGCCTAATTATTTTACTTGTTGGTGATATTAGATTTATAACTGGTTTATTGTTAAGAATATCTTTTTTATTTTTTAAACACAATTTTTCCTTTTGAATGTCGTTCAAACGAATAGCGTTCTCACTTTATTTGACCGTATGTGTGTTTGTGATGTTAAGATTTTTCCTTGTAATGTGGTTGGTTTTCTGTTGTTACTTTTTCAGTCCAAGATCTTAATAAAGATTTCTTTCTGTGTGTACAAGTTTTCCTTCCTCTGAAAGTTACACCCCCCACAGCCCCCCCATATATATATATATATATATATATATATATTATATATATATATATATATATATATATATATATATATATATATAATATAACGGGTTTTAACGGAACTTTACGATCTCTGTCGAATTTGAAATCTTAACGGAACTTTACGATCTCTTCCGAACTTCAAATCTCTATCAAACTCAACGGAATTACAACCCAATTGACTTTAACAAACACAGATGGAATATTTTCAAATCTATAATAAACTCTCTGAAGATGGATTTAATCCGAAAATTAAGAGCAAAAAAAAAAAAAAAGAAAATTTAAATAAATATGTTTTTCAACATAAATCTGCATTATTTTGCCTTCTATATATATATATATATATTATATATATATATATATATATATATATATATATATTATATATATGTGTGTGTGTGTGTGTTTGTGTGTAAAATAAATATTTTAGAAAAAACAAACACATGATGTTAAAATTCGCTGACAGAAATCTGTTTCAACCCTTTATTGAAGTGGTCTTCATCAAGAGCGAGTAGTGTATGATAGAGAGAACGGTGTGAGTGGACCGTTATATGACGAAAGTGGTGCAGATGAAACCTTCAATATTATAGCCGGAATTTAAAAAAAAATTCAATAAAGAGTCGAAACAGATTTCTGTCAGCGAATTTTAACATCATGTGTTTGTTTTTTTCTAAAATATTTATTTCACACTGTCGGATTCACTTCCATTCATTTTTCATATATATATATATATATATATATATATATATATATATATATATATGAAGAAAAAGTGGAAGTACATCCGACAGAATGTAATGTTGAAAAAACACAAGTTTTATTAACGAATGATGTTTAATAAGCCAACGCTGCAGGGTTTCGGTCTGTTTTAACAAAGCTTCATCAGGGCTTTCGTTGGTTTAAGGAAAAATAAATTATTAATAAAAACAAAAAGCCTGTGAGCCTCTGCTTTTGGTGTGTGGCTGCTTTTGTTGATCTTCAAATGTGAAGAAAAAAAGACGTACTATAAAACTTTTTGTCTTATATATATATATATATATATATATATATATGAGTAAAGAAATAACAAAAGGATGAGAGATTTAGCATAATAGTCTATTTCAGGGAGCTTAGAATATTAATAAATAGACTATAATGCTAAATCTCTAATTCTTTTGTTATTTCTTTACTCATATATTTGCTCTGTGACTCTAACATTAAGAGCACACATTGAGCTCTCAAACTGCGACTTGGTTTTGTTTAAATAAAACTCTTGTGTCGTAACGAAGATTTATTCTCTGGACTTTTGGATATATATATATATATATATATATATATATTATATATATATATATAATATATATATGTTGTAGAAATGAATTGATAGCCCTCTAGAATAGAATGGACTGTTCTATTCTCAGTAAAGACGATTGACGATTTATCCTCGTGGGCCTGTCTTTACTAGCGAGATCAGCTATTTGACTGAACCCCCATTGTTGTACGTTACCAAATAAACCCTTTTCATTGTAAGTTACGATTCGAATTAATACATAACCACTCTCCGTCACCTGGGATCCTCAAAATCTCACTGTATAACCCTACTGTATGATCCTGTAGGTGAAAACATATATTCATACAAGGATTTTTATGAACGCCTAAGAGAGCTCAATGTATAATAATCAATAAATTAGATTAAATACAGAGCATGTGATCTCCGTCTGAAGAGGCCACTCTCTTAAGGATTTAAAAAAATTTTGTAAAAATTTTAAAAAGCGTTTTGGGCTTTTGGTCGAAATAAATTTATTACGGAATGAGGTTTTTTAAGTTTTTTCTTTCTTTGGAAGTTATATATATATATATATATTATTATTATTATTATTATTATTATTTATATTTTTACTTGAAGGCAATTATAATGCGTATATCGCATAACATTCGATAATTATAGGAGATAATAATGACAAGTGAATTTCGGTAAATAATTATTCTGTGTGTAGAACATCGTACAGACTGTTTTAACTTTATTAAGTCTCATCAGCGATGTATACTAACGATTTCCCCCCGACAGAAATCGAAACCGGGACTTCAGCAGGATAGTCAGAAGCCAAACTGCTTCGGCCACGATACAGCACGGGAAAATCCTAATAATAACAAACCCGGACCTTATGCTATTCGGCAAAGATATATATATATATATATATATATATATACATATATATATATGGAGTAAATAGTCCTATGTATTGAGAAAAGGCAATCGGTCAACTGTATTTCATTTTTATTACAGAGTCTCGCTTCGAGTTAATGAGGCTTGGGAACAGAATGAGGTAAATGTTCTAGAACATTCAGTCAGATGATTAAACATTAATCATGCGTTTCATTTATTCATGTCTTATTTTACCCTCTTGTTTTATAAAACCTGTATCCCTAACCAATACTCTCTCTCTCTCTCTCTCTCTCTCTCTCTGATTTGAGGAGTGGTATGGTTACTAAACTTCTGACGATAATTGGTTCGGTACTGTGATTATTTACATTACACACACACACACATATACACACACGCACAACACACATCAAAACACACATATACATATATATATATATATATATATCGATACACACATACACACGTTTATATATATATATATATATATATATATATATATATATATATATATATATATATAAATACTCGGGACATGAACTTTGGTGAGTAATCCATGAATTCCATCCAACTATTAAAAAGTTGCCAGAAAACTTGAAAAAATCACAAATAAAATTGTTAACTGGAGACTTTTGTTAATTCAACATGCATAAATGAAAAATGCTGCCCAAATACACACACACACACACACACACACACACACAACACATATATATATATATATATATATTATATATATCAGTAAGTAAAGTAAAGTCGTCGGGCCGGCCTAAAGTCGTATCAGCCAGTCAGCGAGGAGTCTATCCCTTTTTTCAACAGCGCTAGACCAAGGAGATTGTTTTGGCGTCTGAGGGGAGCGCCACACCTACCATCAGCTCCTTACTTTACCGCACAGATCCCTGTGCTACTCATACGCTGAGTTGGCGAGGACCGGTATCGAACTAGGAACATTGTAGTTTCTAGCCGAACTGAGCTAACCCGCCCCATGTTGACTTGTTTCGAAGTTTATTTTGTTTAAGGTGGGGTTTTATTGTTTGATATATAGCGCTTCGATTATTTGAAATGTTTGTTTGTTTTTTTCTTTTAAATTTTTGTTTGTTTTTTTTCTGTTAAAATTTTACGGTAGGTAGAGGGGGGGGCATGAATGTGTTTTAAAGTGTGATTAATAGAGCTGATATCAGATAGGTGTAGCGTTACTCTGCTTGATAATGTGGTCGTCATGAGGAGAATATACGTGTTATTAACTTTGGAGAGGCAGTTAATAGCACATATATTGGCCACACGACGACCACATTATCAAGTAGAGTAATGCTACACCTATCTGATATCAGCTCTATTAATCAACACCTTAAAACACATTCATGCCCCCCTCTACCTACCGTAAAATTTTAACAGAAAATACACTCACACTACACAAAGAAAAAAACAAAAAAAATTTCAAATAATCGAAGCTCTATATATCCAACAAAAAAACTCACCTTAAATAATATATATATATATATATATATATATATATATATATATGTGTGTGTGTGTGTGTCTGTGTGTGTGTGCGTGTGATTATATATAGTATATGTATGTATGGGTCTATTGATACACACACACATATATGCATATATATATATATATTTATATAAAGAATGTTTTCTTTAACAAATGGACTGGCCACATCTAATACACTTCTCTGCCCATGTCATAGTGGCTTGTCAAACACTTAAAAAAAAGAATCTTTTAAACTTTTTAAAAACAATTTCTTTAACAAGAAATTTTCTCCTGACAAAGACCTAAGGTCGAAACTAGTTGGGAAAAATAAACAAAACTAAAGAAATATTCCTGTTTGTCTTATCACTTTTTGTTCATCTTAAATATATATAATATATATATATATATATATATATATATATGTAATTGATTTACACTATTTGGCTTTCGTAACATACAGTATGAGCAATTACTAAATAGACGTGTCATAGGTAAGTAGTGTCCGTTCTGTAAGCATTGCTAATTGTCATGCATTAAATCCATCTGTCTTTCAAATAGTTTGACAGAAGGACAGACGAAAAGTAGAAATCTAAACTTGAATTGTTCGTCGTTTGCGTGACAACCCGAGGAAAACTTAACGACTTCCTCTCTTGAAAATATATTTTTGATTTCTATATAATATTGTTATATACCCCTTTACTATATATATATATATATATATATATATATATATATGGCGAGAGAGAGAGAGAGAGAGAGAAGAGAGAGAGAGAGAGAGAGAGAGAGAGAGAGAGAGATGAGGGGACGATATTTGAGATGAAGGGCTCTTACTTATTAAATCTTCTGTTTGCTGCTAACTCAGCGGTTTATTTCTCGGGTTGCTTTTCTTTTTTTTTTTTTGGGGGGGGGGGGCTCGTCATCTCTTGTTTCTAATAAATTAACAAGACTTGTTTTTCTTAAAAAACCCGCCCCAAAAACCACAAAAAAAACCACCTTAAATAAATATATATATATATATATATATATATATATATATATATATATATGTGTGTGTGTATGTGTGTGTGTGTGAGTGTGATTATATATAGTATATGTATGTATGGGTCTATTGATACACACACACATATATGTATATATATATTTATATAAAGAATGTTTTCTTTAACAAATGGACTGGCCACCTCTAATACACTTCTCTGCCCGGGTCATAGTGGCTTGTCAAACACTTAAAAAAATCTTTTAAACTTTCTAAAAACAATTTCTTTAACAAGAAATTTTCTTCTGACAAAGACCTAAGGTCGAAACTAGTTGGGAAAAATAAACAAAACTAAAGAAATATTCCTGTTTGTCTTATCACTTTATTGTTATATATATATATATATATATATATATATATATATATTGATTTACACTACTTGGCTTTCTTCTAAGTCTTTATTAAAGAGACCCGCCCCACAAAACCACAGCGATGAGATGCGACATCTCTAGAGACATTCTCTCTCTTCGAATGTCTAGTCGCAACTCAAAACTAAACTAATCTTACGCGTCTAATAGCGCGCTTCCGGATGGGTCATCACAAATCAATCATTAGCTCTAACGGTTATGGAAATGTCCACTTAACTCCCTGCAATTTTGAATCTAACGAACTCTGATTCAAAATATCTAACTACAGTACGTACATAATTCATTGATTATCCATGAATTATCTAACAATATGACGTTATTTGTAAGCCCGTACCTATTGTACGTGTGTGTCACACTCTTTCAAAAAGTCAAACTGATAATGAATCATTTAATTAAACGGAATCACTGTGTAGTTTTTGTTGGGTTACGGATATAAGAAAGTAAAATCGTCGGGTTTGCCTAAAGTCGGTATCAGCCAGACAGTGAGGGAGTCTATCCAATTTTCACAAGCGGTAGACCAAGAAGATTGTTTTGGCGTCTGAAATGAAGCGTTACACCTACCAGTAGCTTCTCACTTTACCACACAGATCACTGTGCTACTCATGTGCTGAGTTGGTGATGGCCGGTATCGAACCTGGGACCTTGTGGTTCCTAGGCGGAAGCTCTACTGACTGAGCTAAATCAGCCCTTCATTACAGTTTTATAATAATAATAATAATAATAATAATATCATACTTTTGACACACCCTATTCGTACGGAGAAGTCGGGAAATATATAGAAGTAGCCCTCGACAAGATTTGAACTCGCATCCCGTAATCTTAAGAGCCAATACCTTACCGGTTTAGTAACGGAGACTTGTGAGGTTTGTTTAATTTTAAGTAAATAGGATAGAAAGGAAATAGAGAAATAAACTTCAACAAGATTCGAACTCGATATCACGCTATCTTATATAAACGAGACTTAACGGCTTAGTTACACAGAGATCAATTAGTAGATATTTACTAAGCTCATCTTAGTCTGGCACAAGACTACAGAGGATTAAAAGATGGATTATACAAGGCTACAAGATTACAGATTTATTAGCCTAGTCTGGATCAAGGTCACGATATGGGGCGGGGGGTCATCCAATAGTGATCGTCAGTCAATGATACAGCACGCAACTAATGTAAAAATTTACTAAGACTGATTGGCGTAAAGCCACAATAGATAGTCACTTGATCGCACTTGATGCAAGCAATATTTTAATCACAGCTTCATGATAGACGTTTGAACGAGGTGTTACTTAGCTTAGCGTTGTCTTCTAGAAAGCTAAGCTCAGTCGGACAGCAAAAGAGGATCAAATTGATCTCAAGTTATACTAGAAGTAAAACCTATTGAAAGTTATCATCTGGTTTATCCTGAAATAAGTATATATATATATATATATATATATATATATATATATATATATATATATATATTGGTTTGTTGGTTGGTTTTGAAGGCTGTCACAATGAGAGTGTAAAGAAAAAAGAAGGTAACTATGATGGTTTTGTTAACCTGTTATTTTATTCCCTAATATTTCGGGATGAAAATTCCCATCATCAGAAGAATACTGGAACTGAAGTTGTCTTAGCGGCTGCTAAATTCGTTCTGTCTTGGGTCTTCCAAATTCTGTGTGTGTATGTGTGTGGTTGGGGTGCTTGCTTATGTGTGTGTTTGTGTGTGTAAGTGTGTGTGTGCGTGCGTGCTTGTGTGTGTAAATGTAAGCGTATGTGTGTGTGCGTGGTGCTTATGTCTGTGTGTCTGATCATTTCTTTGTATTTTATTTTAATTATTATTCCAGATTTGATTCGCCTCTAAGCAAGGTTTTCTTTTTTTTTTTTTTATTTTTCTTTGTTTGTTATTAACAGGATCATCTGATCTCTTTTTATTGATATGTGTCTGAGACTAACATTCCAGATATTGCTTGATTGTTTATGGGTGCGGGTGTATATATATATATATATATATATATATATATATATATATATTATATATATAAGTATCCAACTGATTGGTATGTAGGGGATAATTCTATTTGCAATAATCAATATCATTTATTGAGTTCTGGTCGAAATAAATTTATAATAGCCAAATGACGCTTCGTTAAGGTTTTCTTTCGTATTGAAAGTACATACACACACACACACACACACACACACACACACACACACATATATATATATATATATATATATATATATATATATATATATTGAATAAATGAAGAAAACCACTTTAAATTTGCTTGATTGCACAATAAAGCAAATTTACAATTTAAAGATTTTTCCTACATTTATTCAATATATTGCTCTGTCCGATTTCGATTTATAAAAATCATCTTCAGAGCTTGTTTTACTCCGGCCTTAACAAGAGCGGAGACGAAAATAATATGAATTCAAAACGAAAACATTGATATTGCAAAAAAGTTATGCGGTAGTTAATTGCAATATCAATGTTTTCGTTTTGAATTCATATTATTTTCGTCTCCGCTCTTGTTAAGGCCGGAGTAAAAACAAGCTCTGAAGACGATTTTTATAAATCGAAATATTGTTCAATATTAGCTATGAATATGATATCAAAGATTTTCACTTTAACAGCATATTGTGTGTTTTCATATCCTTTTATCTATACTCATATATATATATATATATATATATATATATATATATATATATATATATATATATATATTCTTTTGTCGATTTATTAATTAAAGACGATATAGATTTTTGTCGGTTTCTTTTCAAATATATATTTACCAACCTCTCCGCACGAGCAGGATGGGACGCAAGGTCAATTTCTTAAAATCTCTCATTATGATTTAATTATTAGCATGTTAGTCTCGACTGAATAGCGAGTTCGATATGTAAATGGAATTTGATAATTTGATTTTGAAGCATTGTTATGTAAAGTATAGTATTATTTATATTTTTTGAAGGCAATTACAATGTGTATTTCGTATAAAATTCGATAATTATTGAAAATAATCATGACAAGAAAACCCGGCGAATACAGTGCGCCATGTGGAACACCGTACAACTGTTTCAACTTTATTATATATATATATATATATATATATATATATATATATGTTTGTTTGTGTGTGTGTGTTTATGTGTGTGTGCGTGTGTCAATATGCGCGTGTGTGTGTGTGTGGTGTGTGTGTGTTAGTTTTTTATTGGATTTCCATGTTAACATCTGTACAAAATGATAGTGCCGTGTATTTTTAGGAATTGGTTTGGTTTGGTTTATCATTGGACTACTACGGCTGGGATAAGTATCTGGCTTACCTTCAGAGGACTATCCCCACATGCATCCTATACTAAACTAGGACTAAAATGAAGAAGTTTGAGAACGAATCGTTGATGTCTGAGGCGACACAAAAAGTGGAATGCCGATTGACCTGGGCTATTTTTGGCACCTCCCAGGAGTGTACAAGAAAGTGCTCACTGGGACGCCCTAAAAATGGCCTTGTGTTGAACATGTCTTTAGTGGGGCTGAGGGGTAGGTACATTTTTCCTCCCCCGCCTCTACGTTCTGACCAAACTGATCGCTGTTAATCTTCGTTGATTGATCGATATTTTACGCGCGAATTGAGCGTAAGTCAGGGCAAAATGAATTTCCTTGAATGCAAATCAATAATCAATTAATCAACAAGACTGATGGTAACCTACATGGGGGCTACAGGAACGAAGAAAAAGACTCGGGACGTCATTTGATGCCGATAACGCGTATAAAAGAAAATGTAATTTTCTCATCACCAAAAGAATACATCAAGCGATGGAAGTCTATTCATCATTAAGGCAATCATCATCCTCAGCATAATCCCCATCATCCTCCTCCTCTTCCTCCTCGTCATCATCATCATCATCATCATCCTCATCCTTCTCCTCATTATCATCATCCTCATGATTCTGAGAGCACGGATTCACGCGACTCTCTCTCTCTCTCTCTATCGTCACCATTACCTATCAGTCATCGCTCGTAGCAAGACCTCCGCATAGCATCCAGTATCTGCACAGAATTATAGATATATCTTCACCAACTCCCCATCCCGCACGAGCAGGATGTGACACAAGGCCAATTTCTTAGGCATAGTTTAACAGGTTTGAATTCAGAGGTTTCCTTCTCCTAGACTGGTTACCTAGCCATGGTTAAAGAACACAATCTGCCTCACTATTTACTCATATCTGGAGGGAGAGTAGTTGGAATCATATCTTTCCCAAAGGTATTAGCGCTATGTGAAATCAAAACAGCTTCGTACAGGATTTGATCTCGGGTTGACGAGTCCATTTCCTACGATTCTAACCATTACACCACGAACCTTCATATATAGATATACTGGGTGATCGTAAAGTAACTCTCCTCCCTATTTTAAAAATCTCATAATTCATTTCTGAATCATTATTCTTACATAAAGATGAATATGAGAAGAACACACATAATATGGGGTTTTATTTAAAATTCTAGATGGACACCAGCATTTGCCTCCAGACTATCAAGTCGCTCGGTAATCGCATCAACTAACTTTCCCAGGAACTCTTGTGGAACGAAAGAAATACATTATCCAGTGGGCGAGGGGATAAGACATCGGACTACCATGCGGTCAGTCTGAGTTCGAACCCTACCCAAGGATAGTTGTGTCTAGCCACACTGAAGAGGCATGATATGCCGAAACACGTGTCTGTGGATGACTTATTAATTATTAATATATATGCTCCCATAAATTTGGTAATGAGCTCTCTAATTGGTAATTTAAATTAACTCTCACTACTAAGCAAATAAGCAATGATCATTTCTCCGGAAATTTGATCTCTCAGTGACCGAATGATACATACATTCGTATGTATTTAATAGTTTAAAAACACCAGTCCCCGCATCAGCTGTCAGTGGGCGAGGGGATAAGACATCGGACTACCATGCGGTCAGTCTGAGTTCGAACCCTACCCCAAGGATAGTTGTGTCTAGCCACACTGAAGAGGCATGATATGCCGAAACACGTGTCTGTGGATGACTTATTAATTATTAATATATATATATATATATATTTATTTTACAAAGTTTTCACAGATCAATGTTCATTATAAACAGCGACCCAGGTTTCATGCCAAGGGGCAATCATCAGACCGTTGAGCAAGATCCCATGGTGTTTGTTGAAGTTCTTTAGTCAATGTCACATTTTGGACCGCAAATAACGTCGGTTAGTTCCGCGGACGCTATTATAGTTCGGATTTACTAAAAATAAATTTTTTCAAAATTTTTTCAAAATTTCAAAATTTCAAAAATTGTGATTGAGCACTGTATTTTCTTTGTTTCATCACAAAAAAATGTGTTTTTACATATACATATATATATATATCTTATTATAATGGATATTGTGTGCTTTTCTATCTGTAACCGAAACTATATCACTACTCAAGTTACAATTCCCTTAGTTATTGACATCACATTCTCAGGGGTTTTATTTTTATTTTAACCTCTATTATTAATAAAATTGTTTTACATTATTAATACTGTTAACCATGTCTACATACTGACAACATGCAATTATATTTATATATACAACAACATAGTGGTTTACAGTGTAAATGGGAAGGCTAATTTGCATATTGATATAAAAAAATCGAATTTAATAAATATGTGCTTAGTATTATTGATTTCTAACTGTTTGGTTTTATTTTAATGAATATAAGCAAAAATCTCTTCAATGAATCTTAAATGAAATCCATTAACAAGAAGAAATAATTGTCATTTTATTCTTTACTTCCTCTTTTAACTAAATCAGAAAAAATAACAATGAAAGACGGGAGTGATGGAAGAGTAAGTTTCAGTTGTTCTATTTTTCGATTATACCCCCCTCTGTTTCAAATATTTTTATCTGCATTCTTATTTAGTTTCATTAGCCTTTCTAATTTAAGATAATATTTTATTGCATTAAAACTTAAAAACTTGCACCCGGAGGGTGCATATATTTGCTAGTATATATAATACGAGTCTGTTGATATGTCCTGTGTCTAGTTAAATGCATTTTTCTCGGACCGAATCTGTGATTTCATTAGACACACTGTTCACCAAATACTTCTTAATGATATTGATTATAAAGTCGCACAATTTTGGTCCCCTTAGTGCCAGTGCAGAGTTGCAAAATTTGGTGAAACAATAAACGGGGCAATTTCCTTTGGAGTGAAAAGAAAGAAGTGAAAAGAGTGGGGGAAAAAAAGAGGCAGCTGGTCTGTTCTCATCCGAAAAATGTCTGGCGTCTGTCACTTGATTGAAAACGTTTGTATTGTCTTCTCTACTCTGGTCGCTTGACAAAGCAAAATCCAAATTGTAATGCGGACGCAGTGTGTTAATACGAAAGCGTTGGCCAAACAATGGCGTCGGTCAGTTCGGGAATCAATTGGAACGAGGAATGCTTTCTTGGAAGCAGGTTAATCAAGGATGATGGGTGGGGGTGAGAAGAGAAAGGTCGTGGTGGGGGTCGGGGGTCGGGGGATTGGGTAGTAAATGATGAGAAATGTGGACATTTTAAGTGCAAGTGATGAGAGAGATGCGATTGAATTTAGAGGGAAAGATAAAGAAATAAGATTGGATGATGAGAATAACAGTGGTAGATATAGACAATCTGAAATGGGTGGATGTGAACACTGATATAATATATATATATATATATATATATATATATATATATATATATATACAGCGATCTTCTATATAAGGAATGGAGCACTCTGTGACGGCCTTTACACACAAAGCGATGTGTGTATTAAATCAGTTAAAATCCACTTCCCATTCTGAAGACAGCCTAATGGTTAAGGTGCCGGACTGACACCCAACCAATCGGATTTCAATTCCGGCTGTAGGTAGCTTACGAAATGTCTAGCCACACTGAAGAGACTTGATAAGTCGAAACACGTGTCTGTGGATGACCATATATATATACACATATATATATATATATATATGTATGTATATATATATATATATATATATATATATATATGTTATGCATAAATTTGTTCTTGTGAACGTTGTTTTTTTGGTATTTTGAAGCATTGAAAAAAGAACAAAAACAAAAAAATAAAACAGAACAAAAAACATAATTTTAATATTCCACTGTTATTCTGTCCCTGGTTTGATCAATTCTGATATTTCGGGTGAACCTTCACCCTTTTTCAAGGTATAGGGAATAGAGACTATCTGGAGAAAAATTAAATACTGTGTATGAGGGAAAAATGAATGTAGTGCATACACACACACACACACACACACACACACACACATATATATATATATATATATATATATATATGTGTGTGTGTGTGTGTGTATATGGGAGTAAATATGGAAATAAATCCGCCAATATTAAGAAATTTGAGGAAAAAAGTGTTCCATCATAAAATTCATGTCATTTTTGGAACACTTGTTTTTTCAAATTTCTTAATATATATATATATATATATATATATATATATAAATAAATAAAGTCGTCGGGTTGGCCTAAAGTTGGTATCAGTCAGACATCGAGGGAGTCTATCTCCTTTTCCCTACCGCTAAACCAAGGAGATTGTTTTGGCATCTGAGGTGGAGCACCACACCTACAATGTGCTACTCTTACGCTGGCGAGGGCAGGTATTGAACCCTGAACATTGTGGTTCCTAGTCGCACGCTCTACCGACTGAGCTAAACCGGCCCTATATATCGTATTTTGTTCATAACTATCTATATATCTATCTATCACAGTTATAAAACGATGTCTCTGGTCGGAAAGGCCAATTATGTTTTAAATTTTCGGTAATATTCGCAAAGTTCCGTCCCGGCCTCCTGCCTCAAAAACAAGGTGGCTGCTGAAAAAAAAACACCAGTTACGATTGAAGTCCGTAGCCGAAGCGGTGTCACTTGAAAAAAAAACCCAATCAACTTGGGGTGTTTTTCCTGAAAACCCAACCTCCACCCCAATCCTAACCCTAACCCTAAATCTAACCCTAACCCTAAACCCCCTAGTTAAAATTAGCAGTTTTATTACAAAATGTGTGGGTTCTGTTTTTCTGGGTCACACTGTATACAGGGTGACCCTAAAAAAACAGAGCCCGAATTTTTTATTTTCCCATTAAACTAAACCTAAACCCCAACGCCAACCCCAACCCTAAACCCTAACCCTATTTGTTTTTCAAGGGACACCGCTTCGGCTACGGACTTCAATTCTACGTGGTGTTTTTTTTTCAGCAGCCACCGGCTAGCGATTTTTAAGGCAGTAGGCCGGGACGGAACTCTGCGAATATACCCAAATTTTCATTCCCGTTTTTAGTGTGGAAAAGAAGCAAATGTCTTCTAGACATTAATCTTTCTAAAGATTACCTTGAATGATTATAGAGAAAGAAAGAGTATCAGCACAAGAATGGCAATGCCTCCTGTTTTATTTCTTTAAATTACCATTTTCTTCATCTTTCAAATTTATTTATTTCTCTCTCAGTAGACACCATTACATCCTTAAAAAAATAGCACACTTCAAAGAGATTAGAATTTAAAAAAAAAGATGTGTTACTTTTCTTTCATCTTGTCGTTGAAAGGTCATGGCCGATTAACCCTGGCCAACCCTACGGGTTTTTTGTCTGAGATCTTAATAGAAGGCAATGATTTTTATCCGTTTCAAATCAGTCACGAACCGCATCGTTAGAGTCACCGTTTCGCCCAATTCCTTCTAAGTTCTTTGAACATTAAAGGCGACTTCTAAACACACTCCAATGATCTTGACAAAAAAATAAATAAATAAATAAATAAAAAAATCAAAACAAAAAAATCAAAACAAAACAAACTAAATTGCCCAAAACCAAATGTGGTCCGTTTTTATTTCAATTTACAGAATTTCATTTTAATCCCCACTTGGAAATGTCATATTTGAGATCACTACTCCAGCTTTGCTCAAGATGATAGTTCGGTAGTCAACTAGTTCCAATCACGGACATATGAAATAGATTAAGATGATAGAAGACAAGAAGTGCCAAATTGCTCACAATCTATATTCGTATCTATCCATATATATATATATATATATATATATATATATATATATATATATATATATATATATATATGTGCGCTTCCCGTTCTCGGTTGAGCACTCTATTTAGAAGGTATATAATTGCAGATTCACCGTATTCGGCTCGGCCAAATCTCACTTTGTTTACAAAGTTTGAGACCTCTAGGTGAAGGTCATTTCCCCTTAGAAATATAGCAATTAAATAGCCTGCTATACTTGGCGACTGACTGTGGATGTGTGGGTAAGAAGCTTGGCGAGCGTAAGTTCGTTCGGGTTTCGAACCCAGCCAGAGGCAGCTGCTAAAACCGTATAACTATACTGATGAGAGGTGATACCTCGAAACACGTGTCTATAGTTTACCCCTATATATATATATATATATATATGAATAGATTTTTGGTACATGAGAATTTATATAACAGTGGAGGAATCATATGTAATTAGGGAGGTAATGTTTTATTATGGAATAAAATATAAAATAAAGGGGGATACACGAAGGCCTTTTCGACCGGTACTTTTCAAGTGTATACACCGGCGACGAATAAAAGTCAGATTGTATAAGAAATTCATAAGAACGAATGGCGGTGAGACAGAGGGGGACAAATTAAAAAGAGGGGGGAAGAAAAGGGGGTATGTATGAACCCTAGGTTGAAACAGGGTTAGAAGTATCTCCCAATAAATAGAGAGTGTTTAGGTCGAAAAAAAGAAATATAAACAGCTTCGAGGATGGTTAAGTGCTGTTTAGACCTAGCTCTGTTCAAAATGGATATATATATATATATATATATATATATATATATATATATATAACAAAACAACGACTAAAATCCAAACTAAACAAAATAAATTGTGATAATAGCACCAACGTTCTAAAATGCCTATAATTACTATAAAATTATAATAATAGTAAAAGTAATAATAATGACAATAATAATAATAACACTAATAATAATAACAACAACAATAATAAACACAACCTATATAAATGGAAAATGGAATAGCCCATTGTTGTACGGTTTCAAAATACCCTGAAGATGGCCCACGATAGGGCAGAAAGTACTTGGTCTATGACATATGGCAAATACATCAGCTAATTTTAGCCAGATATTAGAAAAATAATACGGCAATACGAAAAAACAAACGACAAAACTTGCAGACAGAAAATGGCTGCATTATTTAACAATATATATATATATATATATATATATATCTTATTATAATGGAGATTGTGTATTTTTCTGTCTGTAACCGAAACTATATTACTATTCAAGTCACAATTCCCTTAGTTATTTACGTCACATTCTACAGGATTTTATTTTTATTTAAACCTCAATTATTAATAAAATTGTTTTACATTATTAATACTGTTGACAATATCTACATAAGAATAACATGCAATTGTATTTATATATACAACAAAATAGCGGTTTACAGCGTGAATGGGAAGGCTAATTTGCATATTGATATAAAAATCTGATTTTAATAAATATATGCTTAGTATTACTGATTTCTAATAGTTTGATTTTATCTTAATGAATATTAGCAACAATCTCGTGGATAAATCTTAAAAGAAAACCGTTAACAAGAAGAAATGACGGTAATTTTATTCTTTACTTCCTATTTTAACTAAATAGTTAAATTTGGATTATTTAGCAATGAAAGACGGGAGTGGGGAAGAGTAAGTTTCAATTGTTCTATTTTTTGATTATACACCCTCAGTTTCAAATCTTTTATCTGCATTCTTATTTAGTTTCATTAGCCTTTCTAAATTAATCTAATATTTTATTACATTAAAACTTAAATACTTGCACCGGAGGGTGCATACATTTGCTAGTATATATAATATTATATATATATATATATATATATATATATATATATATATATATCCGTGAATAATATCAAATATTTCTGTGATCAGAGTCAACCAAAATTGAGAACTCGAACGTACATAATAATAAATAATAAAAGTAATAAATAATGATTATACATAATAATAGGAATAAATTTACATACATAACAAATATTAATAGTAATAAATTTACCTACATAACAAATATTAATAGTAATAAATTTACCTAACAATAGCATAATCTTTACAGATCACTGTCGTCCCTCACAATCCTATGACTCCACAACCAGAACCTATCCTCTCATGAGCCCTCAAATGACTCATCAAACCCGCTGCAGATTCACAAATGGTGATGCAAATATGATATAGGAAGGACGTCCTTCCCGTTGTATCAGATGGATGGATCAGATGTTAAAATTTAATGCTGATGCATCACCATATTTCTCTTAAGACTGACTTACAGATTTTGTTACAGATTGCACAAGACACATTGTTTGTTCCTGGAGTATTCATGAATTGTCCCTGATGAAAATTCCTATGATTGACATATCCATCCTTAGAAAGCAGAAGTCAACCACAAGTTTGACATTTCCAACTCTCCGTGTTCTCTCCAATATGACAGGTGTATCTCTTTTGAAGTTGACGCTTGAGGTTTTCATGCTCAATTCTTTCACTGTCAAAACTGGTACAGCCATCATGCACATGAACTATCCAATCATTTCTCTTCAACGCCAGCTTTTCCCAGTTGTCAGGATCTATTCTTAATTTTTATAAATTAAATTTAAATAAATGTACATACATACATGCACACACATACACACACACACACACACACACACACACATATATATATATATATATATAATTGTCTTGAAAAAGTTTTTACCTTTGTCCGTTCTCATTGGCCAGTAGCGCACTCTATGATAATTGATCGCCGGCAGATAGCGCACCAAGTCTAGAAGCGTTTCGATAATCATCCGGTCTATGATGAACTTTCTTCACTTGAGGGAGTTTTCCTGTAGTCAACCTTATTGGCAAGAAATGAAAATCTATTTCGTATTTAACTCTTTTCTGTCCGTTACCATTTCAGTTTGTCTCTTTGTATAGCCGGCACACAAAAGCCTCTTGTCTCTTGTGTCTCTTGGACAGTCTAAGCCTGAAGAATCCAATCAGTCCTCGCTATTTGCGCAATGACGTCACTCTCAGTACAACGCCAGCCTCGACAGCGAGAGTAAATACCAATTCAGATCAATGTTATTAACCCCTGTTGCCCGTTTTGCCCTTCCCAAGAACTCAGCTTAAAAATCATTAATTCTTGTGTTCTTGTAAGCCACGCTTTTGGGACTGCACTCGTGTAAACAACAACGGTTATTATTGGAAACGTAGGCTGGCAAGTTTGCCATCTTTTACGCAATTCGGTTTCGTTATCTACTATATAAATGACAATTTCTTTTTGTCGGTGCATAACGAGTTGGGGCCTTCACTAGTGATCTCATCCTGATGATACTTTACAGACATGTTAAGCTAAAACTCAGACACATCTGTTGGCGTTTTATAGATATAAGGCGTGTGGTAGATGGTCATTCCTAAATATAGACTCGCTACCATGTGACCAGGGAAGGCAACCTCTTATCCAATCACTGGCAGTGCTGCTGCTGCTGTTGTTGCATTTTTACTGGCCTGATTCTAATCTTAGCACACTGACACTTGGATCTTCTTGGACGTCGGACCTAAAGGACACTATACCACAGGACTTATTGACTTACTTACTTATTTACAACTGGCCAAGGATGGCGGCCAGATACTTAACAACATGACAAGCTAATTGAATTTCCACAGAAAATCAATAATGGTATCCCTTGGGAAATGTTTACAAAATGGTCACTTTAAGCCTTAGCATCTATATGATTGTCCTACCCCTATTGCCTTTCTGGCATATCCCAACCCTTATTCTCATATATGTGCTAGAAAGCGGTGGCTGAGGGTCTTAGTGTCCTAGGTATGACGTTAAACTATAACTGAAGCTCTGGGGAATGTGGAGTACCAATTCATCACCATTACTCCCTAATCCACTCTGACCCGGAGTGTTTTTAGTTGTTCGATTCCAATATATGGGTTAAATAGAAAAAAATGAGTAAAAATGTGAATAAAACAATTGAGTCTAAAAAGAAAAAAATGAATATCCATCAGGAATGAATAAAACAAAACGTCTTCAGCCTAAAATAACCCAGCAAGAGTTGATATGCCGTAAATACAAACAAACCAACTAAACTTTCTCGTACATTACTGTGAACGGTAACTTAACCTCTTTAAATAAATTGTGGCTCAGAGTGATTTATATATATATATATATATATATATATATATATTCCTAATATACCAAATTTGTTGTTAAATCCTTGCGGTAAGAAAGAACCCGGCAAATAGTTTGATTGTAAAAATATACATCACCTGGGGAGAAAACAAATTGGGAAAAAAAGAAAATACCAAGATAGTCGTACCAACCAAAAATAATCGGTTGATACTATAATACTTGGCCAAAAGAAAAAAACAATTTATATGTATGTATATATATATATATATATGAAAAATATATATAGATATAAAAACCGCCAGGATATTCTAAAGCTAACAAGTAAAGAGTGCTCAATACCCAAGTAGAGCAAATAATAAAGATAAACCTAATGAGTCAGATATACCTACAAAAAGTTTCGCTTAGTGCTCTTCAGGGCTAAGATCTGACTGAGACCTTTGCCCTGAAGAGCACTAAGCGAAAGTTTTAGTAGGTATATCTGACTCATTAGGTTTATCTTTATATATATTCTTATATGTGAAGAAAAGGAAGTGAATCCGACAGTATGTAGTATATTAAGGAAATTGAAAAAAACACAGGTTTAAATAATTTGAGTGGTAAGTTTATTGGCCGACGCTGCAGTGTTTCGATCTATTAATTAGACCATCTTCAGGGCATTTGTTGGTATATGGAAGGTGATGAAAAAAATTATCACAGAATAACGAGAAAAGCAAGTGATAGTCCTTGTTTATGATAATGTCAAATCAGTTCACAAACAAAAATCAGTTCACAACCCCCCCCCAAAAAAAAAAAAAAATTTTCTGCAAAAAGAACGACATTTTTTGCAGAATTAAGTTTTTTTTGGGTTTTGTTTGTGAACTGATTTGACATTCTTCTCCGACCCAAACACCACGGAGTGAATGAGCTCTGATGATGATTTTTGTAAAATCGAAATATTGATCAGTATCAGCTATGATTATATTATAAATTGTTTTTCTCTTTAACAGCATTGTGTGATGTTTTCATTCCACCTTTTCATACTCATACTGTCGGATTCATTTCCTTTCTTTTAACTTATATATATATATATATATATATATATGTGTGTGTGTGTGTGTGTGTGTAGTGTGTGTGTTGTGTGTGTGTGTGATTTATACATTTTGGCTCACAGTAATTTATCTACATATAGGATGACCAATTGAAAAGCTGCTCTGATACTTCCCGCCTTATTGAGTCACTTCAATGATGTCCTGCTATTTTAAACCAATCAAGTTAGAAGCATAGCATTAGTAGATGTATAACATACAAAGTTAAGCTGATTAAATAAAAGCATTAGTACTAGACTGACTTACGGTCAATTCACGCTGAAAGCACCAATTCTAAACAGATCACTGAAGTTAAGTAAGAAAGATCTTGTTTAGTACTTAGATGGACGATCAAGTTATAATAAGCGTGGTTTCATGATTAGGAAATGGACTCGGCTGTTTGTATTTCACATAGCGCTAATACACTTTGGTAAGGTATGCATCCAAATGCTCTCCCTCCAGCTATGGGTAAATAGTAGGGCATACTGGACTCTTTAAAGGCCATTAGCTTACGCTGGGGTGAAAAACTCAGAAATTGCAATAACGATAGTTGAATCTTGTAGGAGAGCTGAAAAAACTATAAAACATGAAAGTGACGGTGAGACCAATTGTAATCAGGGAACTTGGAATGGTGCCCAAATGCTTGCAAAAGAGACTGAGGAGGAACTTGAAGAACCGAGACTAAATGGACCACAGCATTGTTAAGGAGTAGCTAGAATACTTGAAAGAGTCATGGAGACAGACATGAATAAACTTGCTATCACCCAGCTTAGATGTGGTCTAATTACCGGTGAAGAGCCTTCTACTAATTCGCTTATCAGCCAAGAAGATAGACAGAACCAGCCAGATAGTTACTCAGACCAAGCCATGAAGAAAGTAAGAAGAAATACACAAGAATAAATACATTAAGAACAGCTAAAAGTGTCCTGGAGATATGAGGAAACTTGCTATCACGCGGACTTCAGTGAAAAACCACCAGCTATAATTATGCACGGTTAGTGTAGAAAAAGTATTTAAATTCAAACCTAAACGGTTAGAGATTTTTGTTGGACATCTTGTAACCTTTGTTTGATCCCCTAGCATTCTGTTTTTCTAGGCAAGCGTGATATAGTTTAGGTAGATAGTCTGTTTCTAGATTGCCACCGAACGATGAAGACGTAGTTAGCTGTACTCCTACCCCAGTTGTGTATCACCGTCAATTTTATGTTCCATAACTGAAAAGAATCCTGGAGACATGGCAAAACTTGTTGTCCCTCAGATTCCAGTAAAAGTCCATGAAGTCGATGGAGTAATATGCAATTTTATTTGCTTGTGGAGGGGGAAGCCTCATCGCTATTTTGTAATCGATTGAGTGATAGACAATTTGATTTGCTTGGGGTCTGGTTGGCTGGTTGGTTGGTTGGCTGGTTCGTTGGGTTTACGGCTTGTCGGGGTATTTTATACCGAAGACGTTTTTCCTTCACCCTTTCTTGATAGATAATCAACTTTTTTAAAACTCAATTTTAAACACATTTTTAAATAAACTTTTCTATTTAACCCATAGATGAGACCCTAGTGTAGAATAAACATCATACTCTCCTTCCTGGAAGCAGTACCTCCCTCCAAAAAAGTAGTTTTTGACAGCGTGAATATTCTAGAAGATTCAAAATTAAGCCAATTGATTCTGTTTTACATGTATAAGGGCAATCCCAAAAGTAAGGTCTCAAAATATTTAGAAATCACAGAAACTCCTGAAATCTAGAATCTGCACAGGGCAAATACTGGAAGCAGCACTATATGATAGCAATTTGAAAATAACACATACTATACAAGAACAAAATTTGTTGGAGTGAAAAACTCATTAGGATATTAATAATACATTTGGGTCAATTAAATGGCTACCATGTTTATCATGCCTTCTAGAAAAGCACGAAGTAGAACGGAAAACAAGTGTTCATGGCTGACTAAAGATTTACAAATTTGGCCTGGTTTTCGAAATGCACTAATTTATTAAGAAAACAACAAAGAAAAATCTAGCCTAATAAAGAAGCGAACATTGAATAATGTCACGACTCCATTGAAGGCCGTGAAAAAAAAGAAGAATAGACGATAGAATGTTGGTAGAAGTCAAATCTGCTTTCTATAACCATTACTAGAGTTCGATCCTCACTGTGTGACCTACTACTTTGGTCTTGAGTTGACTTTCTGATGGTTGGTTGGTTGGATTTTACGGCATGTCAGCCCTTGTTGGGTTATTTTATGCCGAAAACGTTTCGTTTTATTCATTCTTCATGGAAATTCAACATTTTATTTTAAAGTCGATTTTTAAAACAAAATTGTTCTATTTAACCAATAGATTTGACCCTAACATGTACTACCACTCCGGGTCAGGGTGGACCTGGGAGTAATGTTGATAAAGGGGTACTCTACATTTCCTAGAGTACAGATTTGGAATTTCACCATTAGTTGCCATTTTAAGGTCAGGCCCAGGACATTAAGACCCTCAGCACATCTTTGCTTCTCCAGCAGTGTCCTGCGTGCCTAGTCCTTCTTATTCGGGTGGTTTGTGAGATGGGGGCAGGTGGCCATGCAACTGTTTTCTTGTGGGGTGCTGTTTCCACAACTTGCTCGCAGCATTCTTGTGAAGCTCCCATCAACCTTATTCTCAAGGCGCTTCATTAGGATCCAGGTGGTGCAGCCATACAGCAGTACCGATATAACCACAGTCTGGAGGTACCCGATGTTATAAGGGCTATATAACACTGTGTGATTGAACCACTGAAACTCACGAAACGCACGGAGAAAAAAGCAAGATGGAAACTACGACTTTGAATTATTTTGAATCGATACTGAAATCAGCAAACTACAAAACAGCAATTGTACGGAAACTTACCCCCTATCTCACAAGAGATTTTGGGGACTGCTGGAAAAGTAAGGATGCGCACATAAGCTACGTTCTCCTATTGAATCTGACACATGAACACACTAGTGCGGATCGACTAGCAAAAACATGTACTCAATAGTTTTGTAAGAACACTGGATGCAGCTTAGAGGACTTATAAACAGCAAAGGTTGTCAGGGACAGATAGCGAGATGGTATCAAAAAAATCTGCACTATCGACCCGTCTCGATGGTGAATATAATAATAACAGAAACATCAATATCATCAATAGGAACCTAATATGATAAATCATTAGCTCTTTGAGAACACTGGATACAGTTTAGAGGACCTACCAGGAGCGAAGGTCGACAGGGACGGATGGCGAGTGAGTATCAAAGGAATCCACGCTATCGATCCGCCTTGACGGTGAATATAATAATAACAGAAACATCTATACCACCAACGGTAACCTAACGAAGTGGTAGTACCTGTTTAGGTCGCATCTATGTGTAAACAGAAAAATGTGTTTAAAAAATTGAGTTAAGTAAACCAAACGTATTCGGCATTAAATAACCGATTGGGCTTTGATATGCCATAAAATCCAACCAACCAACCAACCAACCAACCACATTTCCATATTTTTTTCTTATTCTTTCCTTCGTTCTTATTCCATCTTATTCTCTTCATATTTATTCTCTCTAATTCTCATCTCATCCTCTTATTCCTCTTAATAACCCAATAAGGGTTGACATGCCATAAAATCCAACCAACCAACCACATTCCCATCTTTTTTAAAATTCTTTCCTTTGTTCTTATTCCATCTTATTCTCTTCATATTAATTCTCTCTTATTCTCATCTTATCCTCTTATTCCTTTTAATAACCCAATAAGGGTTGAAATGCCATAAAATCCAACCAACCAACCACATTCCCATCTTTTTTCTTATTCTTTCCTTCGTTCTTATTCCATCTTATTCTCTTCATATTTATTCTCTAACTCTGGACTCTTTAACTGTGGTTAGGCAACCGGTCTAGGAGAAGGAAAACTCTGAATTCAAACCTGTTAAACTCCGCTTAAGAAATTGACCTTGTGTTACCTCCTGCTCGTGCGGAGGGGTTGGTAAATATATATTTATTCTCTAAAATTATCATCTTATTCTCTTATTCCTCTTAATAACCCAATAAGTGTTGACATGCCATGAAACCCAACCAACAAACAAACCAACGGGAACCCAATATGATCATGGTTCGTCTAGTTTGTCATTATTCCGGTGCGCGTTTGTAGTGTGGGCGATGGATAGTAAGACATAAATCAGAAGGAGTTTACATGGCTGATTTTTAGTGCAGCCTGGAGACTTTTCATTCGGCAACGGAGGAATCATTTTTGAAGTATATCATATGCATAGAAATGCCTCTTGCGAAAAATCGCAGGAATCTATTCCTGTTCCACGGATCGCATTGACAACTTCCATCAGAATTGATGGCAGCAGGAATTTAATGGATCGCAGAAAATTGCCGATCATAACGAGGAAAAGCAATTGAACGAATTTATATATATATATATATATATATATATATATATATATATATGAATATATATTATATATATATATAAATATATATATGTTGTGTCTCCTTTGTGTGTACTTGCGTGTTTGGGTGTGTATTGATATCGAGGACATCCTACTCAACTTCGAGCGAATATACATGGTGCATCAGCGCATAACAAAAGTCCGTGTCTTTCAAATGTACATTGGCCAAGTTATGTAATTTCATACATACACTTAAATGTTTGACATTAAACATCAATACAGAGAATAAACTTGTTAACTCACTAATTGTTGGTCAATGTACTGAGTCAACGTCCATCTTTCAGCACAAATTTTTGTGGTCATTTTTTGGCTCAAAGTGAGAGCACTTTACAGTGGAGATCCCTTGTCTTAAGCAGAGGCTGATCTTTAGTGACGATCATTTGGTTGTTCCTCAGTGTCCCTTAGCGTTGGGTAAAATCCTTTGGTTCTTCCTTGATGTCCAGTATTGTTGGGTAGATTCTTTGGTTGAGTAATGTCATTGTTTGCAGGTCCGTTCGTCAATGGCGAAAACGTGCAAATGAAGGGCTTGGAAGATCGTGATTAAATAGTTAACTAACCACGTATTCGCGCTGTTGATTGGTTGGCTTTAATCCCCGCATCCATGAAGAGTCATAAGTTTAAGTGGTGGACCTCAGCACACATATATTACTAAAAGACAACAACAACAAAAAAACTCCAACTTACAGACAGTCCTTCAGATAGATCTTTCAGATAGACAAACTTCAAATTAAATAGTTTCGCATAAAATTATAAACATAATTACAACAAACGGGAAATTGGATATACAACAACAGAATAACAAGTGTAGGTAAATGATGTGATGATATGAATATGTGCATATAAATAAGCAATACAGAAACTTCTACAAAAGGAATAATAATAAGCATAATTGGAGTGAAAGTGTTTCCACTGGATTTGATGACTGTTTTTGTAACTCAAAACCCAGAGAACCTTATCTCGTCTATTCTCTAGAACGAATTCTGGTTTGTAAATATACATATGGTTTGTTTTGGTTCAATTATATTCCTTTACACAAATCCCAGTGGAACACCTTTCCACCAATTCATGCTTATATTTAATTTCTTTTGTAGAAGTTTTCTGTATTTGCTTTTATATGATGCACATCTTCATATCATCACATCATTACCTACACTTGTTATTCTGTTGTGTATCATCAATTTCCGTTTGTTGACCTATTATGTTATAATTTTATGCGAACTCTTTTAATTTGAATGTTGCTATCTGAAAGATCTATCTGAAGGACTGTCTGTAAGTTTGGGAGTTTTTTTGTTTTTTTTGTGTTGTCTTTAGTAATATAATGTGTGCTGAGGTCCACACTTTAAACTTATTGACCTCTCATGGATGCGGGATTAAAGCACCAATCAACAGCGCGAATACGTGGTTAGTTAACTATTTAATCACCGATCTTCCAAGCCTTCATTTGACGTTTTCGCCAATTGACGAACGGACCTGCAACCAATGAACATTACTCAACCAAAGAATCTACCCCAACAATACTGACATCAAGGAAGAACCAAAGGATTTTACCAACGCTTAAGGACATCTGAGGAACAACCCAATGATTCGTCACTAAAGATCAGCCTGCTGCTTAAGACAAGGGATCTCCACTGTAAAGCTGCTCTCACTTGAAGCCAAAAAACTGACACCAAAATGTGCTGAAAGATGGACGTTGACTCAGTAACATGACGCAACATTATGTAGTTAAAACAAAGTTTATTCTCTGTATGATGTTAATGTCAAAATTAGTGTATGTATGAAATTACATAACTTGGCCAATGTACATTTGAAAGACACGGTACTTTGTTATGCACGCTGATGCACCATGTAATTCGCATCGAAGTTGAGTAGGATGTCCTCGCATATCAAACACAACTCCCCCGCCCAGACTGACAAACACGCAAGTACACACAAAGGAGACACACATATATATATTTATATATATATATATAAGTATATTCATATATATATATATATATTATATATATAATATATATAATATATATTCGTTCCATTGCTTTTCCTCGTTATGATCGGCATATTTTCTGCGATCGGCATTAATTCCTGCTGCCATCCATTCTAGATGGAAGTTGTCAATGCGATCCGTGAAACAGAAATAGATTTCCTGCGAATTTTCGCAAAGAAGGCATTTCTATGCATATGATATACTTCAAAATGATTCCTCCCTTGCCGAATGAAACAGTCTCCAGGCTGCACTAAAAAAATCAGCCATGTAACTCCTTCTGATTTATGTCTTACTCTCCATCGCCCACACTACAAACGCCGCAGCGGAAAAAACTAATTTTGACCAAAAAACAGACGAACCATGATCCATTAATTGGGTTCCGTTGGTTTGGTTTGTTGAGTTGGGTTTCATGGCATGTCAACACTTATTGGTTATTAAGCAGGAATAAAGAGAATAAGATGATAATTAGAGATAAATTATTATTTTACCAACCTCCGCACGAGCAGGAGGTACACAAGGTCAATTTCTTAAGCGGAGTTTAACAGGTTTGAATTCAAGAGTTTTCCTTCTCCTAGACGGTTGCCTCACCACAGTTAAAGAGTCCAGAAAGTTAGAGAAAATATGAAAGAGATAAGAGGAATAAGAACGAAGGAAAGAATAAGAAAAGATGGGAATGTGGGTTGGTTGGTTGGATTTTATGCATTTCACCCTTATTTGGGTTATTAAAAGGAAATAAGAAGGATAAGATGAGAATAGAGAGAATTAATATGAACAGAATAAGATGGAATAAAGAACAAAGGAAAGATTTAAAAAAGATGGGACTGTGGGTGGTTGGTTGGATTTTACTGCATGTCCAACCTTATTGGCTTATTAAGAGAATAAGAGGATGAGATGAGAATTAGAGAAGAATAAATATGAAGAAGAATAAGATGGATAAGAACGAAAGGAAAGAATAAGCAAAAAATATGGAAATGTGGTTGTTTTGGTTGGTTGGTTGGTTTGGATTTTATGGCATATCAGGCCCAATCGGTTATTTAATGCGAATCCGTTTGGTTTTACTTAACTCAATTTTTTAAACACATTTTCTGTTTAAACATAGATGCGACCTAACAGGTAACTACACTTCGTTAGGTTAGCCGTTGGTGGTATAGATGTTTCTGTTATTTTATATCACCGTCAAGGCCGGATCCGATAGTCGTGATTCCTTTGAATACTCACTCGCCATCCGTCCCCTGTCGACCTTCGCTCCTGGTAGTCTCTAAACTGTATCCAGTGTTTCTCAAAGAGCTAATATTATCATATTAGGTTTCCTATTGATGATATTGATGTTTCTGTTATTATTTATATTCACCATCGAGACGGGTCATAGTGCACGATTTTTTTGATACCATCTCGCTCCACTCTGTCTGACAACCTTTGCGTTTATAAGTCCTCTAAGCTGCATCCAGTGTTCTTACAAAACTATTGAGTAATGTTTTTTTGCTAAGTCGATCCGCACTAGTGTGTTCATGTGTCAGATTCAATAGGAGACGTAGCTATGTGCGCATCCTTACTTTCCAGCAGTCCCCAAAATCTCTTGTGAGATAGGGGGTAGTTTCCCGTAACATTGCTGTTTTTTGTCGTTTGCTGATTTCAGTAATCGATTCAAAATAATTCAAAGTCGTAGTTTTCCATCTGCTTTTTCCGTGCGTTTCGTGAGTTTCAGTGGTTCAATCCCACAGTGTTTTATATAGCCCTTATAAAAACATCGGGTACCCTCCAGACTGGGTTATATCGTACTGCTGTAATGGCTGCACACTGGATCTAATGAGTCGCCTTGAGAATAAGGTTGATGGGACGCTTCACAAGAATGCTGCGAGCAAGTTTGGAAACAGCACCCCACAAGAAAACAGTTGCATGGCCACCTGCCCCATCTCCAAACCACCATAAGAAGGACTAGGCACGCGACACTGCTGGAGAAGCAAAGATGTGCTGCGGGTCTAATGTCCTGGCCTGACCTTAAAACTGCAACTAATGGTGAAATTCCAAATCTGTACCAGGAATGTAGAGTACCTTATACTTACTCCCAGAGTCCTCACCCTGACCCGGAGTGGTAGTACCATTTAGGGTCAAATCTATTGGTTAATAGAACAATTTTTTGTTTTAACCAATCGACTTTAAAATAAAATGTTGAATTTCCATGAAGAATGAATAAACGAAACGTTTCGGCATAAATACCAACAAGGGCTGAACAATGCCGTAAATCCCAACCAACCAACCTCAGAAGTCCAACTCAAAGACCAAATAATAGGTCCACACAGTGAGGATCGAACTCTAGTAATGGTTATAAAAGTCAGATTTGACTTCTACCAACATTCTATCGTCTAATTCTTTTCTTTTTTTTCAACGGCCTTCAAATGGAGGTCGTGACATTATTCATGTTCGCTTTTCTTTTATTAGAGGCAGATTTTTCTTTGTTGTTTTCCTTAATAAAGTTAAGTGCATTTCGAAACCCAGGCCCACAATTGTTAATCTTTAGTCGCCATGACACTTGTTTTCCGTTCTACTTCGTGCTTTTCTAGAAGGCATGATAAACATGGTAGCATTTAATTGACCCAATGTATTATTAATATCCTAATGATGTTTTTCACTCCAACAAAATTTTGTTCTTGTATAGTATGTGTTATTTTCATTGCTATCATATAGTGTGCTTCCAGTATTTTGCGCCTGTCAGCTTCTAGATTTCAGGAGTTTCTGCTGGATTTCTAAAATATTTTGAGACCTTACTTTTGGATTGCCCTTATCATGGTAAAACAGAATCAATGGCTTAATTTTGATCTTCTAGAATATTCACGCTGTCAAAAACTACTTTTTTTGAGGGAGGTACTGGCTTCAGGAGGAGAGTTGAATGTTTATTTCTACACTAGGTCTCATCTAGGGTTAAATAGAAAGTTTATTTTAAAAAATGTGTTTAAATTGAGTTTTTTAAAAAAGTTGATTATTATCCAGAAAGGTGAAGGAAAAACGTCTTTCGGTATAAAATACCCGCGACAAGCGTAAACGCCAACGAACCACACGCCACCAACCAACAAAACAGCCAACCAGACCCCAAGCAAATCAATTGTCTATGCACTCAATCGATTACAAAAAAGCGATGAGGCTTCCCCCTCACAAGCAATAAATTCGCATATTACTCCATCGATTCATCGGACTTTTACTGAAATCTGAGGGACACAAGTTTGGCATGTCTCCAGGATTCTTTCAGTTATGGAACATAAAATTGACGGTGAATACACAATTGGGTGGAGTACAGCTAACTACGTCTTCATCGTTTCCGGTGGCAATCTAGAAACAGACCTATTACCTAACACTATATCAGCTTGCTAGAAAAAGAATGCTAGGGGATCAAACAAAGTTACAAGATGTCCAACAAAAATCTCTAACCGTTTTAGGAATTGAATTTAAATACTTATTTTTTTTTTCTCACTTAACGTGCATAATTAGCTGTGGTTTTTCACTGAGTCCGCGGATAAGCAGTTTTTCCTCATACTCCAGACACTTTTAGCTGGTCTAATGTATTTTATCTTGTGTATTTCTTCTACTTTCTTCATGCTGGTCTGAGTAACTATCTGGCTGGTTCTGTCTATCTTCTTGGCTGATAAGCGAATTAGTAGAGGCTCTTCACCGGTATAGACCACATCTAAGCTGGGTGATACATTTATTCATGTCTGTCCTTCCATGACTCTTTCAAGTATTCTAGCTACTCCTTACCATGCTGTGGTCGCATTTAGTCTCGTTTCTCAAGTTTCTCCTCAGTCTCTTTTGCAAGCAATTTGGGCAGCCATTCCAAAGTTCCCTGATTAAAATTGGTCTCACGTTCACTTTCATGTTTTATAGTTTTTTCAGCTCTCCTACAAGATTCACATCGTTATTGCATTTCTGAGTTTTTCACCAGCGTAAGCTAATGGCCTTTAAGAGTCCAGTAGCCTACTATTTACCCATAGCTGGAGGGAGAGCATTTGGATGCATACTTACCAAGTGTATTACGCTATGTGAAATACAAACAGCCGAGTCCATTTCCTAACCTATGAACCACGCTTATTATAACTGATCGTCCATCTAAGTACTAAACAAGCTCTTTCTACTTAACTCAGGATCTGCTTTTAGAATTGTGCTTTCAGCGTGAATTGACGCGTAAGTCAGTCTATACTAATGCTTTTATTTAATCAGCTTAACTTTGATTTACATCACATCTTACTAATGCCTATGCTTCTAACTGATTGGTTTAAAATAGCAGGACATCCCTTGAAGTGACTCAATAAGGCGGGAAGTATCAGAAGCAGCTTTTCAATTGTCATCCTATATGTTAGATAAATACTGTGAGCCAAAATGTATAAATCACACCACACACCCACACACACACTACACACACACACACACACACACATATATATATATATATATATATAATAAGTTAAAAAGAAAGAAATGAACTCCGACAGTATGACGTATGAAAAGGTGGAATGACACATCACACAATGCTGTTAAGAGAAAAAATTTATAATATAATCAATAGCTGATACTGATCAATATTTCGATTTTACAAAAATCATCAATCAAAGAGCTGCATTCACTCCGTGGTGTTTGGGTCGGAGAAAATGTCAATCAGTTCACCAAAAAAAAACACCAAAAAAAACTATTCTGGCAAAAATGTCGTTCTTTTTGGCGAAACTTTTTTTTTTTTTTTTGGGGGGGGTGTGAACTGATTTTTGTTTGTGAACTTGATTTGACATTATCTAAACAGGACTATCACTTGCCTTTTCTCGTTATCTGTGATAATTTTTTTTCCTCACCTTCCATATACAACAATGCCCTGAAGATGGTCTATTAATAGATCGAAACACTGCAGCGTCGGCCATAAACTTACCATCAAATTATGTTAAACCTGTGTTTTTTCAATTTCTTAATATACTACATACTGTCGGATTCACTTCCCTTTTCTTCACATATAAGAATATATATAAAAGTAAACCCTAATGGTCAGATATACTACTAAAACTTTCCTTAGTGGTCTACAGGGCAAAGGTCTCAGTCAGATCTTTAGCCTTAAAAAAAAAAAAAGAAAAGAAGAACCAAAAAAAAAAAAAAAAAAAAAAAAAAGAGAGCACTTAAGGCGACACTTTTTGTAGGTATATCTGACTCATTAGTTTATCTTTTATTATTGCTCTACTTGGGTATTGAGCACCTTTACTTGTTACTTTAGAATATCCTGGCGGTTTTTAATCTATATATATTTTTCATGATATATATTACTATATACATACATATAAATGTTTTTTTTTCTTTTGGCCAGTATTTAGTATCAAACCGATATTTTTGGTTGGTACGACTATGCTGGTACTTTTCTTTTTTTCCAAATTTGTTTTCTCCCAGGTCATGATATTTTTACAATCAAACATTTGCCGGTCTTTCTTACCGCAAGAGATTTAATCAACAAATTTGGTTATATTAGCACTATACTATATATATATATATATATATATAATAAATCACTCTGAGCACAATTTATTTAAACGAGGTTAAAGTTACCGTTCACAGTATGTACGAGAAAGTTTTAGTTGGTTGTTTTGTATTTACGGCATATCAACTCTGCTGGTTATTTTACGGCTGAAAGCGTTTGTTTATTCATTCTGATGGATATTCATTTTTTTCTTTTTAACTCAATTGTTTTATTCACATTTTTACTCATTTTTTTCTATTTAAACCATATAATTTTGGAATCGAACAACTAAAACACTCCGGGTCAGAGTGGATTAGGGAGTAATGGGTGATGAAATTGGTACCCCACATTCCCCAGAGCTTCAGTTTATAGTTTTAACGTCATACCTAAGGCACTAGACCTCACCACCGCTTTCCCTAGCACATATATGAAGAATAAGGGTTTGGGAATATGCCAGAAAGGCAATAGGGGTAGGAGCAATCAATAATAGATGCTAAGGCTTAAAGTGACATTGTAAAACATTTCCCAAGGGTACAAATTATTTGATTTTCTGTGGAATTCATAGCTGTCATGTTGTTAAGTATCTGGCCGCCATCCTTGGCCAGTTGTAAATAAGTAAGTAAGTCCAATAAGTCTGTGGTATAGTGTCCTTAGGTCCGACGTCCAAGAAGATCCAAGTGTCCAGTGTGCTAAGATTAGAATCAGCAGTAAAATGCAACAACAGCAGCAGCCAGCACTGCCGTGATGGATCAGAGGTTGCTTCCTGGTCACATGGTAAGCGATCTATCAATTTAGGAATGACCATCTACCACACGGCCTTATATCTATAAAGCCAACAGATGTGTCCTGAGTTTAGGCTTCACATGTCTGTAAGTTATCATCAGGATGAGATCACTAGTGAAGGCCCCACTCGTTATGCTACCGAACAAAAAGAATGGTCAATTTATATAGTAGATAACGAAACCGAATTGCGTAAAGATGGCAAACTTGCCCAAGCCTACGTTTCCAATAATAACCGTTGTTTGTTTACACAGTGCATTGTCCCAAAAGCGTGGCTACCAAGAACACAAGATTAATGATTTTTTTAAAAGCTGAGTTCTTGGAAGGGCAAAACGGCAACGGGTTAATAACATTGATCTGATGGTATTTACTCCGCTGTCGAGGCTGGCGTTTGTACTGAGAGTGACGTCATTGGCGCAAATAGCGAGGAACTGATTGATTCTTCAGGCTTGACTGCCAAGAGACACAAGCGAACAAGAGGCTTTTGTGTGCGGCTATACAACGAGACAACTGAAATGTAACGGACAGAAAAGAGTTAAATACGAAATAGATTTTCATTCTTGCCCAAAAGGTTTGACTACAGGAAAACTCCCTCAAGTGAAGAAGTTCATCAATACGCCGGATGATTATCGAAACGCTTTCTAATTGGTGGCGCTATCTGCCGCGATCAATTATCATAGAGTGCGCTACTGGCCAATGAGAAGGACAAGGTAAAAACTTTTTCAAAGACAATTATATATATATATATATATATTGTGTGTGTGTGTTGTGTGTGTGTGTGTATGTGTTGCATGTATGTATGTACATTTATTTAAATTTATTTATAAAAATTAAGAATAGATCCTGACAACTGGGAAAAGCTGGCTTGAAAGAGAAATGATTGATAGTTCATGTGCATGATGCTGTACCCAGTTTGACAGTGAAAGAATTGAGCAATGGAAAACCTCAGCGTCAACTCAAAAGAGATACACCTGTCATATTGAGAAGAACACGGGAGTTTGGAAATGTCAAACTTGTGGTGACTCTGCTTTCTAAGGATGGATATGTCACTCATAGGAATTTCATGCAGGACAATTCAATGAATCCTTCCAGGAACAACACACAATGTGTCTTTGTGCAATTGTAATCAAATCTGTAAGTAGCATACCGAGCAATTCGTATGCATCAGCATTAAATTTAACACTATCCATCATCTGATTACAACGGGAAGGACCGTCCTTCCTAATATCAAATATTTGCATCACCATTTGTGAATCCTGCAGGCGGTTGATGAGTCATTTGAGGGCTCATGGACGGATAGGTTCTAGGTTGTGGAGTCATAGGATTGTGAGGGACGACAACAAGAGACTACTAGACATACGAATACATACAGTCTAGGTAAAATTTATTCTATTAATATTTGTTATGTAGGTAAAATTTATTATATTAATATTTGTTATGTTATGTAAATTTAATTCTATCTTATGTATAATCATTATTTATTACTTTATTATTTATTCATTATGTAACGTTCGAGTTCTCATTTTGGTTGACTCTGATCACAGAAATATTTGATATTATTCACGGATATATATATTATATATATATAATAATAACTATATATATATATATATATATATATACTATATACAACTAGCAATGTACTGCCTCCTCCGGGTGCAATATTTAAGTTTTTAATGTAACTACCACATCACTTAGATAATTTAGAGAACCGTACTGACTCACACATACAGCACAGCAGATAAAAGATTTGAAACCTGAGGGTGTATATCAAAAAACTAGAACAATTGAAACTTACTACATCTCACACACACTCCCGTCTTTCATTGGCTAAATACATCAAATTTTAACTATTTTAGTTAAATAGGAAGTCAAGAATCAAATTACGTCATTTTCTCTTGTACGGTTTCTTTAAGATTTAATCAGAGATGGTTAGCTAATATTCATTAGAGATAAAATCAAACTATTAGAAATCAGTAATATAAGCAATATATTTATTAAAATCAGATTTTATATCATANGCAATATAGATTTCATATAACAAGTTATGATATATATATATATATATATATATATATATAATAATATATATATATTATTAGGGAATTTTTTTGGGATGTTTTAGAAAGCATGAGGGAAATTAGAACAAAAAAACTATATATATATAATACATACATGCAGTATATACTATTTTATATATTGTATGTTGTGTTTGAGTATGTGTATATTTTAGAAGCATGAACAAATTAGAAACAAAAAGTATATGTATCATAATACATACATTCATATATATATATATATATATATGCTGTGCTGTGTGTGTGTGTGGTGTGTGGGTTGTATGTGTGTGTGTGTGTGCGGTGTGTACAAAAGTTTGTAGAAAAACAAGATGTTAAAAGATTTGCTGACAGAATCTGTTCGACCAATATGAAGAGGTCTTTATCACAAGCCAAATTGTAAACGGAAAGACGAAATAAAATTATATATGTTAATCACGAGGCACAAGAACGCGTACGTCGATCAGTACCGGAATTTTTCAAAACCAAATTTTTTAAATGCGTATTCCATGTTAAAAAATAAAATAAATTTATTTTTTTTCTAAATTATAGCATTTTTATCATTAAAAAAATGTTTCCTGAACTTTTTTATATGTTTATTACACTTTTACTTTTTTGAGCTTTTTCCACAATATTGTCGGATTCGATACTCCATTTTACCTTTCATATATTATATATACATTCTATATATATATATATATAATATATATAATATATATTCGTATGTGTATGCGTGTGTTGTCCTCCTAGACATGTGCGCTAATGTGTATTGGACATTAGAATTAAATTAAATGTCCACTAGTATCACCCCTTACACTCGAGTTCAGCGCTGAGGTGAACGGTGCTTATAAATTAAGTTCAAATGTGCTACCAAATCTGATTCCATGAGTAAGTCCAGACCATTGCTTTAAGTGATTCATAATTAAAGCACGCTTTATTGTTCACAATAACCGAAAGCTTTTTCTTTACATTATTAATTCACATTACAAACGTACGCTATAAATCATTGTCCAGTGCCACGCTGAAAAAAACAATACCGTACCATCTTATATAATGGATATTGTTGTGTCTGTCTATCAGTACATCAAAATGATATAAGCTACCCATGATCACAATTCCCTTTGTTATTTTCGTCAACATTCAGCTGGTTTCCTTTTTATTTAAACTCTAAATTAAAATTTAAATTTAATTATTAATAAATTTGTTTTTCATATATAATACAGTTGATCTTATCTACAACTAATAACATGCAATTCTATTTATAATATACACAAAATTAACCGGTTTGCAATGTGAATGGGACTTGTTAATTGAAACTAGCCAATTGCTAATTTTTACTCCGTTTACCTTGATATTTGCTTAAATAATAATCCTCCCCCTAATTCGTTTGTGTTTTCTTCTTATATTTCTCTGTCGACACTGTATATCGAGTTACAACAGCTATAATTTGCCAATCCTGTTATGGTATTATATGTTTGTAGTCGAGATGATGAATATTTTTTTAAAGTAATTATACAAACTTATATAGAGAACCGAATCCAGTGTCAGAAATTACCATACTCGATTCACCAAGGAAGGATCTTCTGGTAATTTCTGATGGTTTTCTAATTATCCTAGTGAAACTCTTGGTTGGAACTTTTGACACTGATTATCAGTTCCCCATATATATATACTATACTATATATATATATATATATATATATATTTGCTTAATTTGCTTATATATACTATATATAATAAGTATGATATATATATATATATATACTATATAGTGTGAGTGAGAAGTAATTAAACAAAACGATGATGGTTTTGATATGGGCTATTTTAGCCAAAACTGTTGAGCGGAATTGTGCTTTAATTGAAGTCGTACCTAATTTTGAAAATTAATTAATTAATAACATTATTTAATTAGGCGGGCAATAACTATTCAAATGTAAGCCTAAAACAAACGAGAAAAAATCAGCCTGTTTAGCCCTTACATTAATGAGGGTATGCCGCCTAACCCTTAATTAATTATTTTTTAATTATTTCAAAATTAGTACGACTTCAATTAAGCACATATTCTCCAAGACATTTTTGGCTTAAAAAAAGCCAATATCAAAAACACATCGTTTGTTTATTTACTTCTCATATATATATATTATATATATATATTATATATAATAATATTACATTCACAATAAAAAGTGGATTATTGTTCTTTTCTAAAAATAAAATTAATTTTGAAATATTGTTATGCGTTACCTTTTTATACGTTTCCGTATTGTAAGATCATTTTTCGACAATTTATATTAAACGCCAGTATAACATTGTATATATATAAATATGTATGTTATGTACTTAAAAAACAGCATTTTAATATTCCTGTTGTTCTGTCCCTGTTCAATCAATTTCCCGATATTTCGGTGAACTTACCCTTTTCAAGATATAGGGAAATAGAGACTATCTGAGAAAAAATGAACATAATGTATATCGAGAGAAAAAATGAATGAAGTGAAAGATTTCCGGCGTGTTTAGCCGTTATTTTTTTTTATTTCGAATTGTGTGACGTAATTTGTTGACTAACTCATCCGAAATTGTGGGTTAATCGTTCGAAATCGGCATACTTTGATCATGAAAGTCATGCGTGACCTTGAAGAAAATTAAAAGAAGAATATAACAAAGTATTGGGTAAAAATAAATTATATAATAATATATATATAATCAATATATATATATATATTAAGCTAAAGAAATAACAAAAGACACTTAGAGATTTTTGCTTTAATAGCCTATTTTCGGGGAGTCTTTAAGCTCCCCAACAATAGGCTGATAATGCCAAAAATCTCTAAGTCATTTTGTTATTTTCTTAACTAAAAATTGTTCTGTGACTCAATAATTAGAGCACCACATTGAGCCTCTCAAACTGCGACAGGTTGTTAAAAAAAACTCCTGATGTCGTAAAGGAGATTTCTTCTCTGGACTTTGGATTATATATTTATATATATATAATATATATATATATACATATATATTATATATATATTAGAAATAATATACATAATCAGCAGCATTTCTTCCGTTCAAACATGCATGGTGATCTAAGCAGACATTTTTTTGTGCAAATTTGTTCATAGTCTGTTTCGTCAGACACCGAATATATGATATAGAAATCAGGCTGGAATTGGCTGATATTATTGCCATAACTTATTGTTTCAAGTACTTTTCAGGCCATCATTGGGGGGGGGGCATTAAAATAATACAAATTGGATGTCCTCCATTTATAGTTGGATGTTTCTATTTAATTCCTAGTGTCTCACGTTTTTATCTTTATTTATGTTGTCGTATTATTATTATTGTATATTATTATTATTAATGTGGGTTCTGTAATTATATATATATATATATAATATATAATGGAGAAAGGTAGACAAACACGGGATGTTATGGAAACTGGATGTTTTATCTGTCGGACGATGCAACGTTCGGTCTCTTATTAGACCTCTTCAGACCGGATACGTAACTAGCTTCAATGCATGACATTTCTCAAAATGCTGAAACAGAAGGTCACCAGTAGGGAGCGGGGTGTTGGGGGATTATAGTGAGAAGAAAATCCACTAAAGCACCCCAACACCCCTCTCCCCTACTGGTGACCTTCTGTTCAGCATTTTGAAGGAATGTCCATCATTGAAGCGAGTGTTTATCCAGGTCCTGAAGAGGTCTAATAAGAGACGAAAAGTTGCCATCATCGACAATTAAATATACCAGTTTCCATAACATCCCGGTTTGTCTACGGTCTCCACACAATGTCGTATTACCTCTCACATTTCTCATTTATATAAATATAATATATATTACATATAGTATATATATGATAGTGAGAGAGAGAGAGAAGAGAGAGAGGAGAGAGAGAGAGAGATCGACAAGCAAATTGATATGAAGTTATTTTACTGTGAGCGACCTGTATCAAACAGCAATCTTACGCGTGTTTCACACTGCAAAAGGTTCATAATGCCATTGGCAATTTTCTTCGGGATAAATAAACCCGGCCCTCACCCCTTTTAGATGAGCGAGCACGTTGCTGCTTTGGAGATGAGTTCTTGCCTACACGCACACACTCGGATCCAAAGCGCAGCAACAACATAAGTATATATATATATAATATATACATTATATATTATATATATATATATATATATATGTTGTGTGTGTGTGTGTATGAAAAATGAATGAATATATATATATATATTATATATATATATATATATATGAAGATACTTGATACTGTAAGTAGTGTAAATGTCTGTGAAAAAACAATGGTCAAGGCTTGGGAAGTGCTTCCAAACATTCTTACCATTATTATCCAGCCCCAGGGCACCAATCTAAGACTCCTTTAGACATTTTCAATAGTAAATTAGCCCTCAAAGCAAGAATTTCTCCACGTTCACCATGTTCGAGGGGCGGTTTAACGTAACGGTTATGATACTATATTAATAGAGTTGGGCCAGCCAAGTAAATATACTGAAAAAGACTTAGTGTTTTTTCACTTATGCTTAATGCTCTTGGCACACACACACACACACACCCAGTACATATATTATATATATATATATACTATATATATATGTGTGTGTTTGTATATACTTATTACTATATATACTTATGTGATTTAATGTCTCAGTAAATGCTCTTATATGGAATATATTTACCTGTATGTGTGTATATTTAATCTTACTATACATGCCTGTGATTGTACCGCATAATATATATATATATTTATAATACATGGCAATATATGGCACTTAGCTATAATCTTTACAGGTCATTTTGGCCGTCCTCACAATCCCACAACTCCACCACCAAATCTCCTTGCATGAGCCCTCAAATGACTCCATCAAACCTGCTGCAGAATCTTACAAAGTTGATGCAAAATATTGACATTGAAAAGATTTCTTCCCCGTGGGAATTGAGATATTCAGAGAATTCAAGAGAGTCAGATGATAAAATGTATCTTATTGCACCACCATTTCTCTAAGACCGTGTGAGCATATTTGTATATATATACACACACACACACACACACACACACACATATATATATATATATTATAATATATATATATATAATATTATATGATATATATATGAAGGGGTGTAAGCCTAATATTTTCAAAGGAGAAGATCTCTTCGTCAGAAGATTTCTTGAAAGTCTGGAGCATTTTTTCTGAAAAGTCTCCTAGTAACAGCTCCATACTTTCAGAAATCTTCTGACAAAGCAAATCTTATACCTGCGTAATATTAGCTTACACCCGTCATATATATATATATATATATATATATAGTATATATAGTATAATATATATATATATATGTGTGTGTGTGTGTTGGTGTGCTGTTGTTGTATATATATCAAAATATCGTATATGCTCTAAGAGACATATGGGGTGCATCAAGGCATCACATTTTATCATCTGACTCATGCTGATTCATCTGAATTCATTCTCATTCAACGGGGAAGAATCTATTTTCGAATGTCATATTTGCATCAACTTTGTAGATCTGCAGCAGGTTTGATGAGGTCATTTGAGGGCTCAGTTGCAAGAAGATTCTGGGTGGTGGAGTTGTGGGATTGTGAGGGACGGCAATGAAACCCTGTAAAGATTATGCTAGTGCCCATATCATTGCCATGTATTATATTAAGTATATATACATGCGTACTACACAGGCATGTATATAATTATTTATACACACATAACAGGTAAATATATTCCCATATAGAATTTACTGAGACATTATATATACATAGAGCTATATATATATTAGTATATACCACACACACACATATTATATAGTATTAATATAGTATATATATATATTATGTACGTGCGGCCTGTGATGTGTGTGTGTGTGCAAGAGGCATTAGCATAAGTTGAACACTAAGTCTTTCAGTATATTAACTTGGCTGGCCCCACCACTCATATTAGTATAGTATCATAACCGTTAGTAATCACGCCCCTCTTGAAACAATGTGAACTGGTGAAATTCTTGCTTGAGGCTATTTACTATTGGGAAAATGTCTAAAGAGCTTAGATTTGTGCCTGGGGCTGGATATAATGGTAAAGAATGTTTTCGGAGCACTTCCAGCTTAGACATGTTTTCAGGACATTTACACTACTTAACTAGTATTCAAGTATCTCCATATTATATATTATTATATGAATAATATATATTTATATATATTCATTCATTTTCATACACACACACACACACACATATTATATTATATATATATTATATATAATATGTATATATATATATTATATTACTATACTATTTGTTGCTGCGCTTTGGATCCGAGTGCTTGTGCGCTGTAGGCCAAAACTCTCCTCCCCAAAGCCGCAACTGCTCGTCCTCATCTAAAAGGGGTGAGGGGCCGGGGTTTATTTCCCGAAAGGAAAATGCCAATGGCGATTATGAACCTTTTGCAATGAACACGTCGTAAGTTGCTGTTTGATACCAGGGTCCTCACAGTAAAATAACTTTCATATCATTTCTGACTTGTCGATTCTCTCTCTCTCTCTCTCTCCTCTCTCTCTCTCTCTCTCTCTATATATATATATCATATATATATATTATAATCTATATATATATGAGAAATGTTCGGTGAGGAAGGTTATACGACCTTGTGTGGATACCGGTAGGGACAAAACACGGGATGTTATGGAAACTGGGATATTTATTGTCGACTGAGTGCAACTTTTGGTCTCTTAATAGACCATCTTCAGGGACCTGGATACAACACATCGCTTCAATGGATGGCATTCTCAAAATGCTGAACAGAAGGTCACCAGTTAGGGAGAGGGGTGGTTGGGGGATAGAAATTCTTTAAGTGGATTTCTTCTCACTATCCCCCAACCACCCCTCTCCCTACTGCGTGACCTTCTGTTTCAGCATTTTGAGAATGGTCCATCATTGAAGCTAGTACTGTATTCCAGGTCCTGAGATGGTCTAATAAGAGACCGAAACTGGTGGGCATCGTCGGACAAATTCAACATTCCAGTTTCCATTAACATCCCGTGTTGTCTACCTTTCTCTCAGGATATATATATATATATATATATAATTACCAGAACCCACATTAATAATAAAATAATAACAATAATAATAAATACGACAAATAAATAAAGATAAAAAAAACACGTAACACTAGAGATAAATAGAACACCATTATAAATGGAACATTCCAATGTTGTTATTATTTTAACATTCCCCCCCCCCATGAATTGCGCTGAAAGTACTTGAAACAAATAAGTTATGGCAATTATTCAGCCCATTCCAGCCTGAATATTATATCATCTAAATTCGGTGTCTAGAAAAGACTATGAACAAAATTTGCAGACAAAAAATGTCTGCTTAGATCAACCATAGATGTTTGAACGAAGAAATGCTGCCTGATTATGTTATATTATTTCCTAATATTATATAGTATATAATATATATATATATATATATATATATATATATATATATAATCCAAAAGTCCAGAGAAGAAATCTTCCTTACGACATTAGGAAGTTTTTTTTTAACAACCTGTCGCAAGGTGTTGCAGAGCTCAATGTGTGCTGCTAATATTTAGAGTCACAGAACAAATTTTTAGTTTAAGAAATAACAAAAGACTTAGAGATTTTGCATTACAGCCTATTTTGGAGCTTAAAGCTCCCCGAAATAGGCTATAAAGCAAAATCTCTAAGTTTTTTGTTATTTCTTTACTTATTATATATATATATATAATATATATATATATATATATATAATATTTACCATCTTTTATATTCTATTCCCTTTAATTTCTTCAAGTCACGCATGACTTTCATGATCAAAGCGGATGCCGAATTTTCGCAACGCGATTTACCATGATCAATTCGGATGAGTTACGTCACACAATTACGTCACACAATTCGAAAAAAAAATAACAGGCTAAAACAACAGACACACAAATCCTTTCCTTCATTCCATTTTTTTCTCTCATATACATTATTTTCATTTTTCTTCCAGATAGTCTCTATTTCCTATATCTTGAAAAAAGGGTAAACGTTCACCAGAAAATATCGGAATTGATGAACCCAGGGACAGAACAAGTGAATATTTAAAACTTCTGTTTTATACATAACAATACAATTTATATATATACAATTATACTGCGTTAATAAAATTGTCCGAAAAATTTATCTTACAAATACGGAACTACAATTAAAAAAACGGTAACCAAACGAATTATTTCAAAATTAATTTTATTTAGAAAGAACATATATCCATTTTTATATGTGAATGTATATATTATATTATATATTAATATATATATATATAGTATGTATATGAGAAGTAAATAAACAAACGATGGGTTTTGATATGGCTTTTTTTAGCAAAATTCTTGGGAGACACTATTTGTTGCTTAATTGAACAGTATACCTAATTTTGAAATTAATTAATAAATAATTAATCTAATTATGCGGGCGAATACCTATTCAAATGTAAGGCTAAAAACAGGCTTGATTTTTCTCGATTGTTTAAGCTTTACATTTGAATAGTTATTGCCCGCCTAATTAAATAATATTTAACTTAATTAATTTTCAAAATTAGTACGACTTCGAATTAAGCACATTCCCTCAAAAGTTTTCGGCTAAAAATAGCCATATCAAAAACACACTCGTTGTTTAATTACTTCTCATTATATATATATATAATATATATATATATAATATATATATATATGTATATCATAACAAAATTAAGCAAATATATATATTATATATATATATATAATATATACTATTATATATATGGAGAACTGAATCAGTGTCAATAAGTGTACCAACCAAAGTTCACTAGATAATTAGAAAAACCATCAGAATTATCCAGAAGATCCTTTCTTGTGAACCTGAGTAGGTAATTTTTGACCACTGATTCGGTTCTCTTATATCAAGTCTTGCTATTATAACTTTAAAAAAAATATCATCATCCGACTAACAAAACATATTATACATTTTAAAAACAGGATTGGCAAATTAATAGCTGTTGCTAACTCGAGTTTTATAAGTGTCAACAGAGAAATTAATAAGAAGAAACACAACGATAGGCGGCGGAGGATTATATATTAAGCAAATATACAATGAAACGAGTTAAGTCAATTAGCAATTGCTTAGTTTCATTAACAAAGTTTCCCATTCACATTCAAACGGTTATTTTGTGTATATATTAAATAGAATTGCATCCGTATGATGTTTGTAGATAAGATCAACTGTATTAATAACTGGAAAAACAAATTTATTAATAATAAATTTAAATTTAAATTAAGTTTTAAATAAAAAGGAAACCAGTGATGTGACGAAAATAACATAAGGGAATTGGTGACATGAGGTACTTATATCATTTTGATTACCTGATAGACGACACCAATATCCATATAATAAGATTGGTACGGTATTTTTTCTTCAGTCGTGTGACTGGGCTGATTCTATGAGCGTATTTGTATTGCTGATTAATAATGTAAAGAAAAGCTTCGGGTTATTTGAACCATTAAAGCGTGCTTTAATTTATGAATCCACTTACCCAATGCTCTGCGGACTTACTCATGAAATCCAGATTTGACATGACTTTAATTTATACACCGTTCACCTCAGCCGGGAAAACTCGATGGTATGAAGAGGTGATACTAGTGACATTAATTTTAATTTCTAATGTCCAATACACATTTAGCGCACTGCTAGGAGGCACACACACGCATACACATACGAATAATATAATCCTATATATTATATATATATATATATATGTATATATGTATATATTATAATGAAAAGGTAAATGGGTATATGATCCGACAATAATGTTTGAAAAAAGCTCAAAAGAGTAAAAAGTGTATTAATATAAAAAAGTTCATGAAAATTTTTTAATGATAAAAATGCTTATAAATTTAAAAAAAATAAAAATTTATTTATTTTAACATGGAATACGCATATTTAAAAATTTTTTTTGGAAAATTCCGGTTACTGACGAGGCGTTCTGTGCCTCTGATTTATATTATAACTTTATTTCGTCTTTCCGTTACAATGTTGCCTGTGATAAAGACTCTTCATATTGTCGAAACAGATTTCTGTCAGGCAAATCTTTTAACATCTTGTTTTTTGTTTCTACAACTTTTTACACACACACACACACCACATACACACACCCCACACACACACACCACACACACATATATATATATATATTATATATGATATGTTGTATTATGTATACATATATTTTTGTTGCTAATTTGTTCCATGCTTCTAAATATACACATTACCTCAAACACCACATACGAATATATAAATATTATATACATGCATGTATGTATTAGTTATATATATATTTTTTTCATTTTCCATGCTTCTAAACACTAACCAAAAAATCCCTAATATATATATATATATATATATATATTAAATATAAATATATATATACGTTCTACTGGCTGTTATATGAAAAATAATATTTTACCAAAAAGAAATACTGACACAAATAATTTTTATTACGCTTTTTTACAGATACCAAATATATGCATTATAGATGAATAAATATATATATGTGATATATCATAATCTCGCTCTCTCTCTTGCTATATATATAATTAAGTCCCTAATTATATAGTTGGCGGATGGTCTTATAGTCGGTATTAGCTCGACAGCCAAGTAAGTATTCCGCTTTTCAAAGCACTAGACCAGGGAGAATTGTGTGTTCCACACTTACGGCATCTCGTCCAATTTACCGTAAATACCAATCTGTGCTACTCATATGCTGGAGGGTTGGCTGGGGACCGCGTACCGAACCAGGTAACCTTCGGATTTCTAAGTGTGGCGGTTGTTTCATTTTTGTTACACTTTCATAATGAGATTTCAACTCTTAATAAACCTACCACTCATAAAACATTTCTAGAAGACTGCCTTTAAGTTATCGAGTGTTTTTATTGTATCCCATATGTAGAGGTATGGTGTGTTTCTGTTTGTACATACCATAAGCCACACCAAAAACAGCACACCCTAGCAGAAATCTTATATGATTAATCAATGTCCTTGCCCTGTGGCTGGGGCGTTAGAATGCACCGACTGTACCTCTGGCCCAGAGGCAGGTAAGACTCCCCCAAGTTGGGTTCTCACCTGTTGCGCCGTGGGTGGGCGACCCTGATGCTTAAGATTAGAGCCCAGGCATGCGAATGAGCAGTTCATGACATGCAATACTCACTTTGGCCCTATTTCGCGGCTAGACGGCGCGGTTCGGAGAGGCCCCCTCGATCAATCGGCTGGTCACTCAAGCCTTAGCACCTATATGATTTTCAACCCTATTGCCCTTATGGCAAGCCCCAACCCTATATTTATCATATGGGGTGCTTAGAAGGCGGTGGCCTGCGGGTCAACATGCCTGGGAATGACCGTTTAAACTCTATTTCTAGTTGGTGAGGTTCCGTTCTTGGAGGTTTGGGGAATGTGGGACAGCCCTACTTCCACTCACCATTGCTCTGGTCCACTTCTGAACCGGATTGGTCCAGTACCTGATTAAGGGTCCCTCTATGGGTAAATAGAAAAATGTATTTATAAAAAACATTGTATATCCATTAAGAATGGATTTATTAAAAACTTTATCAGGCATTAAATTGACCCACTGAGGTTGATATGCCGTAAAGCAAACCAACCAAACCAACATAATCCAATGCCCACTCGTGACCTATGGATAAACTGGATCCTACTGTATTAGATAGATTTATTTTAAACTTTATTTTTATCTAAGTAGTCCATGCGCATATATAATATATATTTATATATATATTATCATATATAATATATTATATATATATATAAAAACAAAAAAAGGAATTAAAACATTTTTTTCTGAGAACAAATAACATTTGCGGTACCTTCCTTTTTTTTATAAAATATGAATTTTCTACCCGTTGGAACCAGAAACAACATATATATATATATTATATATATATATATATATATAATATATTAATATATAAAATTTCATTTCATTCTTTCGTTTCTATCTCGGTAAATACAGCTTTTAAAACTTTGGTACATTTTGACGACAACTTGTATTCTGGAAAATAAAAAGGAATAAACGTCATTTTTTTTTTTCGAATGAGGTGTGTCAAGAAGTACAAAAAATCTGAGATTTACTTTTTACACCTTGTATTATATATGTGCTTATATATATTATATAATATATGTGTATGTGTCGTGTGTGCGTGTGTGTTACGAAGTGAGTAAAGAAGAGAAATGTACCATTTGTTTAGGACAGTATAATTACAACACAAGAACATGTGTCATACATCAAAATGAAACCTTTGGTCCTCTGTGGATCACATCCTTAACTTCTCCACATAGTTCCGCTTCTCATAATAGCCAATGTTTCACCATCGAATGAGAGCATGTAACCCTGCTTTTCGTTTAAAATGCTGTGATCTGTCCTTTAGCCACTTCATTACTACAGATTCCACTTCCCGTCACTGGAATAATGTTTGCCTCTCAAATACCCTTTTATGAGGCCGAAGGATGATGGATAGTCTGAAGCGCATTAAAATCTGGTGAGTATGAAAGGATGCGTAAAAGTTCAACCCGAATGTGGTTATTTTTTTTCTTTTTTCCCCTTTTTTTATCCAGATTGCTTGTGTGTAGTCGGAGCATTTGTCGTGCAGAAAGGACGACATTGTCGATTGGCCAGTTGGGTCTTACTCGTTGGATTCTTGCTCTGAGTCTCAATGTGTCCTTAGTTTTATAAAAAAAAAAACTTTGAACTTAAAGAAATGGCATTACTTTTTGACTCACCTTTCGTATATGTGCCACATATTATATATATATTTTTATATGTGTGTCGCATGTGGTTGTATGTATATGGTATGTGTGCTGCTTGTATAAGCTGTTACACAATTAGGTTCCAGTTGTCCTTGCTTCATTTCTTTTCTTTTAATGATGAAGCAATACATTTTTAACCGCGCGGCTCGAGAGGATCGGCATACTTTGGAAAACGCCTACACTCGCATCTAACCGCCAAAATCTAACAGTTGATTTCTTACGCTTTCCTTTAGCCATAATCCGAAGAAATCGGTCTTCAGGTCAGCGAAAGGTTGAACTGCTTGTCAATCACTTCTTTCAACGGTTGAATATGTGAACTTTCCATTTACCCACATTCAATCCATTACACTTTACAGTCATTATTCGTAGGCGACCCACGAATTAATTGTAACATCATGAATCATTATTGATACAATTTCCTGATTCAAATATTTTTGAAGTTGAGAAGAAGAAAAAAATCTCAATGATAGTAGTATATATTAATATAACTTTCAATAAAGAAAAAACTTGACAAACCGTCCATCCGTTAATAAATTATTTCGACCCAAAGCTCAAAAATGCTTTTAAAATGTTTACAACATCTTTTTAGAATCCTTAAGCAGAGTGGGTCTCTCAGACGGAGATCACATCGCTCTGTATTATAATCTAATTTATTGATTATCTATACATTTGAGCTCTCTTTAGGGTACATAAAATCTTTGTATGAATATATGTTTGCACCTAAGGGAGCATACAGTATGGTGTTAATACAGTGAGATTTGAAACTCCTAGGTTGACGGAGTGTGCGTTATGTATTAATTCGAATCGTAAACTTACTTTGAATATTTTTCAGCGAATTTTATGGACTGCGTTTCAAACCTGTGGAATATTCCCAGAATAACTTGATAACTAGATACATTAATTATTAACTGACTTCATAAAAGTTCTTGGCCCCTTTTGTGATCTTTTGAAAGCCTAAAATTATTTTACTTTGTTGGTGATATTTAGATTTATTAACCTGGTTTATGTTAAGAAATCTTTTTTATTTTTTAAACACAAATTTTCCCTTTGATGTCGTTCAAACGAATAGCGTTCTCCACTTTATTTGACCGTATGTGTGTTGTATGTAAGATTTTTTCCTTGTAATTGTGGTTGGTTTTCTGTGTTACTTTTTCAGTCCAAGATCTTAATAAAGAATTTCTTTCTGTGTGTACAAGTTTTCCTTCCTCTGAAAAAGTTACACCCCCCCACAGCCCCCCCATATATATATATATAATATATATCATCATATATTACTAATATATATATAATAGTATATATATATATATATATATATATATTAATATATACGGGTTTTACGGGAACTTTACGATCTCTGTCGAATTTGAAATCTTACGGAAACTTTACGATCTCTTCCGAACTTCAAATCTCTATCAAACTAACCGGAAATTACCAACCCAAATTGACTTTAACAAACACAGATGGGAATATTTTCAAATCTATAATAAACTCTCTGAAGATGGATTTAATCCCGAAAATTTAAGCAGCAAAAAAAAAAAAAAAGAAAATTAAATTAAAATGTTTTTCAACATAAATCTGCATTATTTTGCCTTCTACTATATATATATATATATTATATATATATATATATTATATATATATATATATTATTATATATGTTGTGTGTGTGTGTGTTTGTGTGTAAAATAAATTATTTTAGAAAAAACAAAACATGATGCTCTAACATATCGCTGCAAGAAATCTGTTTCACACCCTTTATTAGAAGGTTCTTCATCAAAGGCGAGTAGTTATGATAGAGAGACCGTGTGAGTGGACCGTTATATTGACCGAAAGTGGTGCAATGAACAACCTTCAATTATTATAGCCGCGAATATTTAAAAAAAAATTCAATAAAGTCGAAACAGATTTCTGTCAGCGAATTTTCAAATTCATGTGTTTGTTTTTTTCTAACAATATATTATTCACCACTGTCGCTTGATTCCACTTCCATTCATTTTCATTATAGTATATATTTATATATATATAATATATATATATATATAGAAGAAAAAAGTGGAACTACATCCGCGACAGAATGCTAATGTTGGAAAAAACACAAGCTCTTTATTAAACGAATATGTATTAATAAGCCAACGCTGCAGGGTTTGGTCTGTTTTTACAACCAAAGCTTTATCAGGGCTCTTCGTTGGTTTAAGAGAAATAAATTAATTTAGATAAAAGACAAAAAGCCTGTGAGCCTCTGCTTTTGGTGTGTGGGCTGCTTTCTGTTTGATCTTCAAATGTAAGAAAAAAAGAGTAACTATAAAACTTTTTGCTACTTATAGTATTATTTACTATATATCATAGTTATACTAATATATTATAATGAGTAAGAAATAACAAAAGGATGAGACATTTAGCATAATAGGTCTATTCAGGAGCGCTTTAATAGACTATATAATAAATAACTATAATGCTAAATCTCTACTTCTTTGTTATTTCTCTTTACTCACTATTATTGCTCTGTGACTCTAACATTAAGAGCACAACATTTGGAGCCTCTCAAACTCACTTGGTTTTGATTTAAATAAAACTCTTGTGTCGTAACGAGATTTATTCTCTGGATTTTGGGATATATATATATATACATTATATATTATATTATATTATATATATCATATAATGTTGTAGAACATGAATTGATAGCCCTCTAGAATAGAAATGGACTGTTCTATCGTCAGTAAAGACGATTTGACGATTTATTCCTCGTGGGCTGCTCTTAACTAGCGAGAATCGAGCTATTTGACCTGAACCCCCATTGTTGTACGTTCAAATAAACCCTTGCATTGTAATGTACGATTCGAATTAAACATAACCACTCTCCGTCACCTGGATCCTCAAAATTCACTTGTTATAACCCTACTGTATGTCTTGTAGGTGAAGAACATATATTCAGTACAAGGATTTATGAGACGCCTAAGAGATGCTCAATGTATAATAATCAATAAATCTAGATTAATACAGATGATGTGATCTCCGTCTGAAGAGGCCACTCTCTTAAGGAATAAAAAAATTTTGTTAAAAATTTTAAAAGCGTTTTGGCGCTTTTTGGTCGAAAATTAAATTGTATTACGGAAATGAAGTTTGTTAAGTTTTTTTCTTTATTTGAAAGGTATTTATATATATTATATACTATATATAGTATATACTATATATATATAATATATATATTATAATTTATTATTATTTATATTTTTACTTGAAGGCCAATCTATTAATGCGTATATCGCATAACATTCGATATCTTAGGAGATATTAATGACAGGTGAATTTCGGTAAATAATTTATTCTGTGATGTTAGAACATTCGTACAGACTGTTTTAACTTCTATTAAGTCTCATCAGCGATGTATACCTAACGATTCCCCCCGACACAAACATCGAAACCGGGCGTACTTCAGCCAGGATAGCAGAGCCAAACTGCTTCCGGCCACGATACAGCACGGCTGAAAATCCTAATAATAACAAACCCGGACCTTATGCTATTCGGCAAGATATATATATTATATACTATATAATTACAATATTATATGGCAGTAATTAGTCCTAGTTTGAGTAAATAAGCAATCGGTCAACTGTTTTTCATTTTTATTACCAGGAGTCTCGCTATCGAGTTAATGAGGCTTGGGAAACAGAATGAGGTACAATGCTTTAGAACATTCAGTCAGATGATTAAACATTAATCATGCTGTTTTCATTTATTCATGCTTATTTTACCCTCTTGTTTATGAAAACCTGCTCATTCCCTCCACCAATACTCTCCTCTCTCCTCTCTCTCTCTCTCTTCTGAGTTTGCAGCCGAGTGGTAATGGTTTACTAAACTTCTGCGATAATTGGTTCGGGTACTTGTGATATTTACATTACACACACAACACATATACCACACGCACAACACACCATCACAAACCACACATAACATATATATATATATATCATATATCGATACACAATACACACGTTTATATATATATATATTATATTATATAATATATATAATACTATATATATATTAAATACTCGGGACATGGAACTTTGGTAGAGATAATCCATGAATTCACTCCAACTATAAAAAGTTTCGCCAGAAAACTTGAAACAAAATCACAAATAAATTGTTAAAAACTGGACGATGTGTCTTTTGTAATTCAACATGCATAAATGATAAAATGACGCCAAATACACACTACAACACAACACACACACACACCAACATATGATATATATCTATATATAATAATATATATATATATCAGTAAGTAAAGTAAAGTCGCCTTCGGGGCCGGCCTAAAGTACGCGTATCCGCACAACGTCAGCGAGGGAGCTCTTATCCCTTTTATCAACAGCGCGATAGACCAAGGAAGATATGTCTTCTGTGCGTCTTGGGAGGGAGCGCCACAACCGTTACCATCAGCTCCTTACATTCTACCGCACCAGCATCCGTCTGTGGCTCCTTTCACTCATTTACGCTGAGTCTGGCGGAGGACGCGTCGAACTATGACACATGTCAGTTTCTAGCGAACTGAGCGTAACCCGCCCCATGTTGACTTGTTTCCGAAGTTTATTTTGTTTAAGTTGGGGTTTATTGTTTGATATATAGCGCTTCGATTATTTGAATGTTTGTTTTTTTTTCTTTTAATTTTGTTTGGTTTTTTTCTGTAAATATTTACGCGTAGGAGAGGGTGGGGGCATTGAATGTTGTTTAAGTGTTAATTAATAAAAGACCAGCGGATAGATAGACTACGTGCTAGGACTTACGGTGATAGCGATGTACTCGTGCTTGATAGTGGTCGTCTCATGAGGAGAAATATACGTGTTATTAACTTTGGAGACGATCAGTTCATAGCACATATATTGGCCACGACGACCACACATTATCAGAGTAGAGATAATGCATACACCTATCCGTGTATCAGCTCCTAATTTAATCAACACTTAAAACACATCTCATGCCCCACATTACCTACCGTAAATTTTAAACAGCAAAATACACTCACACTACACAAAAGAACAAAAACTCAAAAAATTTTCAACATATGTTATCGAAGCTCTATATATCCCAAACAAAAAAAATCTCACCTTAAATAATATATTATTATATAATAATTATATATCATTATATATATATGTTGTGTGTGCTGTGTCTGTGTTGACTGGTGTGCGTGGTGATATACTATAGTATATGTATGTATGGGTCTATGATACCACACAACACATAAGGCTGATTAAGATAATAATATATTTATATAAAGGAATGTTTTCTTTAACAAATGGACTGGCACAATCTAATACACTTCTCTGCCCATGTTACAGTGGCTTGTCAAACACTTAAAAAAAAGAATCTTTAAACTTTTTTAAAAAACATTTCTTTAACAAGAAATTTCTCCTGACAAAGACCTGAAGGGTCGACAACTAGTTGGGAAAAATAAACAAAACTAAGAAATATTTCCTGTTTGCTTATCACTTTTTGTTCATCTTAAATATATATAATATATATATATATTATATAATATATATGTAATTGATTTACACTATTGGCTTTCGTAACATACAGTATGAGCAATTACTAAATAGACGTGTCAATGGTAAGTATGTCCGTTCTGTGTAAGCATTGCTAATTGTCATGCATTAAATCCATCTGTCTTTCAATAGTTTGACAGAAGGACAGACGAAAAGTGAAAATCTAAACTTGAATTGTTCGTCGTTTGCGTGACAACCCGAGGAAAACTTAACGACTTCTCTCTTTGAAAAATTAATTTTGATTTCTATATAATATTGTTATATACCCCTTTACTAAGGTATATATATATATATATATAATATATATATATGGCCGATGAGAGAGAGAGAGAGAGACGAAGATAGAGACGCGAAGCAGAGAGAGAAGAGAGAGAGACGAGGGGACGATATTTGAGATTGAGGGGCTCTTACTTATTAAATCTTCTGTTTGCTGCTAACTCATCGGTTTATTTCTCGGGTTGCTGTTTCTTTTCTTTTTTTTTGGGGGGGGGAGGGCTCGTCATCTCTTGTTTCTAATAAATATTAACAAGACCTTGTTTTTTCTCTCATAAAAAGCCCGCCCCAGCAAAACCACAAAAAATAACCAACCTTAAATAAATATTATATATATATATATATATATATATATATATATTATCATATGTGTGTGTGTATGTGTGTGTGTGTGAGTGTGATTATATATTGTATATGTATGTATGGGTCTATTGATTACACACACACTATATGTATTATATATATATTTATATAAACAATGTTTTCTTTAACAAATGGACTCGCCACCTCTAATACCACTTCTCTGCCCGTCATAGTGGCTGTCAAACACTTAAAAAATTTTTAAACTTTCTTAAAAACAATTTCTTTATCAAGAAATTTTCTTCTGACAAAAGACCAGGTCGAAACTAGTTGGGAAAATAAACAAAACTAAGAAATATTCCTGTTTGTCTTATCACTTTTTTTGTTATATATATATATATATATATATATTATATATATATTGATTTACACTACTTGCTTTTCTCTAAGTCTTTATTAAAAGAGCCCGCCCGCACAAAACACAGCGATGAGATGCGACATCTCTAGAGACATCCTCTCTCTTCCGAATGTCTAGTCGCAACTCAAAACTAAACTAATTCCTACGCGTTCTAATAGCGCGCTTCCGGATGGGGTTCCTCACAAAATCAATCATAGCTCTAACTGTCTATGGAAATGTCCACTTAACTTCCTCCAATTTTTGAATCTAACGAACTCTGATTCAAAATATCTAACTACAGTACGTAATAATCATTGATTATTCATGAATTATGTAACAATATGACGTTATTCTGTAAGACCCGTACCTATTGTTACGTGTGTGTCACACTCTTTCAAAAAGTCAAACTGATAATGAATTCATTTGATTAACGGAATCACTGTGTCGTTTTTGTTGGGTTACGGATATAAGAAAGTCAAATCGTCGGTTTGCCTAAAGTCGGTATCACCAGACAGGTGAGGAAGTCTATCCAATTTTCACAAGCGGCTAGCGTCAGGACAAGATTTTTTGGCGTCTGAAATGAAGCGTTAGAACCTACCAGTAGCTTCTCACTTTACACTCACAGATCACTGTGCTACTCATGTGCTTGATTGGTGATGGCCGGTATCGAACCTGGACCTGTGGTTCCTAGGCAGACGCTCTACTGACTCAGCTTAAATCAGCCTTCATTACAGTTTTATAATAATAATGATGTAATAATAATATCTATCTTTTGTCACATTCCTACTCGTACGAAGAAGTCGGAATATATAGAAGTAGCCCTCGACAAGATTTGACATCGCATCCCGTAATCTTAAGAGCCAATATTATATCAAGTATACCTTACCGGCTTTAGTAACGGAGACTTGTGAGGTTGTTTAATTTTAAGTAAATAGGATAGAAAGGAAATAGAGAAATAAACTCAACAAGTTCGAACCTCGATATCAACGCTATCTTATATAAACGAGACTTAACGGCTTAGTTCACAGAATCATTAGTAATATTACTAAGCTCATCTTAGTCTGGCAAGACTATAGAGGATTACAAGATGGATTATACAAGGCTACAAACGATTACAGATTTATTAGCCTAGTCTGGTCACAGGTCACAATATGGGGGGCGGGTTCATCACATAGTGATCGTCAGTCAATGATACAGCACGCAACTAATGTTAAAATTTACTAAGACTGATTGGCGTAAGCCACAATAGATAGTCACTTGATGCGCACTTGATGCAAGCAATATTTTAATCACAGCTCATGATAGACGTTTGAACGAGGTGTTACTTAGCTTAGCGTTGTCTTCTAGAAGCTAAGCTCAGTCGGACAGCAAAAGAGGATCAAATTGATCTCAAGTTATACTAGAAGTAAAACCTATTGAAAGTTATCATCTGGTTTATCCTGAAATAGATATATATAGTATATATATATTAATATATATATATATTATATATATATAATGATATAATAAGAAAGTCGACGGGGCGGCCTAAAGTCGGTATCAACCAGTCAGCGAGGGAGTCTATCCCCTTTTCAATAGCCCTAGACCAAGGAGATTGTTTTTTTTTTTTAGCATCTGAGGTGGAGCGCCACAAACTACCATCAGCTCCTTACTTTACCGCACAGATCCCTGCGCTACTCATACGCTGAGTTGGCGAGGACCGTATCGAACTAGGAACCTTGAGGTTTCTAGCGAACGCTCTACCGACTGAGCTAACCCGGCCCCTTAGTATATATTATATATATACTATATATATATATATATATATATATACCTTATATACTTAGTATCTAATATAGTAATACTCTATGATATATATATATATATTATTGAAAAGAGAGAGATTTATAATATATATATAATATATTGTGTGTGTGTGTGTGTGTGTGTGTGTGTGTGTGTGTGTGTGTGTGTAAAAGTATCCAACTGATTGGTATGTAGGGGATAATTCTATTTGCGATAATCAATATCATTTATTTGAGTTCTGGTCGAAATAAATTTATAATAGCCAAATGACGGTTCGTTAAGGTTTTCTTTCGTATTGAAAGCACACACACACCACACACACACACACACACACACACACATATATATATATATATATATATTATATATATATATATATATATATATATATATATATATATTCATATCATTGATCAGAGCCTGAAGAAGATACCAGAAGATCTGAAACACGTGTTGCATATGTAAGATAAAAAAGAATAATTTTTTTTCTGAAAACATAATACATTTTGCGAACCTTCTTTTATATAAAATATTGAATTTTCTCCCGCTGGAACCAGAACAACATTTTTATATATATTTATATATACTAGCAAATATATGCACCCTCCGGGTGCAAGTATTTATGCTTTAATATAATAAAATATCATATCAAATTAGAAAAGCTAATGAAACTGAATAAAAATGCAGATAAAAAGATTTGGAACAGAGGGGGTATGATTTAAAAATAGAACAACTTTGAAATTAACTCTTCCATCATTTTCCATTACTCCCGTCTTTCATTGGTAAATTTTCCTAATTCAACTATTTAGTTAAAATAGGAAGTAAAGAATAATATTACAGTTATTTCTTCTTGTTAATGGATTTCTCTTAAGATTTATCCCCGAGATTTTTGCTTATATTCATTAATATAAAACCAAACAATTAGAAATCAATAATACTAAGCATATATTTATTAAAATCAAATTTTTAAGATCAATATGCAAATTAGCCTTTCTATTCACACTGTATTTCGCTATTTTGTTGTATATATAGATACAATTGCATGTTATTAGTATGTAGATATGGTCAACAGTGGCTTCGACCTCTGGACCATTGATATAATTTAACGGCGTCGATCCCAGGGGGCCATCCCCCAGGCAAACAACTGCCCCCTTGATTTAAAGGGGCATTGGCTGGGTTTATTGCCCAGTGCCTGAGGGCCCCCTTGAGGGGGAATGCCGACGGGATCGACGCAATTTTTCACCCTGCTCCCCATGAGCTTCGGTTGTGGGTGGTCCCACGTTAATAGGGCCTTGTGCCTGACCGTACAAGTGGTTTACGTGGAAAATATCATGTAGATATGGTGAACAGTATTAATAGTGAAAACAATTTTATTAATAATTGAGGTTTAAATGAAAATAAAATCATGGAGAATGTAATGTAAATTACAAAGGGAATTGTGACTTGAATTGTAATATAGTTTCGGTTACAGACAGACAAATCCATAATCTCCATTATAATAAGAAGATATATTGAATAAATGAAGAAAAGCACTTTAAATTTGCTTGATTGCACAATAAAGCAAATTTATAATTGAAAGATTTTTCCTTCATTTATTCAATATATTGCTCTGACCGCCCACTTACAGGCACGAGGCACATCGGGCACTCACTATGGTTTACCTGTATCACTACAGTTAAACTACATATAATATTATAAAACAAATATATGTATATATATATATATATATATATATATATATATTATAGGATATCTACTGAGTCAGACGAACCTACTATTAGTTTCGCATAAAGCTCTTCAGATTTTAGCCCTGAAGAGCTTTAATGCGAAACTAAATAGTAGGTTCGTCTGACTCAGTAGATATCCTTATTACTTGGCTCTACTTAGGTATCGAGCCCTTTTACAAATTAGCTTCTCCTAGCGGTTAATATGAATATATATATATTATATACATATATATACATATAAAATTGTTTTTTCTTTTGGCAAATACTATACCAATAGATTATTTTTTGTTGGTACGAATATCTTGGTCCTTCTTTTTTTCAAAAATTTTTTCTTCCTGGTTGATGTTTGGTAGTATATTTTTACAATCAAACTCTCTGCGGGTTTTTTTCTCTCCGCAAGGATCTACCAACACGCTTGGTATATATATATATATATATATATAATATATATATATATATATATATATATATATGAATGTAGGTTATATATATATATATGAATGTGTGTATATATATATATAATATATATATATGTATATATATACTTTTGTCGATTTTATTAAATGAAGACGATATAGATTTGTGTCGGTTTCTTTTTAAGACAGTATATATTTACCAACCTCTCGGCACGAGCAGGATGTGACACACGGTCAATTTCTTAAAATGTCTCATTGGGATTTAATTATTAGCATGTTAGTCTCACAAAGTAAATGGAATTTGATAATTTGCTTTTGAAGCATTGTTATGTAAAGTATATTATTATTTATATTTTTTGAAGGCAATTAAAATGTGTATTTCGTATAAAATTCGACAATTATTGAAAATAATCATGACAAGCAAACCCGGCAAATAAAGTGCGCCAAGTGGAACACCGTACAGCTGTTTCAACTTTATTAAATATATATTATATATATATATATATATATTATATTATATATGCGCGTGTGTGTGTGGCACCTCCCATGAGTGTACAAGAGCAGCGCTCACTAGGATGCCCTCGAAAAAAAATGGCCTTGTGTTGAACATATCTTTAGTGGGGCTGAGGGGTAGGTACATTTTTCCTCCCCCACCTCTACGTTCTGACCAAACTGATCGCTGTTAATCTTCGTTGATTGATCGATATTTTACGCGCGAATTGAGCGTAAGTCAGGGCAAAATGAATTTCCTTGAATGCAAATCAATAATCAATTAAACAACAAGACTGATGGTAACCTACATGGGGGCTACAGGAACGAAGAAAAAGACTCGGTACGTCATTTGATGCCGATAACGCGTATAAAAGAAAATGTAATTTTCTCATCACCAAAAGAATACATCAAGCGATGGAAGTCTATTCATCATTAAGGCAATCATCACCATCATCATCATCATCATAATCCTCCTCCTCCTCCTCATCATCATCATCATCATCATCATCATCTTTCTCCTCCTTATCATCATCATCATCATGCTGAGATCACGGATTCCCACGACTCTCTCTCTCTCTCTCTCTCTCTCTCTCTCTCTATCGTCACCATTCCCTATCAGTCATCGCTCGTAGCAAGACCTCCGCATAGCATCCAGTATCCGCACAGAATTATAGATATATATTCACCAACTCCCCATCCCGCACGAGCAGGATGTGACACAAGGCCAATTTCTTAAGCATAGTTTAACAGGTTTTAATTCAGAGGTTTCCTTCTCCTAGACTGGTTATCTAGCCATGGTTAAAAAACACAGTCTGCCTCACTATTTACTCATATCTGGAGGGAGAGTAGTTGGAATCATATCTTTCCCAAAGGTATTAGCGCTATGTGAAATCAAAACAGCTTCGCCCAGGATTTGATCTCGGGTTGACGAGTCCATTTCCTACGATTCTAACCATTACACCACGAACCTTCATATATAGATATACTGGGGGATCGTAAAGTAACTCTCCTCCCTATTTTAAAAATCTCATAATTCATTTCTGAATCATTATTCTTACATAAAGATGAATATGAGAAGAACACACATAATATGGGGTTTTATTTAAAATTCTAGATGGACACCAGCATTCGCCTCCAGCCTATGAAGCCGCTCGGTAATCGCATCAACTAACTTTCCCAGGAACTCTTGTGGAACGAAAGAAATACATTATATATATATATATATTTATTTATTTTACAAAGTTTTCACAGATCAATGTTCATTATAAACAGCGACCCAGGTTTCATGCCAAGGGGCAATCATCAGGCTGTTGAGCAAGATCCCATGGTGTTTGTTGAAGTTCTTTACTCAATGTCACATTTTGGACCGCAAATAACGTCGGTTAGTTCCGCGGACGCTATTATAGTTCGGATTTACTAAAAATAAATTTTTTCAAAATTTTTTCAAAATTTCAAAATTTCAAAAATTGTGATTGAGCACTGTATTTTCTTTGTTTCATCACAAAAAAAAATTTGTTTTTACATATACCTATATTATATATATATATATATATATATATATATATATATATATATATATAACGAGTCTGTTGATATGTCCTGTGTCTAGTTAAATGCATTTTTCTCGGACCGAATCTGTGATTTCATTAGACACACTGTTCACCAAATTCTTCTTAATGATATTGATTATAAAGTCGCAGAATTTTGGTCCCCTTAGTGCCAGTGCAGAGTTGCAAAAATTTGGTGAAACAATAAACGGGGCAATTTCCTTTGGAGTGAAAAGAAAGAAGTGAAAAGAGTGGGGGAAAAAAAAGAGGCAGCTGGTCTGTCTCATCCGAAAATGTCTGGCGTCTGTCACTTGATTGAAAACGTTTGTATTGTCTTCTCTACTCTGGTCGCTTGACAAAGCAAAATCCAAATTGTAATACGGACGCAGTGTGTTAATACGAAAGCGTTGGCCAAACAATGGCGTCGGTCAGTTCGGGAATCAATTGGAACGAGGAATGCTTTCTTGGAAGCAGGTTAATCAAGGATGATGGGTGGGGTGGTGAGAAGAGAAAGGTCGGGGTGGGGGTCGGGGGTCGGGGGATTGGGTAGTAAATGATGAGAAATGTGGACATTTTAAGTGCAAGTGATGAGAGAGATGCGATTGAATTTAGAGGGAAAGATAAAGAAAGAAGATTGGATGATGAGAATAACAGTGGTAGATATAGACAATCTGAAATGGGTGGATGTGAACACTGATATATATATATATATACAACGATCTTCTATATAAGGAATGGAGCACTCTGTGACGGCCTTTACACACAAAGCGATGTGTGTATTAAATCAGTTAAAATCCACTTCTCATTCTGAAGACAGCCTAATGGTTAAGGTGCCGGACTGACACCCAACCAATCGGATTTCAATTCCGGCTGTAGGTAGCTTACGAAATGTCTAGCCACACTGAAGAGACTTGATAAGTCGAAACACGTGTCTGTGGATGACCATATATATATACATATATGTATGTATATATATATATATGTTATGCATAAATTTGTTCTTGTGAACGTTGTTTTTTTGTATTTTGAAGCATTGAAAAAAAGAACAAAAACAAAAAAATAAAACAGAACAAAAAACAGAATTTTAATATTCCACTGTTATTCTGTCCCTGGTTTGATCAATTCTGATATTTCGGGTGAACCTTCACCCTTTTTCAAGGTATAGGGAATAGAAACTATCTGGAGAAAAATTAAATACTGTCTATGAGGGAAAAATGAATGTAGTGCATACACACACACACACACACACACACATATATATATATATATATATATATGTGTGTGTGTGTGTGTGTGTATATGGGAGTAAATATGGAAATAAATCCGCCAATATTAAGAAATTTGAGAAAACAAGTGTTCCATCATAAAATTCATGTCATTTTTGGAACACTTGTTTTTTCAAATTTCTTATATATATATAATATATATATATATATATATATAAGTAAATAAAGTCGTCGGGGTGGCCTAAAGTTGGTATCAGTCAGACATCGAGGGAGTCTCTCTCCTTTTCCCTACCGCTAAACCAAGGAGATTGTTTTGGCATCTGAGGTGGAGCACCACACCTACAATGTGCTACTCTTACGCTGGCGAGGGCAGGTATTGAACCCTGAACATTGTGGTTCCTAGTCACACGCTCTACCGACTGAGCTAAACCGGCCCTATATATCGTATTTTGTTCATAACTATCTATATATCTATCTATCACAGTTATAAAACGATGTCTCTGGTCGGAAAGGCCAATTATGTTTTAAATTTTCGGTAATATTCGCAAAGTTCCGTCCCGGCCTCCTACCTCAAAAACAAGGTGGCTGCTGAAAAAAAAACACCAGTTACGATTGAAGTCCGTAGCCGAAGCGGTGTCACTTGAAAAAAAAAAAACCAACCAACTTGGGGTGTTTTTCCTGAAAACCCAACCTCCACCCCAATCCTAACCCTAACCCTAAATCTAACCCTAACCCTAAACCCCCTAGTTAAAATTAGCAGTTTTATTACAAAATGTGTGGGTTCTGTTTTTCTGGGTCACACTGTATACAGGATAACCCTAAAAAAACAGAGCCCGAATCATTTATTTTCCCATTAAACTAAACCCCAACCCCAACCCCAACCCTAAACCCTAAACCCTAACCCTATTTGTTTTTCAAGGGACACCGCTTCGGCTACGGACTTCAATTCTACGTGGTGTTTTTTTTCAGCAGCCACCGGCTAGCGATTTTTAAGGCAGGAGGCCGGAACGGAACTCTGCGAATATACCCACATTTTCATTCACGGTTTTAGTGTGGAAAAGAAGCAAATGTCTTCTAGACATTCATCTTTCCTTGAATGATTATAGAGAAAGAAAGAGTAACAGCACAAGAATGGCAATGCCTCCTGTTTTATTTCTTTAAATTACCATTTTCTTCATCTTTCAAATTTATTTATTTCTCTCTCAGTAGACACCATTACATCCTTAAAAAAATAGCACACTTCAAAGAGATTAGAATTTTTTAAAAAAGATGTGTTACTTTTCTTTCATCTTGTCGTTGAAAGGTCATGGCCGATTAACCCTGGCCAACCCTACGGGGTTTTTTGTCTGAGATCTTAAGAGAAGGCAATGATTTTTATCCGTTTCAAATCAGTCACGAACCGCATCGTTAGAGTCACCGTTTCGCCCAATTCCTTCTAAGTTCATTGAACATTAAAGGCGACTTCTAAACACACTCCAATGATCTTGACAACAACAACAACAACAACAACAAAAAACGAAAACAAAAAACAAAAAATCAAAACAAAACTAAATTGCCCAAAACCAAATGTGGTCCGTTTTTATTTCAATTTACAGAATTTCATTTTAATCCCCACTTGGAAATGTCATATTTGAGATCACTACTCCAGCTTTGCTCAAGATGATAGTTCGGTAGCCAGCTAGTTCCAATCACGGACATATGAAATAGATTAAGATGATAGAAGACAAGAAGTGCCAAATTGCTCACAATCTATATTCGTATCTATCCATATATATATATATATATATATACATATATATATATATATATATATATATATATATATATATATATGAATAGATTTTTGGTACATGAGAATTTATATAACAGTGGAGGAATCATATGTAATTAGGGAGGTAATGTTTTATTATGGAATAAAATATAAAATAAAAGGGGATACACGAAGGCCTTTTCGACCGGTACTTTTCAAGTGTATACACCGGCGACGAATAAAAGTCAGATTGTATAAGAAATTCATAAGAACGAATGGCGGTGAGCCAGAGGGGGACAAATTAAAAAAAGGGGGGAAGAAAAGGGGGTATGTATGAACCCTAGGTTGAAACAGGGTTAGAAGTATCTCCCAATAAATAGAGAGAGTGTTTAGGTCGAAAAAGAAATATAAACAGCTTCGAGGATGGTTAAGTGCTGTTTAGACCTAGCTCTGTGCAAAATGGATATATATATATATATATATATATATATATATATTTACATCTCTCTCTCTCTCTCTCTCTCTATATATATATATATATATATATATATATACATAACAAAACAACGACTAAAATCCAAAACTAAAACAAAATAAATTGTGATAATAGCACCAACGTTCTAAAATGCTTATAATTACTATAAAATTATAATAATAGTAAAAGTAATAATAATGACAATAATAATAATAACACTAATAATAATACAACAACAATAATAAACACACCTATATAAATGGAAATGGAATATAGCCCATTGTTGTCGGTTTCAAAATACCCTGAAGATGGCCCACGATAGGGCAGAGAGTACTTGGTCTTTGACATATGGCAAATACATCAGCTAATTTAGCCAGATATTACAAAAAAATAATCCGGCAATACGAAAACAAAGGACAAAACTTGCAGACAAAAATGGCTGCATTATTTAACAATATATATATATATATATATATATATATATATATCCGTGAATAATATCAAATATTTCTGTGATCAGAGACAACCAAAATTGAGAACTCGAACGTAGATAATAATAAATAATAAAAGTAATAAATAATGATTATACATAATAATAGGAATAAATTTACATACATAACAAATATTAATAGTAATAAATTTACCTAACAATAGCATAATCTTTACAGATCACTGTCGTCCCTCACAATCCTATGATTCCACAACCAGAACCTATCCTCTCATGAGCCCTCAAATGACTCATCAAACCCGCTGCAGATTCACAAATGGTGATGCAAATATGATATAGGAAGGACGACCTTCCCGTTGTATCAGATGGATGGATCAGATGTTAAAATTTAATGCTGATGCATCACCATATTTCTCTTAAGACTGACTTACAGATTTTGTTACAGATTGCACAAGACACATTGTTTGTTCCTGGAGTATTCATGAATTGTCCCTGATGAAAATTCCTATGATTGACATATCCATCCTTAGAAAGCAGAAGTCAACCACAAGTTTGACATTTCCAACTCTCCGTGTTCTCTCCAATATGACAGGTGTATCTCTTTTGAAGTTGACGCTTGAGGTTTTCATGCTCAATTCTTTCACTCTCACAACTGGTACAGCCATCATGCACATGAATTATCCAATCATTTCCCAGTTGTCAGGATCTATTCTTAATTTTTATAAATTGAATTTAAATAAATTTACATACATACATGCACACACATACACACTCACACACACACACACACACACATATATATATATATATATATATATAACTGTCTTGAAAAAGTTTTTACCTTTGTCCGTTCTCATTGGCCAGTAGCGCACTCTATGATAATTGATCGCCGGCAGATAGCGCGCCAAGTCTAGAAGCGTTTCGATAATCATCCGGTCTATGATGAACTTTCTTCACTTGAGGGAGTTTTCCTGTAGTCAACCTTATTGGCAAGAAATGAAAATCTATTTCGTATTTAACTCTTTTCTGTCCGTTACCATTTCAGTTTGTCTCTTTGTATAGCCGGCACACAAAAGCCTCTTGTCTCTTGTGTCTCTTGGACAGTCTAAGCCTGAAGAATCCAATCAGTCCTCGCTATTTGCGCAATGACGTCACTCTCAGTACAACGCCAGCCTCGACAGCGAGAGTAAATACCAATTCAGATCAATGTTATTAACCCCTGTTGCCCGCTTTGCCCTTCCCAAGAACTCAGCTTAAAAATCATTAATTCTTGTGTTCTTGTAAGCCACGCTTTTGGGACTGCACTCGTGTAAACAACAAAGGTTATTATTGGAAACGTAGGCTGGCAAGTTTGCCATCTTTTATGCAATTCGGTTTCGTTATCTACTATATAAATAACAATTTCTGTCTCTCGGTGCATAACGAGTTGGGGCCTTCACTAGTGATCTCATCCTGATGATACTTTACAGACATGTTAAGCTAAAACTTAGACACATGTGTTGGCGTTTTATAGATATAAGGCGTGTGGTAGATGGTCACTTCTAAATGTAGACTCGCTGACTACCATGTGACCAGGGAAGGCAACCTCTTATCCAATCACTGGCAGTGCTGCTGCTGCTGTTGTTGCATTTATACTGGCCTGATTCTAATCTTAGCTCATTACCACTTGGATCTTCTTGGACGTCGGACCTAAAGGACACTATACCACAGGACTTATTGACTTACTTACTTATTTACAACTGGCCAAGGATGGCGGCCAGATACTTAACAACACGACAAGCTAATTGAATTTCAACTGAAAATCAATAATGGTATCCCTTGGGAAATGTTTACAAAATGGTCACTTTAAGCCTTAGCATCTATATGACTGTCCTACCCCTATTGCCTTTCTGGCATATCTTAACCCTTATTCTCATATATGTGCTAGAAAGCGGTGCCTGAGTGTCTTAGTGTCCTGGGTATGACGTTAAACTATAACTGAAGCTCTGGGGAATGTGGAGTACCAATTCATCACCATTACTCCCTAATCCACTCTGACTCGGAGAAGTTCTAGTTGTTAGATTCCAATATATGGGTTAAATATAAAAAATGAGTAAAAATGTGAATAAAACAATTGAGTCTAAAAAGAAAAAAATGAATATCCATCAGGAATGAATAAAACAAAACGTCTTCAGCCTAAAATATCCCAGCAAGAGTTGATATGCCGTAAATACAAACAAACCAACTAAACTTTCTCTTACATTACTGTGAACAGTAACTTAACCTCTTTAAATAAATTGTGGCTCAGAGTGATTTATATATATATATATATATATATATATATATATATATTCTAATATACCAAACTTGTTGTTAAACCCTTGCGGTAAGAAAGAACCCGGCAAATAGTTTGATTGTAAAAATATACATCACCTGGGGAGAAAACAAATTGGGAAAAAAAGAAAATACCAAGATAGTCGTACCAACCGAAAAATAATCGGTTGATACTATAATACTTGACCAAAAGAAAAAACAATTTATATGTATATATATATGAAAAATATATATAGATATAAAAACTGCCAGGATATTCTAAAGCTAACAAGTAAAGAGTGCTCAATACCTAAGTAGAGCAAATAATAAAGATAAACCTAATGAGTCATATATACCTACGAAAAGTTTCGCTTAGTGCTCTACAGGGCTAAGATCTGACTCAGACCTTAGCCCGAAGAGCACTAAGCGAAAGTTTTAGTAGGTATATCTGACTCATTAGGTTTATCTTTATATATATTCTTATATGTGAAGAAAAGGAAGTGAATCCGACGGTATGTAGTATATTAGGAAAATTGAAAAAACACAGGTTTAAATAATTTGAGTGGTAAGTTTATTGGCCGACGCTGCAGTGTTTCGATCTATTAATTAGACCATCTTCAGGGCATTTGTTGGTATATGGAAGGTGATGAAAAAAATTATCACAGAATAACGAGAAAAGCAAGTGATAGTCCTTGTTTATGATAATGTCAAATCAGTTCACAAACAAAAATCAGTTCACAACCCCCCCCCAAAAAAAAAAATTAATTCTGCAAAAAAAAAACGACATTTTTTGCAGAATTAAGGTTTTTTTTGGTTTTGTTTGTGAACTGATTTGACATTCTTCTCCGACCCAAACACCACGGAGTGAATGAGCTCTGATGATGATTTTTGTAAAATCGAAATATTGATCAGCATCAGCTATGATTATATTATAAATTGTTTTCTCTTTAACAGCATTGTGTGATGTTTTCATTCCACATTTTCATACTCATACTGTCGGATTCATTTCCTTTCTTTTAACTTATATATATATATATATATATATATATATATATATGTGTGTGTGTGTGTGTGTGTGTGTGTAGTGTGTGTGTGTGTGTGTGTGTGTGTGTGTGATTTATACATTTTGGCTCACAGTGATGTATCTACATATAGGATGACCATTTGAAAAAGCTGCTCTGATACTTCCCGCCTTATTGAGTCACTTCAATGATGTCCTGCTATTTTAAACCAATCAAGTTAGAAGAATAGCATTAGTAGATGTATAACATACAAAGTTAAGCTGATTAAATAAAAGCATTAGTACTAGACTGTCTTACGGTCAATTCACGCTGAAAGCACCAATTCTAAACAGATCACTGAAGTTAAGTAAGAAAGATCTTGTTTAGTACTTAGATGGACGATCAAGTTATAATAAGCGTGGTGTCATGATTAGGAAATGGACTCGGCTGTTTGTATTTCACATAGCGCTAATACACTTTGGTAAGGTATGCATCCAAATGCTCTCCCTCCAGCTATGGGTAAATAGTAGGACAGACTGGGCTCTTTAAAGGCCATTAGCTTACGCTGGGGTGAAAAAACTCAGAAATTGCAATAACGATAGTTGAATCTTGTAGGAGAGCTGAAAAAAACTGTAAAACATGAAAGTGACGGTGAGACCAATTGTAATCAGGGAACTTGGAATGGTGCCCAAATGCTTGCAAAAGAGACTGAGGAGGAACTTGAAGAACCGAGACTAAATAGACCACAGCATTGTTAAGGAGTAGCTAGAATAATTGAAAGAGTCATGGAGACAGACATGAATAAACTTGCTATCACCCAGCTTAGGTGTGGTCTAATTACCGGTGAAGAGCCTTCTACTAATTCGCTTATCAGCCAAGAAGATAGACAGAACCAGCCAGATAGTTACTCAGACCAAGCCATGAAGAAAGTAAGAAGAAATACACAAGAATAAATACATTAAGAACAGCTAAAATTGTCCTAGAGACATGGGTAAACTTGCTATCACGCGGACTTCAGTGAAAAACCACCAGCTATAATTATGCACGGTTAGTGTAGAACAAATATTTAAATTCAAACCTAAACGATTAGAGATTTTTGATGGACATCTTGTAACCTTTGTTTGATCCCATAGCTTTCTGTTTTTCTAAGCAAACATGATATAGTTTAGGTAGATAGTCGGTTTCTAGATAGCCACCGAACGATGAAGACGTAGTTAGCTGTACTCCTACCGCGGTTGAGTATCACCGGCAATTTTATGTTCCATAAATTTAAAGAATCCTGGAGATATGGCAAAACTTTTTGTCCCTCAGATTCCAGTAAAAGTCCATGAAGTCGATGGAGTAATATGCAATTTTATTTGCTTGTGGAGGGGGAAGCCTCATCGCTATTTTGTAATCGATTGAGTGATAGACAATTTGATTTGCTTGGGGGCTGGTTGGCTGGTTGGTTGGTTGGTAGTTCGTTGGGTTTACGGCTTGTCAACCCTTGTTGGGCTATTTTATACCGAAGACGTTTTTCCTTCACCCATTCTTGATAGATAATCAACTTTTTTAAAACTCAATTTTAAACACATTTTTAAACAAACTTTTCTATTTAACCCATAGATGAGACCCTAGTGTAGAATAAACATCATACTCTCCTTCCTGGAAGCAGTACCTCCCTCCAAAAAAGTAGTTTTTGACAGCGTGAATATTCTAGAAGATTCAAAATTAAGCCAATTGATTCTGTTTTACATGTATAAGGGCAATCCCAAAAGTAAGGTCTCACAAATATTTAGAAATCACAGAAACTCCTGAAATCTAGAATCTGCACAGGGCAAATACTGGAAGCAGCACTATATGATAGCAATTTGAAAATAACACATACTATACAAGAACAAAATTTGTTGGAGTGAAAAACTCATTAGGATATTAATAATACATTTGGGTCAATTAAATGGCTACCATGTTTATCATGCCTTCTAGAAAAGCACGAAGTAGAACTGAAAACAAGTGTTCATGACTGACTAAAGATTTACAAATTTGGCCTGGTTTTCGAAATGCACTAATTTATTAAGAAAACAACAAAGAAAAATCTAGCCTAATAAAGAAGCGAACATTGAATAATGTCACGACTCCATTGAAGGCCGTGAAAAAATGAAGAATAGACGATAGAATGTTGGTAGAAGTCAAATCTGCTTTCTATAACCATTATTAGAATTCGATCCTCACTGTGTGATCTACTACTTTGGTCTTGGGTTGACTTTCTTATGGTTAGTTGGTTGGATTTTACGGCATGTCAGCCCTTGTTGGGTTATTTTATGCCGAAAACGTTTCGTTTTATTCATTCTTCATGGAAATTCAACATTTCATTTTAAAGTCGATTTTTAAAACAAAATTGTTCTATTTAACCAATAGATTAGACCCTAACATGTACTACCACTCCGGGTCAGGGTGGACCTGGTAGTAATGTTGATAAAGGGGTACTCTACATTTCCTAGAGTACAGATTTGGAATTCCACCATTAGTTGCCATTTTAACGTCATGCCCAGGACATTAAGACCCTCAGCACATCTTTGCTTCTCCAGCAGTGTCCTGCGTGCCTAGTCCGTCTTATTCGGGTGGTTTGTGAGATGGGGGCAGGTGGCCATGCAGCTGTTTTCTTGTGGGGTACTGTTTCCACAACTTGCTCGCAGCATTCCTGTGAAGCTCCCATCAACCTTATTCTCAAGGCGCTTCATTAGGATCCAGGTGGTGCAGCCATACAGCAGTACCGATATAACCACAGTCTAGAGGTACCCGATGTTATAAGGGCTATATAACACTGTGTGATTGAACCACTGAAACTCACGAAACGCACGGAGAAAAAAGCAAGATGGAAACTACGACTTTGAATTATTTTGAATCGATACTGAAATCAGCAAACTACAAAACAGCAATTGTACGGAAACTTACCCCCTATCTCACAAGAGATTTTGGGAACTGCTGGAAAAGTAAGGATAAGCTACGTTCTCCTATTGAATCCGACACATGAATACACTAGTGCGGGTCGACAAGCAAAAACATGTACTCAATAGTTTTGTAAGAACACTGGATGCAGCTTAGAGGACTTATAAACAGCGAAGGTTGTCAGGGACAGATAGCGAGATGGTATCAAAAAAATCTGCACTATCGACCCGTCTCGATGGTGAATATAATAATAACAGAAACATTAATATCATCAATGGGACCCTAATATGAT